>OX457006.1:14866871-15306705 GCA_949752705.1 Callimorpha dominula
AATACTAGAACCTTTAATAGAACGAGTTATTAAAACAGAAAACTTGGTTGTAGAGGTGGAGTTCTTATGTTTAAAATCTCGTTGTATATTTAAATTGTGTAAATGTTAAAAAAACGGCTGGATTGTGTAAAGGTATTGTGCTTGTAATTACACAAGATTCTTGGAGAGGGCGGCAACGAGTTTTCTAGGGTGGGCAGCCCACCCTTGCCACCCCTTTCTACGCCCATGATGATAGACAGAAGTACAAGCTCGTGTATTTTTTTATAATACTAGCAGTTCCCGCGCGGCTTAGCTCGCCTGTTCATATTTATAGATTTTGAGCGGAACCCTAATTCTTTTTCCAAAATAAAAGTAGCCTAAGTTACTCCTTATAACACCAGCTAACTGCCAGTTGATTTGTATTGATGATTGAGCGAGTTTAATTTCATTTCTATGTACCAACAATGAATTATTGTAAAATATGCTGCTCAGGCAAATTACATTGGATCAAAATAAAGTTAATGACAATTTAGAAATATGTATTCGTTCGTATGTGGGTAGACGTTCTGTCGCTGATTAACAGACGTCTCCTCTGGGAAACAGTCGCTAACACGTTCCACTCCGTACTGCTAACACGACCCATTGAATTATATTAATTAGAATATGTCGAACATCCGAAACGCGGCTATAGAGCTAGCTACTCTTCGCAATATAGATGAATTCATTTTGTTTTTCTGATCAAGATAAATTGTTTTCAAAACAAAACCCTGTAGCTTTTACGTAACAAATTTGATGATTTATTGTAGGTATAAAGACTTCCAATAAATCATAAACGACTGTGGTTTTATCGTTTCAGTAAAAGCTTCATCTTAGCAATCCCTTCGCCACGGATAGTGAATTATCCCCATTTCGTATCGCGGAAATAGATACATTATGTTGTCGACATAGCCAACTGATCCCTTTCACAGTAAAGGACGTCCGTCAGGCTTGCGTCCGTGACAAGGATCAGAAGTGGATAAAGTCCGTGATGAATGTCAAAATTATAGGATGTCTACCGAAGGTGTTTTCATGGATGATGTGTGGGGTAGGCGTGGCGCGTGCCCCGAGTTTTCCTTGGATCCCCACAAGTGTACACGAGCGTCGGGAAAGAGGGGATTGCGGGGGGTGGCAGGTGTTACACGCCAGCCGACGCTCACCCGCTCATTTCGTAATCGACCTCCTTCCAAGGATGGTCATATCTCGCGCTCCTCCGGTACTTTATATAGTGCTTGTGAATTAATAATGACTTACATAGTTACATTCGCCGACTTTAAAAATATTTTAAAATAAAACAGTGTACTTCAGTTTAATACGAATGACTTCATCTATATAGCTACCATTTAGTAAAGGGTGTGAGTGTTTTGTTCGCGACTCTAGGATCGTGAAGTGTTACAGATGTCAGTTAGTTGCATGACATCTTTGGTACCGAGTAGCGGTGTAGTGTGCTGTAGGACTGTGTAGCTAGTAAGTGTCGTGCAGTGAGGTGTTTAGTTGTTGTTATGGGCGGGTTGTTTGTGCGTGTGGATATCGGGCAGCGGCAGTGGCCACGTGCGCGGGTCGATGTCGCCGCGCACGCGCCTCGCGCCGCTGTCAAACGTCACTGCACACTCGCACCTACCACACACCACACGTTAAGCTCCTCTCCGATCATGTTATTTAATATCGGTAATTGATCACACATCGATTTGTCCACTTTAAACAATTCGGTGTCGCAATAGATATATCTATAAACTTTCTATTTCAGAGTAGTACGTTATACTAATGTACCTTGTTGTTATGTAATTTGTTTTGGATTTAGGGCGTTGGATTTGCAGCTTATACAATTCAAGTCATAATAATTATTTGAATTTTATAGTATCTTTTTATAATATAAAAAGATTATGCTACGTGTTTAATAAAAGGATATTATCTAAAAAGAAATTGAATGCACTACCACTTAAAAGAAAAAGAATTTTGTTTTTATTTTACAAAGTATTTTCAATGCCATTTTCATTTTCAGAAAACGGGTGCTCGCCTGAAAATATTTTCGAATCCAGCGCCCCAGAGCACAGAGCGTGTGGTGCAGCTCGTGGGCAAAGCTGACGCTGTGGCGGCCGGCATCAAAGAAGTCCTGGACCTTATCAGACAGGTATTAATGATCTTTTATTATTTAAAACAACTCAATATGACAGAATCCGCAAGATCCAACAGCTTATAACTGGTTAATACCAATTTTATTTCTGAAGTGCGATCGGGTTGTTTAAATAATTTATTTATTTTAAAATCAATGCGTTATTAATGTACCATTTCAGGTGCCTATAAAAGGTGCAATACAAAACTACGATCCCCACAATTATGATGACTTCTATGCGGATGAGTATGGCGGTTTCGGCAGTGGGCAAGGAAGCGGAGGTCCGCGAGGCTCTGGTCCTCGAGGACCTCCACGCGGGCCCCCGCGCGGCTTGCCCCCCATGGGCAGCGGCCCGTCGGGGCGCGGCCCCGGACCTCGCGGTCCCGGCGGCATGGGTGGCCGCAGCGGGCCAGGACCACGAAACGCTTTCAACGACTTCGGTGGCCCCGGGCCTAGGGCCAGCTTTTCCGGCCCGCCTCGGGCCAACTTCGGCGGTGGCGGTGGCAACTTCGGTGGCGGCAACTTCGGGGGCAGCCGCGGCGGCAGCGGGGGCAACAGTGGCGGCGGCAACTTCAGCAACAACGGGGGCGGCGGCAACCAATCGGAAACCACTACACAAGTCACCATACCCAAAGATGTAAGTATATCTTAGTTTTCACATCTAGATATTTGCATCTACGAAATAGATATGTATATACTGTATACAGGCTGTTGCAGAAAAGTGTGGTCAAATTTAAGGGTTGTTATGTGAAGTCGAGAAATAGTTGATTTAGGTTTAAAAAAAATGGATTTTGAAAAAAAAATATTTCTTTTTTTTCTTCGGAAATTGATTTTCCTAGTGTAGGTGTACATTTTAAATGTTATGAATTTTCATGTCATTTTAATGATTTTGTTTTGCAGACTTTCAGAAATATCTGGACATTCCATCAACCTCTTTGGTATTAAATACTCATAGATTCATTCATGTCATACATCTTTCTTACGAAACATTAGCTTTATCGGTAACTATGTCAGGTCCAAAATAAGATTTCTCTATTAAAAATCACGAAATTTCCTGAAACTGTTAGCGCTTTACGTAATTCACGAGGTCTACTATACACCCCTAAAATATGACCACACATTTTTGTATCTCTTGTCTGTCTGTCTCTGTATGTCTCATATATGTATATCGAGTACTAAAATATGTCGGGGATGTCAGTCAGTACAAATATAGGCCTTACGGAACAGTGTTAAATGGGAATTATTTACAAGTGTTTCTGTCAAATCACACTCTCTGGGTTTTGTTTCAGTTGGCTGGTGCAATAATTGGCAAGGCAGGTTCGCGCATACGTAAGATCCGCGCCGAGAGCGGGGCCGGCATAGAGATCGCCGAGCCCCTGCCCGGCTCCACCGACCGCATCATCACCATCACTGGAACTCCGCAACGCATACAAATGGCGCAGTACTTACTGCAACAGAGGTAGTCCTTTCGACTAATACAAAGTATCATGTCAATGTTCGTAATCACTGTTACATAAACACCGTATAGTTCACGATAATTTCAAATATTATAATCAACTGTATTCGACATCTGAACTCTGCTACAGTTTCACAATGTATTTTAATTATCTGTATCATATCACATAATTGAAAAGCATGCCTACATTATCGCCAATAACTATTGTATCATTGCTAAATTTCGAGTCAACCTGCTATTTTAACTTAACATTTATACCTGGTTAAGGATTTTTCTCAAACATGCTATTAACTGTATAATAATTCAATATATTTACTAACACGATATTATTTTGACAATAGAATGTTTGAAGAGTTCCCTGAGTTGGCACCAAACCAAACTAAGATTAAGTAGAGATTATTGAACGGATTTGACTGTATTATGACGTCGATGTTGAAATGCAGGTAAACATGCACACAGTTGTTTGTAGCGGGAGCGTAGACCTTTCAGACGAGATGTTCACCTGTGTATCTGCATACTTGTTACTGTTGAACAAAGTTGTAACATCTCTGTAGTTACCAAGTATTTAGCAATGATCATACACCACTTCTAACTCATTGTAATGTTTATTTGTGACTAACATTCTGGTGATTAACATTTCTAGGTGTCATCAACTAACGGGCATCGACAGAGCCGCGAGTTGTATGGAAGACTAGTGATTTTGTTGTTTATGTTAACACTAACAAGGAATCACTAATCTACCTACAAAGCGACGGCGCTCTCTTCAGACGAAGATAATCTTTTGTATCTCTTGTTTCTTGTGTATTACTAACAGTTTTATTATTTCTTTTGTGGTGATATTTTTCGACACCAGAATAGTTTACTTAATTTTTTTTTTACTTTTCACAGTGTGCACGAGAGCAACCCGAATCTCGGTCGCGGAAACTTTTGATTCCGGTGGCGACTTCAAAGTGTATTAAATTATTTAAAACTTTTCATTAGTCGTCACCTCAAACCAGATCCAATTTTTTTTATTAAATGATATCCGCGAGGCTCACCTTATATGTACATAGTGTCTAAACCTCACCAGAGAAATAAGAATATTTATTTCACTA
Source organism: Callimorpha dominula (assembly GCA_949752705.1). Lineage (NCBI taxonomy): Eukaryota > Metazoa > Arthropoda > Insecta > Lepidoptera > Erebidae > Callimorpha > Callimorpha dominula. The sequence goes on from OX457006.1 coordinate 14,871,550, forward strand.
TGGCTGAAAACGTTTTCAGTGCATGACTTTTTATCTAAATATAATTGAATGTGTAGTTTGTGAAAAAATATAGATTATTCTATTTTTAAATTTTTATTGCCATATGACAAATAGTCTATTTCTGTGGTTGGGTTTTAGGTATTTAAGATTGCATTTATCATTAATAAATATGTGAAGAGTTTAACTTAAGATTGTGTCAATGATTTACCAATTTATTTGTTACATCGATGTATTTTTAAGTAATAGCAAATAGAAATGGAAAATAAATAGTTTATTTTGTGAACATACAATTTTTTTTTAAATCCCTTACTAAAATGAGACCAGTCAAATTAGCACCAAAGAACACAGAAATGCTCACGAAAGTAAAATAATGTAAGAACCATATCAGACCAATGTAAATATTTTTTGGTAAAGAAAAATATAACAGCATAAAAATTGTTAGAAAACAAAGAAAATACAGCGCAATCATCAGGGAAAATAAATAAATGTCTTATAGTTACATGGGTGAAATTAACATGGTTTTTCACGATTTCCAACGAATGGAAAGAATGTTGTTGTTGTTGTGTGTGAATGTTGTTGAATGTCCCTATGGAAAGAAGTTGACTGTAAAAATTGTATATAATAAAAAGGTATATCACTAACTATGTATCATAGTTTTTATGGTTCCGTTCCTCAAAACGAAAAAGAACCCTTATAGGATCACTTTGTTGTCCGTCTGTCTGTCGAGATCTTTTTTCTCAGTAATCCATGGACGCATCAAATTGAAATTAATATCAAATACGTATCTGCGGTCTCTTGAAGTTGTAAAAAATCAAGCTTCTAAGTCAACGCAATCAAAAGATACAGCTATTTAAGCCGTAGATTTGACCAAATTTAAACATTTCGCAAGTAAATCAAAACCTACAGTGTAATTCCCATTGACCTAGAATCATAAAATTTGGTAAGCAAGGTCTGATACAACAAGTAAAGGGAAAAATACGAAAGTCGTTAATTTGTTCACATTTTGTGGACATTTCTTAACATCATATAAATTTTAATGTAAATTTGTTTTGTTATGCAGACAATTTCAGAAAATCTGGACATTCCATCAACATTCTTGGTACTGAATATGTCCTCCTCTCTCTCGCAAAATTTTAGCTTTATCGGTAAATTACCTACATAGTTGAATTTGTCAGTTTTAAAATCAGAATTTTCCTAAAATAGCACTTTATTTACGGGGTCTACTAACGTCAACTTCCTGGCAGTTTGTCTGTGGGAAATTGGGAAAACTCACCCCTTCTAATGTTTAACTTCATTAGCTAAGAGTATACAAACACTACGTTCATTATTTTAAGACTCCCGTCCCGTAAAAGAGGACATCGCAAAATGATCTCCGACCTTCATGAGCGCTGGCCTGAGATGGTGGCGTGATGAGTTGATGAGAGCGCGCGCCGCTGATGGAACGGGGGTCCCCCCCGCACGTTTTGGTGTGGCTGCCTATTATGTAAGAGGCGGCTAAGGTCTGCCGGGATTCTTGGGAACTTCCTTCCTAGGGTATAATACCCGAGTCCCTTGCAATAGACCTATTTGTGTCGGCACACCGTGTGGTTTTAGTCGTTTCCATTCCGACGTACCACTGCCAGCCCCGGTGAGGGCACTGGGGCACCAAGAGAGGCGCGATGAAGATAAGGCCAAATTCCAAATTATTGGACAGTGACTGTTCCAATATATTATTATAAAGGATCGCAGCAGGCAGTGGCGGATCCAGGATTGACATTTGGGAGGGGCTTGACCCCGGTGAGGCTAGATTTTAGCAAAGTAAATACTTAAAAAGCAAACAACATTTTATTTTGCTTAACACATTTATGAGCCTCTTCGTATAACTTTTTGCAAATTCCTTAAAGACTTTGTTCGGTTGAAGACTACCAGAGATATCTTGGTGAATATACATAGCAGCCAAACTGGTAAACCTGTCTTCGGCCATCGTAGTACGATTTTATTAGTTTAAGTGAAGAGAAGCTGCTCTCCACACGCCAGTGGTTACTAGTAATGCAGCGAGAATTTTTATAATTACTAAAAATTGTTTGGAGGAGACGTTCTCTATCACTCCAAAGCTTCTTATATTTCGGATAACGAGAGAGGATAAGATAAATTGTCACTGTAAACGCGTGCAGCTGCCTCTATCGAAATTTCTTTATATTTACTTTCTCTGTACCTACCTTTCTAGTGTTTTTACTACACTTTCTATGAATTTCATAACAAAGGTTAAGATCTAAAACAAGAGCCTAGAGTTGCCGTGAAACTAAAACAGTTATTTCAAATAAGCGGCTTCAAATTCGACTTATCGTTAACCGTTCGTAAACGTTAAGTCGAATCGTTGAATAGAAGCCAGAAAACTTGCCATTTGCAATGACGGAGAAGTTCTCTCGTTTTCTACACGAAAATGTACGATATATTCAAAGATTTCTTTAAAGAGAAGGAGGGCATCATGCCTTTTAACCCAGCGTGTATCACCAAGACTTTGTAACTTGACTCTTTCCACCGCTAGGTGTTTGTCAAAGATAGCATGCTTGAAAAGTTCCAACCTTTTTGCTGACTCTCGCACAAAACTACTAAACTTACTATTGCCATCATACTGCACTAGGCAAGCTCCATGCCTTCACGATAGCTAGGTTTAGTTTATGCGTGGCACACTGCGTGTAAGGCGATAGCGGTTGGATCTGCTTTATACGAGATTGTACACCACTAAACTTTCCAGACATGTTAGCACTCCTTTTTCTTTTTGTGTGTATGGAAACCCCATCGGGCCGTCACCCCACCGGGGTTTTCAGTGGGGCGGTGTTTCGGAATCGAACCAACTAAAATCACATGGTGTGCCGTACTGCGCCTTAAATAGGAGGGATCAGAACATTTTTTATTAAGACATCTGGACTCCCCCTGGCGCCTGCCTGCAAAAGCGCGGGCACCACCTCCGGGTAAAAGGCCTCTCAAGGAAAACCTCCGGGTAAAAGGAAGGGAAGACCCGTCCCGTCCACCCGCGGTCACACGGTGGCGGCATGAGCGTATGACAGCCGGTAGCGAGAGATCCCCTTACGATGACAGCAAGCCGCCAGCGTGTGCTGAGCCAAGTCCTCACTGCAGTCGCAGTGGTGACAGGCGGAAAGAACCTGCGTCAGTCGGAAGGAAAGGGTCCCGTGCTGCCGCCCTGCCCGGCTGGAACGCCTCCACGGCGGAAAATCCAGTACGTGGAGCCAACGCGCACGCAGCCTCCGTCGACACGGTGCGGTATCCGCGTATGGCTCTAACCGCCATAACCTTCGGAGGGATATTAGCACTCCTGTCATAACTTTCACCTCTGAAATTCTCAATTTTTAGGCCGTATCGATTTAAGTGTTGAATGATTTGATAAGCGATTATGTTCATCATCAAGTCAGTTGCAGACAAGTCAATGGAGAGATGAATCACGTACATCAATACGAAATTTCAAAAGTGTTCGAAATTCAACTTGGCCAATTTTATAATTATACATCAATGTACCATCAGCTCGGTGGCCTCTTAACGGTATATTTTCTCGACGACATGGTATTTTACTGTAGGATACCTTTACTATAGGACTCAGCCGCTCTTTAACTTTTTGATACTGCCATTTTGTGGTAATCGGTAATGGAATGGTTTCTGAACATTTCTAACGCCTTTTTATATTTGGAAACTAGACGAGTGACTAAAGATCCTGGAGCCACAGAACGCTTACCCCACTATCAGGGCCAGTAAATAATAAGTGAGGCAAAAAATATGCACCGTTCTGTTGTTGGCTATAGAGAGTATAGATATAAGAGATAAGAGTATTTCTTTAGCCAATCAGATCGGAACTATCTTTTTTGTCCACCCTTCGTCTACTCTGGATAATTATAATTAAGAGGTTGTTCTAAAGATTCCATCAAATATTTATTCTTGTCTGGACTGTAACTACTGTACCTACTGTAATAAATAACCAACCGATAATACTTGAAGGGGTTTAAATAGTACTCGAGCAGTGCGCTGATTCAAATTCGCCCACTTATACAAAATATCAAAGCAACAAAAAATTTGAAAACATAATACTTATTAAGGTAAGGATAATTGATGACAATTGTACCTTAGCTTAGATAGTGTAAGCTTGCAAAGAAAATCAATTAGAATAATATCAAGTTCAGATTAAGATTTGTCACAGAAGAACTCAGATGCTTTTGGGGGGGGGGGCTTGAGTCCCTTAGCCCTCCCCCCCCCTGGATCCGCTACTGGCAGCAGGAGTACCAAAACTTTCGTGAAATCAGCCTTATAAGTGTATTTGGGAAACTGTAGGTACCTATGCCAAGATTTTGGTCGATAGGGTGGGATGTACAGACAGGATTTTGAAAAAGACTACATATTAAATTTTTAAAAATGACACCTTACTCATTAGTAGATAGTAAAGACACAAGGCAAACAGTAAACGCAACAAAAAGCTAAGTATACTTATCAGTTTTTTTTAACGAAGACTTTTATATGACAGGAGTCGTGCAATATCGTGTTCAATCGACAAAATCGCCAGGCTAGATGTTATTGGTATTACGGTAGGTAACAACCACGCATGGTTCAAAACTTGGTCGAGTTTAGTCATTTCTGTGCTCAACTCTGCCTGCGTATCGCTCGAGCTTACATTTAGCTAGAGCTTACTTTTATTTACCCAAATACAAGAAGTTTTGTACAGCACTATCATGCACTCCACTCTATGCACTCTTTAATATCTCTTACATGGTCACACCTCAAAAGTAGAAGGATCTTTTCAAATCTCCTTTTTAAAGTTGTCTGGCTTAACTGCGGGAAAGAACTTCCTATTTTTCCGCAATTTTTTACCTACAACGTGATCAACTTAAAAATAAAAACAAGGCTCAAAAAGTTCCGAGCCTCTTGTGTCCGTGACTAAAATTGTTTTACAGGGTAAAAGTCACTAAGTTAATTAGTGAAAAATACTTGAAAATTAGGTATTTACCTAGCTTTTTTCCAGTAAGTAATACAGAGAACCCTTAAGTACCTATACTGTTTTGACATCCTACGAAGTGTACAAAGGAATTTGCAAATGGGTTACCAATTTTTTTTGCCGATTTTAAGACAATCGTTACTGTGTTGTATTTCGTTCCCTACAGTACCGGCCGGCAGCCTCAAAATTATCTTCCAGTACAGTCACCAACCTGCTAATGTGAGTCGGCAGTCCCATGACTGCCTATTTTTTTTGTTTTAAATAAACCTTAGGGTGACGGTACTGTACTATTCCCCCCAAAGTTAACCGCAGAAACCTTTGATTTCTTTATAAATCAGATAAGTAGTTCAGTAAAGTTCAGTTGTAATCAATATCAGATCCCACCACTTGGGGTGCTGCTGTTATCCCTGGACAGAGAAAAAGTGGCTTAAGCAGCAGACCACTCTGCTTTTTCTATTCGAATCTATAGGGCTTATTTTGCGATCTACCTACATGAACGTTAATCTCAAACATTACTTAAGTGCACTTAGGTATAAAATGCATTTTGCGGAGCAGAGCACATCTTACCTATGAGTATAAGGCAAGTATTATTACCAAGTAGGGGATGGAAGTGGATTGGTCCGTGTTACCCAGTCATAAATTATGGTACACAATGACAATCCCTCTCTTGAGAATGATCACACAATAAAGCTATATTAAGAATACCAATACCAATTTTAATAGGTAAATTGTAAAATTCTATAATTAATTAGAGCAAAAAACATGTCAAGGTATTATTCATTATAAATATATAAAAAAAACTATAAAATAGGTACAAATATTCATAGAGGATAAAATTACACTCAACTATTATTATTTACATTATTATAACATAAAGTCATGTGATTAATAAACTAATCAAAAGTAGGTATTTAAAAGCAGCTTATTGCTGTTTTAAAAAAAAAAAGAAATTATTACCAAAAAAATTCCAGCTGCGTGGTCACTTATTCAAACGTAAAAAAAAATGAAATTTTTCTACGCACTAGGTATCACTCAAGTGCAATATATTTGCAAAAAATTGCTAGATAAAAGTTGCCAAAAAGTTTTTTTCTAAAAAAAAAAATCCAGCTGCGTCGTTGCTTCGCTACGTCCAACGTAAAAACAGGTAGTGCAAAATTTTCAATAAAAAATTGTCCAGCTGCGTGGTCACTAAGTCAAACGTAAAAAATGTTAAATGCGGCGAAGTATGAAATTCCGATAGAGCGGTTATGGACACTTAGCACATACGGAGGGCATTGTGTCTACAAACTGAGTTGTTGAGACAACTTTGTGATGCAAATAACTCAACCTTTTTGTACTTAGTGATATCAGAACAAAAAACAGGTTTCTCACAATTTTCATCAAACATTCTACTGTATATATATGAAATGAAAAAAATTACTACCAATGGGGTCACCAGACCACCTTTCTAATGGCTTACTATAAGGCGAGCCATGTGCTTGGTTGCTTAGGTACCTATAAGCTGCAATAGGGTTTGCAACCCAAGGAGTTTTCCATATTGCCAATTGTTTAAGCCTCACCCATGGAGGCAATTGGCAATCACATTCAACAACAGAAAATTAGGGCTCTGCAAAAAAAGATCCTCTGCTTAAATCCACTGAGAGATCCATTTGGATTTCTACATTAATCTACTAGTGGGATTTATCAGGTTTTTCTTCCACATAGATCATCAAAATATTTATTGTGGTTTTCGATTCTAAGCAAATGACAAGAAAAAAATATAAACATTTTCACCTCAGTGGAAAGTTTAATATTTATTTTAAATGAATTCTAATTTATTAGCTTTTTAAATTATAATGTTATAACAAAAAAAAGCGATGGTGAAAAACTTACATAAAAAATTGTGAAATCCAAATAAATCACCCCAAGAGATATACTCTCAATAAGAGGATGTGAGAGTGTAGCAAAAAAAACAGTACTAGGCTAGTACAGCCTACTACTGACACCTTTAGCCTTGGTCTTAAACTGAAGCAGTTTGATAGTTAGATGGTGCCAATTCAAGAAGAAAATTGTTTGTACTGGATATACCCTTCTTCATTTCATTTTCTTGATATTGACACTATTAAATAAAATTAATGACAATTACATGTACTTAATAATATATTTTTTTTGCAGGAGTAACATGGTATTTTCTTACAATGATAATATGTATATAAAATTGATTCATAAAAAATACCATTACAACTTAAAGCTTGTCCATCAGATAGAGTATATTTAATCAGTCATTGATTAGAATGTTTGTCTAAATAAAACATAACATACACAAGGGGTATCACCACACCAAGAATAAGCATGAAGCATACTAGATGGAACCATTTCAGTCCAAAGTCAGCTCCATGTGATGTTAATTCCTTCACTACAACTGCTTCAACAGATATCTTCTCCTTATTTGGCAAGAGATGAGTATCCTCTGTTGCTTGTTCATTCTGCTCTGAGTCTGTGTAAGGGACAACAGATGGAGCCACTGTGCTGTTCAAAACAACTGTATTACAATCAATAGAACACTGTGCATCCTTTTGTTGTAAATTATTAGTGGTTGAATTATTTTGGTTCAAAAGTTCAGTAAAATTATTAGGATTAAGTAATCCTTGTATCACAGCATTTGATGTGTGGTTGGCCGAAGTAGACGGGGCTGATTCTTGTGGCTCCGTTGGAATGAGTTCTGTTAACACTGAGTATGGAGTGACAGGGACTTTGATAGTCCGTCTTGCAAATATTTCATTATCTTTGTGTATATGGTTAATCCTTTTAAGTTCTGATATCTGAAATACAATTCATGATTAACATAATAGATAAGAATATGTAAAGAACATTATACTGTGCTAAAAGTAAGCTGTATAAAAAGACATTCTAAGTAATCATAAGTATTTAGAACATGTTTTACCCACCGAACAATAGAATCTCAACGCAATAGCTTGTAGAGTGTCACCCTCTTGTACTTGTGCTTCAATGAAATGATCTTGAGGCTTTATTCTGTGTAGTTGAATCTCGCTGTGTTCGTTAGCGTCGTTCTTCTTCCCCATATTAAAGCTGACCAAGTCATCTCCAGCGTGCATCGAGCGAGTTCTGAACACAAATAAACATACAGTTTGGTAACACGTAAACAATAATGGATATCATAACTACGCTCCGTCATATCTACACTTACCTTTGTTTCATATTTAAAAACAACACTAATGCTAATGATATCTACCATGACCTGTATATAAAGTACAAAACTACCTGTTTGATAACCAATTTTAATTATAATTTAGGGATTAAAAGTGCAAAACAGCTGTTGATTCACTTAAACTTGACAAAATTTCATTTGACAAGTGAGTCAAGTGACAACTTATTACTAAGATGACGTATGTCTCTGGGTTGCCCATGAATGAATAATATTTACCGTTGTTCCAAGGTCGTTGATAAAACCCGAGTTTCAAAGCGGTAAAAGTAGGTTCTGAGAAATTTCTTGAGCCTTTTGTATTTGGGTCCCGGACTGGAAGTATCAAACTGTTGAAGTGGACGTCCCAAACTATATATGTATCTGTGCTCCCAAACTCTTCTGCTGGCCATTTGCCACAGCAGTAAAAAAAAATATGTTGTAAGGAAGCGGAAAGAGATGACGTTATGGATTTTTCGAAATTGGATTTTCCATTCTATGATGTGTAATTTATAATGCATACTGGCTGGGACGTCGGCCTGAGAGTGCTAGAGGCGCAGAGGGGAGGAATCCATTAAAGTTGTGAGCAGTTAACCACAGTTTCGATCATCTTTACACCAGTCGATGCAGATCCCATGCCCCAATATATAAATATATAGATACATGTTAAAGATATAGATAGATGTGAGCCTTCTGCATAGTTCAGTATATTTTCTTATCTTAACGTTAAAGTAACTGAGCTAATAACATTTTGAGGCAAAATGGTACCCCGCACACTTTGGGATAGTCATTATAACAAATGAATTTACACGACCCTGTAGAAATTTAATTATCTTTGTCTCATGATTTCTACATTATATATTAATAACTCCTGGACAATCGGGGATCTACGTATAGGAACTGCGGGAAACTAGCTTCATGACTGACTTATTCGGATTGACTCCTATTTCAGACTCTCTATAATTCTTGGTTAAATTAAAATAAATGATTTTGATTTTGACTGGTCCCTGGAAGTCATATTTTGCCTCTGCCCTGAAAAAAAACTTTGAAATAGAGGATGAAAATTTGTATCGGAAACCGAATATTATTTCACATTTTAAGTAGTTTTATAATTTTCGAAAGCTAAATATAAAATTTCGAAAGCTTAATATTTAATATTTTAAATATATAAACGCGACAAAACTTTCATCCCTATCACCTGGATAATTGACAATCCACAACTGTGTGGTTTTTGAGATTTTTTTGCCTCGCACAAACAATCTCTGGAACAAATTGTTGCCTGCGGTATTTCCGGACCGATACGACCTTCAAACCATCAAGAAAAGAGCGTACTCCCATCTCAAAGGCCATGTGTCCATGGGCGACGGTAGACTATGACACTTACCATCAAGTGACCCGTCTGCTCGTTTGCCCCCGTTAATATAAAAAAATAAAGCTATACATAAAATGATTTATTTAAGGTTAGTACTAAACAATTAATAATCAATATATTAATACGTGAAGATAATTATTTGTACCCCTTTAAGAAAGTTTCGCGAAAGTAGTGAGGTGAATTTTGTTTTTTTTTATGATATAGAGGGCAATCGAGCAGACGGTTCACCTGATGGTAAATGACTACCGCCGCCCATGGGCACCTGCAACTCAAGAGTCACAAGTGCCGGCCTTTTAGGTAGGAGTAGGGGAAAGGTGGAAGAGAGGGAGAAGGAGAGGTGGGGGGAAAGAGGGAAGGGTTAGGGCATCCGATAACCTCACTCACTCGGTGAAAAGTAGTGCAATCATTGCTTCACTACCGTTTCCTGTGAGGTCACTGTCACTCCGGTCGAACCGGCCCATACGTGCCGAAGCATGGCTCTCCCACATTTTTACAGCTTTTATATAGAAGTGCAGAAAGCAAAAATTTTTAAACAATAGGTATGTCTTATAACTTTAAAAATTACGTGAAAACCGTATAATGAAATTACAAGTATCCAGTATATGCGTTGACCTGTCATGGTAAGTAAGTCTATCTAATGACAGCTCAAGTTATACTGGCCAATGAAAAAATCATGGTCGAAATTCGGCCACCACGATCTGTTATTATTAATTCATTCACATTTGTTAAAAATGTATTCGTCTACATTTTTGTATGGCGTACTTCTATTATGGAGTCAGGTTGATGTAGGAGTAATCAAGAACACGGGGCGCGCTTCAGAAGCTCTATATCTTCATATATACACTTTCTTATATTGTATTGTTTAAAAGTTTCCGCGCACATGCCTAACTTGCCTTAGGGATAATCCGCTACTGGTCATATCCCTAAGAAGATAATATATATTTAGCTCGTCTTACTGGCTCGGACCTCCCGACAACAGCCAGATCAAACCCTGACCTTCTCCAGCTGTCGCTTACACAATCCGTCCGTAAAAGCAAATTCCCTTTCGACCATTTTGTACATTTCCAATTTTTTCACCTTTTAAGCCCATAAAGTGCCCGGTTTGACATCAATAGATTTACATCCGACTACGTGAGTGACACCAAAATTATATTTGACAAAATGTGGGTGTTTAGCACCTCTGCCTACCTGTTCCAGGATACAGGCGAGCGTTAACTGTATTTCTTACTTATTGCGACAGATAAACAAATTAACATCAGTGGCAAATGTCCTTTGCTTATCGTTTTTTTTTTGCTATCCTTATACCTGGTTTTAAGAATTTTGTCTGATTATGGATATCTTATTACTCGAAGAGGTATTACTAATATCAGAGGTAATAGTTTTGAGTCGATCACCTCTCTTGACTGGTTCCTTCTCCAGCCTTGTAGGCTGGATCCGAACCTGATGTTCTAAGCGGAGTAACTCGAGAAGAAACATAGCCTAAAACATGAGGCACTCCCACTTTTCCTCATAAGAAACAGGTGTACCAAGAGGTAGTGGTTTTAGGTACCAAGGTCATAATGAAACCCATTTATTGTTTTCGATCATTTCTTTATAGTTTTAATAACTCCGAGTATTTTACACAACAGTTACAGAACATAAATACCTTTGGTATTGCGCCATAGAGGTGGTAATAATTGCACATAATTAATTTTCCTCTAGCTACATTATGTACAAAAAATACATTAATACAAAATTTTACATATGAATTTGTGTCCGCAATCATCACTACTTTATAGGTAACATTAGTTTACATGAATACATTCGTTATAATAGCTATAAAATGATTAGTGACACATTTACACAACGACAGTCTTCTGGTGAGGCTCATTCATGTACTTTTCGCCATCATAGTCAAATGTAGAATGAGACCTCAAAAATCTGTCTTTGTCTAACTGAGCCATAAGATCATTTATTTTTTTGAAGGTACATATAGATAACATTACATGTTGTCGCCGGAAATGCAGTAATGCAACAGCTTGTTTCAATAAATTATTTTCACACGAATGCATTTCCAACTAATGTAATATAATAACGGATGTTTATGTTTAGAATCACATTATTTGTATACAGTTTGTATTCATTAACAAACCAGTCTAAATGGATAATAACAGTACTAAAAGGAAATTCATTCGAAAAATCACAATAAAAAAAATTATCACAGTGATTCATTAAACTAAATTCTGTAATATCATTAAAACCACAACTGATACTTAAAACTATCCTAACATTTTTAATTAAAGAGTACATTACTATCACAAAAACTTTAAGTTGACTACAAGGAATTGTATGTGTTATATCAATATTTGAATGCGACTGGCTCTTGTGTGTACTATAATATAACAGTTTATGTACTGTGTGTAATTTGATCAACGCACAAAGAACACTGTTACATATATAGACACATACGAACAAGCTGACATGCATTCAGAACAGTAAATTCATTAATATTTTTATGAGACAGACGTACAAAAACAAGGCTAATAGAATGTGTTTTTTATCAAAAACGTGCAAAATCTTCGACTATTACAAAATACAATATTTTTACTACAAAAAACCGAAGATATATTAATATTTCTCGAAGTCGTTATAGTTTCAGGCGTTTTACGCAGTCCAGTGCAGCACATTCTAAAGTCGATTACGTAATGTAAGAACAAACAGTGGGTCTTATTAATACATTACAAAACCAATTCAATGAATATCCATTACAAAATCACCTTGTTCATACATTATAAAATCGGTTCTGCACTGAACTGTGTCGCTTCCAAATACAGCATACACCTAGCCAATAATATTGTTTATTAAGCAAAGACCTCATTAAAATTTTATAACTTAATAACTAAAGTACTGCCATAGTTATCATGAAAAGTTTCATTCCTATTTATTGGATTTCTCCAATCCAATCTTTTTACAGAACTTCCAAATTTATAATTTGTTCTTTTAACCACCATGTTAAGACTTGTTTATTTTACTTCGTTACTAATTAATATTGGATGTGATTGATCCTAGTGATGTACTTCGAGGTTACTTTTCTTTCAAATTTCAAAAAAACATACCGAAGTAAAGAGCCGAAATGATAACTTTGCGGAAGGCATTTATTGCTTGTAGTATTTTTTATTTAGTCCACGTTTAGAACATTAATTTACAAAATATTTACATATTAAACAGCGGCACTGGGACATGGAAGTGCCGTAGCAAAATATTATTTTATATTCTTGCACCCATACTTTGATTGCTCATTTCAATCTCAATTCAATTACAAAATAGCATTTAATTAAGCAGTTTTAAACAAATTACCAAAAACATATATAAAACCTGCCGGCACCGTATGAAAATCAATAGTATAGTATTGATTCTGTATTTGTCATTTTCTCTCTCAAACAATTTACAAGAGCGAGAATGTTAGGTGCCTATTCAATCTGAATTTCACTTTTGTGAGTTTAAGTTAAGATTGCCAAGTAGGTAAGACATCGACCTAAAATATATAATACCATTATACTCCTCAAATTTAAATTTTATTTAATGTTGTAATGTGTATAATACATTTGTAAGATAAAATAAAATACAGCTAATAAATGGGCTAATACTTCTAATCGTTAAGAATATACTAAATATTAGTATGGATTATCAGGGAGCGGCCATTAATTACTTAAGCTGTTTTACTTTCAATTTTGCCCCAATTAAAATAAGATTGAATGACATTTTATTCAACACCTTATCTTGATTTTGAGCTCACGTAATAAATGGATGCCCCCTTAAACGGAATGCTTACTTTGAACTAACAACTAGATTGCGGACCCGAACTGGCTGTTCAACCAACGCAAGTGCGGTAAATTAAAAAATTATGAAAGTGCCAAGTGTCGTATTATACTGAAAGCAATTAATTATACAAGTTGTTAACTTAATAGAATTTATATTTATATTATATGTAGCATAACCAGCGGCTTTTTAATTTTTCTGATAACTGTCTTTTAGGTATTCTTAGTTATCAACTCTATAAAGACCTTTCCTATAAATATGTTAGTGATAGCATTGACCATAACACTTTATATCATAGTAACATTTACATTTCATGTGTTATGTTACAGCCCTTACTGTAATTCGTGAGACGTGCTATTTACCTGTGTCGAGTCCTTGATTCAAATTTACAAACATCTTTGATTTTTAGTAATGTTATATGTTAAGATAAAACAAATAAGATGAATCTCAGATTGATGTTAACTAACACCAGTTTTGTCCTTGCAGTCTAAATAAAAAGTGATTTCTGAAACCTACTTTTTTTGAAATTTCTCAATATTTCAGATATTGTTCTTCCCTAAAATATCAATGTATAATTTGATTAAGTGCAATTAAATAGAAATAAGGCATACTTAAACAAATCACAATTCATAATTACGTAAACATTTTAAATAGAAATAAATGCATTAATAAAAATAAATTGTTGTATAATTACATAAGATCATTTTTAATTGATAAATGTCATTGAAAACATAAAACGTGAAATTGGCCTTTATTTATTCATAAACATAATATTAAAAAAAAAACTGCTTAAACATATCACAGGTAGCGTGTAAAGGCACGTACAGATTTAAACGCCTGTCGTTCTAAACCTATACATGTATTAAGATATACATAATACTTGGATAATAATGGTCAGTGGATATTTGACATGAATTGCCTATTATTGATAATAACAAATATAATTTTTAAGATTATATAAAACGCTTTATCTTCTTTTACTGTGGGTATTATCTACATGCCGACCGATTCACGCAAAAATATTGGGCAAGCCCATGGTGCCTTGTCATTTTTTCTATTGTATCGGTGAAAAGGGCGTTAACAATATTAAACTAAATAAAGTGTATGTAAATAAATAGTGGTATGTAATAACTATAGGCGTAGTATATCTCTTAATCAAATTTAAAAAGTTTTCATCCGCTAATAAATTAAAAATAAATAAATCATATTTTTTTTTGCTTGGTTGACTAGAATAACTGTAAATTTTTATCGCCTTAAATTTTAAACAAAAAAAACGATTTAAGACGTTAACGTAAGTTAACGTTGAGACTGTAAGTGTATGAACTATTAAAAAATATTTACCATATAGGTTTGACAGTAATATTATTTTAATACTTATTCAAAACAAAAAACTATGTGTGGGTGCCAATAATGTATTTATTAGCTTTTTTTTTCAATATAAAATGTAGCTACTTACAAAGTGGATGTAGTTACTCCGTGTGTCATAAAAGTATTATAAAAACTGCCTCCACAATCGTAAGTCTAATTTTTGTAATAAGGGAAGTTGTGATTATGACAGTGGGTAGGTTCTTTCGTACGCTCCTAATGGGCACATCTGGTATCACTCATGGTAACTTAATAAAAATACTCTATTAGAAATGCATTCGTATATATAATAACCGAGCTTATTTATATTAAACAGGGCTTTTATATAAAAAAATATTATACACTAGATCAGAAAGTCACCCAATAATATAGAGAATCAATAAGACTTCTTTGTTTCTTGTGTGTGCATTTATCAATTCATGCTTTTAGATATTTATGTATCGTATCAAATTCTTTCGAAGATATAATGTCGCTCAGTTTGATTTACCTATTCTTATCTGGTGTATAATAAATGTTAATTTATAGATAAAAGTTTAGAATACTTTAGACACTGGGATTCCATATAAAATAAGATAGACGAGATCCATTAATAATATTATACCTATAATTACGGCAAGACTCGATCAGTTCTCTTCATGTGCTTAACATACAATCCGTAACTCGATTTGGTTTCGAGTTTTCACATATACTTATTTACAATAATTAGTGTTGATGTGCTTTTCTACCGCAAGTGACGTTATCTCGTGGTGTTGAGCTACGCGTATTTTGCAGCAATTTGTCCTTAACGTGCCTTCTTATCTAAATATAGGTAGTTATAGTCAGGAACTGAAACTCGACGTGAGATTAGCAATTAGGTATTTAGAAGCGAGCTTAAGTGTGCGATGAAACTCTCAAGGACACTAACCTTCTTTTACTATGACGCCATGAACGTCCGCGTTCTACACATCCCTCGTAGCCCCGCCTGTGACCCTGCGCGTGCCTGCGTCTGCGCTAGTGTAGTGCAAAACACAAAATTCTCTCATTTCACGCATTGTCGAAACCCTGGAAATCTCCCGGCCAGTTTTCTCTCCGCGCAGCGCGATCGGAACCCGTACAGGCAAAGAACGCGTCTCCCTCGAACGGGTCAGATTCTCTCGTGAAAATATTGACAGAATCTGACTTTCTAATATCGCGAGAGGAGCTGGTGGTGACAGGAGGTCTCGCCCTCAACGGGGGAACCTCTCCTTCTTCTTCCTCTGCGATGGAAGCGGTGCGGGGACGTGGAGGCGCAGGGTTGCCGAAGTCGTCCTCGAACATGGAGCGAGGCGACATAGACTCGGAGTCGAAGCGGAAGCGCGCGCCCGAGCCCTCGCGCGCGCTGCTGGCGCCCGACGCGGGGGACGCGCGCGCCTCCTCGGACTCGAACGCGAACCTGCGATACACATGACACCATCAAATTGATAGACATTGGATGCTTCTATAATTTAGCACGGTATTTGCTTTAGAACTAAAATCCCTATCTATTATAAATGTGTTTGCTGTAGATGTGCACAGCACATACGATATAGTTACAGCATCCGTGCGACATAAGTTTTGATCGACACCACAGACTTGAGCAAAAGCTGTAACATTCGGTACGTATCGAGCAACATTATAAGTGTCTCTCACAGCCGTCGAATGAAATATCGTACCTGGTCCCTTCCAAACTGGAATATGTTGCTCGTTTCTTCCCTGTCGGTGTCGGAGTATCGTGGAAGTCGTTATCGAACGGCGAGGTATGTTCTCGCTCTCTCGGCGAGAAGTCGTTGGAGAAGCGATAGTCGCGAGGCCTGCGCGGTTCCTCCCGCCGGGGCCTCCGCCTGGCGTCGCGCGCCACGTCCCGGTCTCGTTCGCGAGAACTCTCGCGTCGGGCGGTAGTGTTCGCTCTTCGAGACGACCAGCTTAGAGTGGAACCGAACCTGTAATAAAAATCATAATTGTTTAAAAAAAAACAATGGACGGATATATTATATACGCCATTTTTTTAAATGCTAATCGCTAATGCGGAATGCGGAAATACATGCTCATGTGGAATCTTCGCTATAATCGGAGGGACTCGGCTGGGGAAGTTTCTACACTATACAAAAGATCCACGTTTTGTAAAGTGCCTGTCCGAGAAGCTACATCCGGCTACATGCTTAACGTCAGCACGTCAGACCTGCATAACAGGTTTTTCAATTGACTGGTACCAAGAAAATGTTTCGTTTAGGAAACGCTAGGGATTATTATTAAAATTTTATAGCCTATTATAGTGTATTTTCGTATTTATATGTATCTGTTACTTAGTAACTATTATCTTATCTGTGGCTATGTAGAGGAATGCGGCTAAACTTTTTTTTTTATTATAGGGGGCAAACGAGCAGACGGGTCACCTGATGGTAAGTCTTAGATAGAGTGGTATATTAATACATATAATACCTTCTATCGCCAGAATCTTCACTTTGTCTCATTTCAGCCCTGCGTCTGGTTTCTCGCCAACCTAAAGAACCGTAATTTCTTTCTGAAAAAAAAAAATTTTTTTTTTTCGAGTCAGGTTCGCTAAGTAAAATGAAGAGTTAATAAGAAGAACAACCAATAAAAACCGGCCAAGAGTGTCAGGCCACGCGCAGTGTAGATTTCCATGGTCGCCCGTTACAACATGTTTAGAAAGGGGCTCTATTTACGGTTTAGTACTATGAACATGTTAATGAAGTTCACGGTTTAGCGGCCAATAACAGCTGTTAAATTGTATCTTGTACCAAATTTTCCAAATAGGTACATTTTATAAGTTGGGCGACTATTACTCTTAAATTAATTAACAGAACTAACTTAGCCGTGATACCCTTCCTTCTAAATCCGTTATATATACAACTATCATGAATATTTTCAGATAATTCAAGCCAAAAATTTAACTTGTATGAAGGGGAGGGATACTTGGCCCTAAAGAAAATTATCAAGACTGAATAGAAAAAAAGTCTTTACACCCCCTCAACGTTTTTGAGAGTTTTGTCATAATACATATATATATATATTATTTATTATACATATATATATTATTTATTATACATATATATATTATTTATTATACATATATATTTATTGTAATAATACATTTATAGATCCACTAGAGTCTAGTGGATCTATATATGTATTATTAGCGTGACGGTAACGAGTTCAGTGCTTTGTCCCCATAGCAAAAGTGCACAAACATGCCTAAAGAAGTTTTCACTTCAAAAATGGCTTATAAATCAAAAGTATCCGGGCAGTTCTAATAACGAATATTTAAAACCAAAAACCATTGATCTAATGTTCACGCACTACCTCTAAACTAACCTACAACATATATTTACATTTATACAATGTCTGTACATATTTGGAACACATGTTAAATACATGATTATGGCCTAAATTTGAATGACATAAAAGATTTCTGCAAGGATCTGGTCCAGTTTTTGTTATCATATAGTGCGTTAACTGTGTATTAGCTCTTTCATGTATGATAACTTTTCCTTGCGAAAAGCAACTAACTGGAAACATGGTCTCACTACTCACTCACAAATTCAAACCGGTAATCACTTCCGAAAAAAAAGTTTACAGGATTACACTGCCTTGATTTGCGAGGAGATGACGTACGCCAAAAAAAGGTCACCGTTACACAGGCATGAAAGACTTTTGAATGAGGAACTTATTTTAGAAAACGAAAGATAAAAATTGTTTCTCTAAAGATGAAAATTCGTTTGGGCAATGTCCGGGGGTTCAAATTGTTCACAATGATCTCTGACTTTAATGGGCACTTGCCTGCGAGCGTATGGGAAGGTAGCATATCGGGACGGGCCCATGGGTCATATGTCCAAAAAAAGTTGGTTATTTTTTGGCATATACTATACAAACTTTATACTCAAAAAAACTATAGGATTTTAAAATTGCAGTTTATAACTGTACTAACCATCTCTTCTCCACCGTTGATCCTGCCACCGGTCTCGGGGAGACGACCGACCAGACCCACAGCCATCACTGTAACTGTCACAAAAGATAATACTGATTACAAACCGAATTAAATTGTTTTAAAAATGTACATGTTTAAAGTCATACATTTTAAAAATGAAAAAAAAAAACAAGAGATAGCTCTTTTTCGTTTTAAATTAATTTAAATATAAAAAAAAATTATTATTTAATGCAATTCAATTCACAGTTAATCAATTTAATATAACAGCGTGATATAAAACTGTATGATGGTACGAACTATAAAACTACAGAAGCACGTCATAGAGTCTATCTGCCTCCTCTAGGAGCCATAGGAATCAAATAAAAGTAAGTCATTTTAAAAATGTCAACTTACTCTTCCTCTTCATCGTAAGAATGTCTCGGTTTCCTATGTCTATCTCTGTCTTTTTCCCTATAATCCTTAGGCAGTCTTTCTCTACTTCTGGAATCTCGATAATCTCTTTCTCTACTATACGTTCTGTCTCTATCCCAGGAGTCATTCTCCCTGTCTCTACTTCTCCTATCTCTTCTATCTCTATGATCCCTATGGTCTATTTCTTTGCTGACGTCACGCCGATCCCGCCCACTGCCAGAGTCCCTCCGGTCGCGAGCTGAGTCCCGTCCATCTCGACTTATATCTCTATCTCTTTCTCGCATATCTCGTTTGTCTCTTAGTTTTTCCTTTTCGCGTCCACTCCCACTGTCCAGGCACTCTCTTGAACCGGAGGAGTTGTGTCTGGAATAAAAATTATTAGTTTTGTAATAAATGTCAAAATATTTAACCCTTTTTATCGAGTCGAGTAATGTCACATACAATTTCATGGACAAAGGAGATTCTGACGACTGATGATGTCTGCTTTTTTGCAGTTTGGATACATTTTCTTAAGCGATGTAAGAGCTTGCAAAGGGATAATTACAAGAAGTTAGCAAATTTTTAGTGTTAATATAATGTTATGGTGTTTCAGAGGGCTTTACAAACATATAAACGAAACTATATACACCCGAACATAATTTACCTAGATTCTCTATCGCGATGTGAGGGTGGTCTCTGCAGGCGAGTAACAGGTGGTAATTCTTCTTCCCACGGCGATACGTCACGAGAAGATGATGATGTTTGTACTACAATTTGAAGGGGTAAATACATTCAATAAATGTAACAGTATTGGAAAATTTTAATACCTGATTTCATCTAACTTTATTACTCACGACAATAATTATGTTATTTAGTTTTTTCTTTATATTTATCCATAGATAATTACAACAGCAAGGACTTGGGTTCGACGATTGACCTATAAATAATTTAAATAAAATTGCTTACGCTTTTATTGTTATATGAGCAGTGTATTAGTACAGCTGGGGAGTCTGGGCAGTCATTAATTTTACGTTTCCGGTGTAAAGTATTACACAGGCGCAGTATGTATGTATTTACTCAGTATTTACAAGTACTGAGTTACAGGGTAATTCAGCTTAAGGGATTCTTAGCCTAGGACCAATTGTTAATGTTATAAAACGAAATAAAGGTTGGGGGCCTACAGTGCGCGGGGCGGGAGTGCGACGCACCACGAGCGGTTGAAATGTACTAGCGCCGAGCGTGACAGCTCTGTGTGTCATCTTTTATATTAACTATATAGTACATTATAACCCGCTCACGTCGCGTCACCGTTTCGCCCCGCCCGCTGATCCAAAAGCAAGTCTATCTAGTGTGTTCAATCTTTTACCGATCATAAGATTTTGTAAATAGTCTTAGAATGAGAAAGCAGGTGGTGAGTACCGATGGGGGCCCTGGCGCGGCGCGGGCGCGAGCGCGGCTCGGAGTCGCGCGAGTCGGACGAGCCGCCCGACGCCGCCGCGCCGCCCAGCACGGCCCAGCGCCCCGCGCCCACCACGCCCACGCACTTCTCTGCAACACACCCCTACTGTTACGGGTCTGACCCTTCTTCACTACTAAACGATCCGTACTTGCGTACAGAAGACGCACTTTTTTAATGCAAATAATTAGATTCTCTTAGAGCTACACGACATAGTGCAATATAACTCGCATAGCATTGCATTTTCAACAAAAAAAAATCTGTTGTTTGCAACATAGCCTTTTATGTGTATTAATAATAATTATTGTTTTCCATGCATAATCTATTGTGTATCACTAGTTACTAAGGTTTCTTGCCTAACCAAAAGATAATAACATCTTATAATCTGCCTATCATATCTTATTGTCTTCTTTTGGTCTCTGACTATTCTATAGCAACCATTACAGACTTTCTACATATCAAAAACATATCGTTTACTTAAATATTAAATTTTTGTTAGTTTGTTTAACCATGATATAACTCGTAAAGTATTAAACGTAGCCGTTAGCCGGTTTTACCAATGTACAGAGCTCAAAAATATAAGCATCTTCGTGTATTTAACAGATATTCGCCAAAAGTGTGGATTAGCAGGTTTCCACAGTAAACCCTCGATATACTAGCCTACTGCCTACTACAATGTATTTTACTTCAAATCGAGCTACAATAAATAAAATAGTATACTAAGTTTTGGGTTATAAAAGCAAAACGTATTAATTCACGCATCCTTTATTTATGCTAATAAAAGATGCTTAATTAAAGATTAGTAACTTTTTTACATCAACAAGCTTTTTGTTCGATATTTTTAAACAAAAGCCAACATAACTAATTTTAAGTTAAAGGGAGTGAATGAATTAGAGTTGGTTTATCAAAGACCTGTTTCTGTCAGTCATTTCAAATTTTTAAAGTCTAACACAATTTCGAGATTTTACCATCATCATTTAGAGCTAAAGTATATATATATATATATAACTAGGTGACCTGCGCAACTTCGTCCGTGTTTGTTAAATTTTCCCCGTTTTTGCTACTTTTTCATTGATGTTCCGCTCCTATTGATTGTAGAGTTATGTTATACAGCCTATAAGCCTGGACTATCCAACACTAAAATAATTTTTCAATTCGAACCCGTAGTTCCTAAGATTAGCGCGTTTAATCAAACAAACAAACTCTTCAGCTTTATAATATTAGTATAGATATAACCCCAAAGAGAACAGTATAACTATAATAGTAGAGGGATCATTATCCTCGCCTTAACAAGCTTAACTTTTCCTCAACTACAATAAACTAGTAATAATAACAGGGCTGTATTTCGAAACTAAAATCGGTTAAAACACCTTTGGTATCGGCTTTGGTTAACATACCTTTGGTATCGGGCGAAGATCCACTAACAACATCACTTATAGAGCCAGTGGACAACCTCGCGGGAGGCGGTTGTAGATCCCTCGCAGGCACCGGTGACAACTCTACAGGAGGCTCTTTCTTCTCCAGAACAAGAACATGAGAAGGAATAATTTTCTCTTCTTCCCTTTCTTTCACTATAGGGCTCTTCCTGAACGCGTCTTCTACGTGTGTAAAAGATAGTGAACTATTATCGATGCAGTCAAAGAAATCGGAATTGTCAAATCCGTCTGATTTCTCATCGGATTTCTTCCGCTCTTTAGGTACTTCGGGAGGTATAGATTCGAACTCGTCCTGCGATGGTTCTGTGATGGTGATCTCTCGGAGAGCGGCGTATCTACAATACGAATGAGTAAGTTATTTCTGCCGGTTACGTTTACATGTATGATTTTGATTGAATAACAGGCTTTAAATTGGCTCAGCGCATCCAATAACATTCAAAGGGGCTCAATAGTTGAACAGGCAACTAGCTTCACGACTGACTGATGCTGATTGTCCCCTACTCCAGACCATTCAAAAATTCCTATAATTGATTTAATTGAAATAAATTATTTTTGATTGATTCTTTGCCCTATGGTCCAACAATCATATTCATTAGCAAAAACACAATGTTTAAAAAAACAGGGGCGAAAGGGGCAAAAAAAGAAGCACAGGCTCTAATTCTTCTTCAGTGCCGTACCTCCTTCAGTTTGCCGTAGTAAAAATATGATACCAAAGGATTCGGCCAACTGATTTGACTGAATCCATCCGCTGATTCGGCTTAATCGAGTTCACGAAGGCTACAGTAATGTCCCACTTATAGTATTTGCACGTCATGCAAGCTCATACGCTCTCTTAAGAGATGAGACGTAAAAGTAAGAAGTATGTGAGTAATTCTACATACCTGTCATTAGTATCTTCTAGCTTCACTTGGACATGTCCATTGTCTCTTGGCGAAACACTTCGTCTCACTTTCTCAATCTGCAAAGTTTTCATGACAGACTTTATATCTTCGATCTTAGCATCTATCTGAGAAGGTTTGGGGCTGACAGAATTCCTAAACATATTAAAGGAATCTAAAGTCAACTCGTCTAAAGTTTTCAAAGGACTTCGAGCAAGTTCTTTGTTTTCCGATTCTCGTTCTTGGTTCGCCCGCATAAGGTTGTCGATAGCAGTCAATTCCTTTTCATCCGAATCCTGTTTTGGTTCAGCTTCCAAGACGTCAATAGGGGCCAAAATTGATTTAGCTTTTAGTTCTTCTTCTTGTATTTCTCTAAAGGCGGCATACCTATCGTAAGACGGATTTGCTTTTTTGTCGAAATCGTCAAAATTTGCGATAAAAGTATCGCTGATTTCTGATGTTGGCGTAAAGTTATCTTCGAACTGTGGTTTAAAGTCGTTGATAATGCTGGCTGCGGGAGGGGGGATTTTTTTCTCTAGGGTTGCGTTTGGTGTCGATAAACCTGATAGTGAAGTTAAAGGTTTCTCTTTATCTGTGTGTGTTGGTTCGACGTGGATATGCTGAAATAGAAATAGTCCCTTAATGACTGAATCGTAGTCTTATTATTCATACAGTTTCATACGTGTTTAAGGTCCGCTACTTAGTCGTATCGTTATATTAAAAGATCTATAACTCTTCCTGAGAATTTTTCAAATTCAGAGTTTAGCGTTTTCTACTAAAAACCAACTCTCGCTTTATTATATTAGTCTAGATATTCATAGGAAAGAGCGGAAGACAACATAGTTTGGAAACTGTTTTTGAAGTCCACAACCAACAAGGTGGAATATGACTTGATCCCCTCTTAGTGAGAAACACGCCCTTGCCCAGAAGTGAGACGGAGTTTATATAAGAGACATTGATACTGTAAAATATAAATGAAACTATACCGCTCTATCATTATCCGCTGCTAAATACGATCGGAGGTAGTCGGTAAGTTGAGGTAGCGTCATAGAAGACAAGGTTGCGGTAGGAACACGGAGTCTGAAACACAAAAGTACTAAATTAATGCGTAAATCGAAACTGAAACATATTGGCAAGCATGTAAGAAAGAAAGTCGCATATTTTAATGTAAGAAAAGGTGTCTTGAAAGCAGATGTTAAGCCCTCGGCATTAAAGATAGTCTTCAACAAGAGTTTCACAACTCAAGGGAGACTGTAGTGAAAGCATTTTTGACTCTTATAAATATAATAATATATTACTTAATATATAAGTAAAATTAAAATGAGATAAAAAATTATAAGGTTTTTTTAAATTTTTGTACGTCAATGATAAAGGTCATCCCCATCTAAAGTCACACAGAATTTTTGATGAAAATTATGAGAAACCTGTTTTTTGTTTGGATATCACTTAGTACAAAAATATTAAGTAATTTTCATCACAAAGTTGTCTCAACAACTTACAGTTTGTAGACACAATGCACTCCGTGTGTGCTAAGTGTCCATAACCGCATTATCGGAAATTCCTACTTCGCCGCATTTAATATTTTGGGGAGGTTTGGGCGGCCGTTTGGTTTTACTGTAGTAGTTAGTGATCCTGACTGCTAAACCAGAGGTCGTGGGTTGGATTCCCACCTAGGATAAATAATTGCGTTATGAGCACGATCATTTGTACTGCGTCTGGGTGTTATTTATTTAAAATATGTATGTATTTACAAAAAGAAATAAGTATGTTTATCAGCAGTTTGGTTACCATAGTACAGGCTCTGCCTAGTTTAGGATTATACGGCCGTGTGTGAGCTGTCTCAAGTTATTAACGATTGAACTCGTATATGTCATGCGATCCGTGTTATCAAAAAACTCATGACTAATGCCTGGTGCCTTTAACCAAGAAACGATACGTTTTGCTTACGGTTACTCTGTTAACAATTTCAAGTATCTACCTATTGTCATTATTTAGATTGAGCAAAAGAGACTATAGTACATAATAATATCCACTCCGTGAAAATTTCATGTATCATATATAACTGTTTTTTTTTAGAACGTGATTTTTTCATATATATAACTGTAAGACAGCGACAGACAGACAAGACACATGAAAGCTTCCTATTACAGTTCAAGGGCTACGAATAATTACGTTTGGTGTAAGGGTTTCATTTTTAATTTTAATATTTGTTGTTATAGCGGCAATTTGAACTGTCTGTTACGGTACAGGAGACAGCCCGTTGACAGAAAGATAGACAGCGGAGGCTTAGTAACTAACAGGGTTCCGTTGGCATCCTTTGAGCACAGAACCTTAAAGACATCGCTCAATTCAGAACCACTTTGCGTCTCACTTCTTCAGAACACATCTTGTTTCCTGGCAATGAAAATAAATGTTTACAATGTCTATGTGCTGCAACCTGCCCTGTGATCCATTCTATCAGCAGCGATCGATGTGTGCGTGGCACTCTAAGGGAGGGCCCCATCTGATGAATTAGCCACGGGCCTCAGATGGTATAGTTACGCTACTCGGCGGAGGTCAATGGTTGGCACGCTATAACCACGTACTGGCGTTGAGATGTTGTTCAGCAGGCGGGCCGGTCGTTACCTATTGGCAAGTTCATCCATGGTGCAAGTCAACAGCTGGCTGAGAGTGATGTCGAAGCGTCGTGCAGTGGGCAGAGGGGGCGGGGCGGGGGTCAGGTACTCGTCCTCGCTGCTGTTGGTCGCCGCGGAGGAGAGGCGGGGCTTCATACTGCGGTCTGCCTATAATCAGATCATGTTGCCCTGGTTACTATTGATATGCGGGGTTTAACTAAAGTTATTGATTAACTTCTGCCAAGTGCAGACTCTGTCGACGTCTATTAAAGTCTTTGGTTGCGTGGTGTGTGAAGTAGTTTATCTAAACTAATATTATAAAGAGGAAACATTTGTGTTTTTGTATGTATGTTTGTAATGTTTTCACACAAAAACTACTGGACCGATTGCGATGAAACTTGGAATGTAGATAGCTGGAGACCTGGATTCACGTTAACGGGTAACTTTTTATCCCGACATTCCCACGGGATCGGGACTTACGCGGGTGAAACCGCGAGGCGCTGCTAGTCATAAATAAAGTAACAAAAGACTCAAGGAAAAACATTATAAATTTTATAAGTGCCTGGCTCTAGCTCTTGTGGCATAAGTTTGCGCTTAATGTTAAGTGAGATCTTGGATTTGGTTTCTGGGTAGAGTGCAAACTTGACGGGCAGCAAGAGGGTTGCCCGCTATTAAGTGTTTTTTTTTTAATAATAACAAAGAACACATGACCTTGATTACCAAACCAAATTACCAAAAAAAAAGTAAATGACACATGTTGACAGTATACTGTAAAACTATAAAACTGTAGACCTTTTTTATGCAAATATTTATATATGCTGTAGTATATATCAAAAAAGATATAATTATATAAGAGATAGATTTGTTTGCATACGGAACCCTCGGTCAGAGCGCTAGTCAGACGCACTTATTGTTCCTCCACTGTTTCTTTTAATGTACCTACTTACTGTATTTTAAATTCCGATTTCTGTTTTTTTTTTATAGATATACTTATAGATATAGATATAGGTATATTAATTGGTATAACTTGTACCTCAGCACCAAAATAAACGGATATTCTTTCTTTTCTTTCTTTCTTCTTCTTTCACTTGTCCGGTTTTTCATCATTTATACAGCTAGTGTAACCAACCAAAACATGTTGACCCTTTTATAATCTAATATATAAAATTCTCGTGTCGCAGTGTTTGTAATTAAACTCCTCCGAAACGGCTTGACCGATTCTCATGAAAGTTTGTGTGCATATTGGGTAGGTCTGAGAATAGGACAACATCTATTTTTCATCCCCGTTCGTAACGTTCATCAACGTTAAGGGTAGTCCACCCCTATTTTATTTTTATTTTTAGATAAAAAAAAATATTTTTTTATGATACAGCATTAGAAAATACATACAACCGTGAATTTTGAATCCTCTACGATCAACCCCTGTTTTTTAATACCGATATTAGTATTTTTACTTTCATTGGTACATTTTTTTTAAAGTATTTAACAAAGTGAAAATAGAATGAGCGATTGTTATAATAATCGATTGCCGTCAAGTCGATGTCAACCTTTTTTTTTATGAAATAGGGGGTTAACGAGCAGACGGGTCACCTGATGGTAAATGACTACCGCCGCCCATGGGCACCTGCGACTCGAGAGTCACAAGTGCCTTGCCGGCCGTTAAGGTGGGAGTAGGAGAGGAGGGGAGATGGAGTGATAGGGGGGAAGATAGAGAGAGGGAAGGGTTAGGACCACCGGTAACCTCACTCGCTTGGCGAAGTACAACGAAGCATTGCTTCACTGCCGGTTTTCTGTGAGGCCATGATATCACTCCTTTCGAGCCGGCCCATACGTGCCGAAGCATGGCTCTCCCACTGTTAAACTTTAAAAATGTCAGTTAAGTTAATGAAGTACTATGAATCAAGAAAATGAATGGTTGGTGTTTTGTTACTTTTATAGGCCGTCAATAGACCACAGCGCTCCATTCTTCTTTCAGTCATAGACCTCATCCCCACAATAAGTTAGCTATTTTTTATTTGACTACCAAAATATTCATTAGAAATAATTAATATGGCAAGACAACGTGTGCCGGGTCAGCTAGTTGTATATAAAAATTTGATTTTGAATTAATACTCGATGAATGTTGCAATCTTGCAGCGGGATCTTACACTAACAGTGCTCGATTACATCTATAGCAATAATAAATATGCGAAATGTATATTAAAAATGATACTTTGTACATAGTGTGGGTATTGACGACTAAAGAGCGGGAATCGTTCTATAACTTACAGTAGGTTCTCTTCTCATGGCGGGCTTGGGCAAGGGCGGGGCGTCGTCTTCGTGCTCCTGAGGCGGGCGCGGTGGGGGGCGCGCCAGCGTGTCTTTCTTGGGCGGCAGGGGAGGGGGCGGCGAGGCGTTCTCCAACACTTTGTTACTGGCGACCGGACGTTGGCGTACTGATATACCGTTTGTATTCTGGAATTCAAAGATTGAAATAGGTTAGATTTTAATACAGTTGTAAAATATTTAAGTAATAGCAGTCCGGAAATGATTAGCCCCGACCAGCATGACGCACGCGCCAGCCGTCGTCCAGCTCAAACATTTTGGAGGGAGCCGAACGACCCGACGCCTACATCGTAATCGTCTTTAAGTAATAACAATAATAATAATCCCATCAGATACATAATTTCATTCGTTTCGATTCAATTCAGAGTAATTCCTGAAGAAGACAGTCATTTGCACAATAATAAAGAATAATTTGAAAACTGTTATGTTCACATTTTTAATGCTTTTAAAACGGATGATTCCTAATTTGTTAACACATTATGAATTATTGAATACTTTCATGTTATAGAAACATCGAATAATTTAATAACTTGGTTTTTCAAATTAGAATATTTCTTACCTGTCTTTGCAATCTAGGTGATTTCGGAGTAGGTTCTGGCGGCAGCGTCACTTGCAAAGGTCCGTTGAACACATTCTTCCCATTTTCCAGCGGTTTGGGTTCATCCAACTTCGTCTCCCGGGTCGGTTTGCTCTTCGTCTCGTCCACGCGCAGTACACTCGACTTAGGAAACTCCTGCATGCTCGTAAACGGATCATCCTTGAATGAGTCCGAGAATGGATCTGTGTTATCGAAAGGATCCGTTTCCGCAAAAGGATCTGACGAGAAAAAGTTGGAACTGAACATGGTATTCTGCGGTGGCTTGACGATGGCCACGGATCCGCCCGAGTGTCTCGACAGTGACGTCATTGTCGTCGCCGGCCCATAATGTTCGATCTTACTATCAGAGGCCGGCAAAATGTCTGATATAAGACTCTGTGTGGTCGACACCAGGTCTTTGAGCACTTTCTTTGGAGGATTTTTGAGCTCCTGAAAGAAGAGTTTTTTGTCAACGTAAGGTTTACTCCGGCCGGTGCCGAGGGGGTCTAGTTCGGTGAATACGTCGTAACTGAGCGACTGCGTCGTGGACGAGCTGGGCTGGCTCACCTGTAACACAGGCATGCACCATAAGACTAACTATTTGCAGACGTGATTTCGAATTTTGTTTGAGCAGTCTTAAAATTATTTGAACAAATGCTTGTTGCTAGTAATTAATTAGATTCAATTAAGTATATGAAATAAATAAAAATACTAGGTACATTTATTGAAGCGTGCGTCTAAAGACATAACCGCGTAAGTGCTTTTAATTTTGTGCAAATAAACCGGGTAAATTCAAAAGTGGTGCGAGGTTTCTCGTAACAAAAAAGGATTACTTGCTGTAAATAGTTACAGCAGCCACACTGCGACATATAGATAGCGACATGCTTTAGGTATACTTCAAATTTTCTTTGAAGTACCTAGTAGATTAAGCGTCACGTCCACATAAATATTCAGTCTTACAGCATAAAGAGGCCAGACGTCACAGACAGGGAGCTCTAATTTTTTTTTATATGCAGGAAATATTATTGCGATACCATTAAATAAAGACCCTTAAATAAATAGTGATGTACCTAATCAAATATCAGCCTAGCGTCAACGCATGTAAATATTTGAAAATGGAACAACGTTAATTGTGAGTATTGAGTATATAAGGCATCTTCCGCCTTTGAGATGATATTTCCAAATGCCATCTTAACATCATTCTATAACTCAATATTGAAATAAAAAATAAATAATCAAAACTGAGTTTGAACTAATGGAACGTATTTGACATAAGCGGAATAGAGTGCAAGATTATAGAAACAAAGTGTTAAATATGTATTTTCTTACTAACATTTCCATAATTTAAGATGACACGGTTCCCAAACATGTTGGAAATAAGGGTAAGGCACATACTCACGCGTCTAGTTATGAAATGAAGGCATATTTCGATCAGAAATAACAATTTTTGTGTATTGGTAAGTTTTTCGCTTTGAAACTTAAATTAGATTTTGTGTGTAACATATTTTTTTTGCAATTTTAATGATATTTCCAAAGTATTTTCGCAATAATATTTCGCTGGGTACTTTCAAAAGCAAATATCAAGGGGTCATGCACTATGGTAGGATACTAAACAGTCGTTCACTTACACATACAGTAACACAAACTTAGAGTAACACAACCTATTTGCAAAAATAAGTACACAACTACAAGTAACATCTTTAATCATCAGACATAACATTAAATTTAAATTTACACAGTCACAGAAACACACGAAATTAGTAATATTTCATTTATTTTTCATATTTTGCTATTTACTAATCTAAATTAATTAACATATAGTGCAATGTCGTTGCAGTAATTGAATACATAATAATTTTATTTGGGTTATCAAATACCAGAACCTCTGTGAATCGAACCTCGATAAGAAAGAATCGAAAACCTCCACAGCTCGAAAAACTGTTTCATTCCCTTCCCTTCAAGCCCCAAATCTACCATTACTGGAAAACTAGAGCGAAATAAT
The DNA here is from genome assembly GCA_949752705.1 of Callimorpha dominula. Taxonomy (NCBI): domain Eukaryota; kingdom Metazoa; phylum Arthropoda; class Insecta; order Lepidoptera; family Erebidae; genus Callimorpha; species Callimorpha dominula. The sequence continues at coordinate 14,901,866 of OX457006.1, forward strand.
CAGTGCGTTCCTACAGTCGATTTCCCTTCATAACTGGAAAAAAAATTAAATTAAAAAGTAACCACATGATTGATTTTACAACTTTTACAACTGTAAGAAAAATAAAGTAAGTTACTGTCTTTAACAATTTGTACCTACGAAATAATTTCTAAGAAATAATAAACAAGTTTAATCGTGGGAGAGCCATGCTTCGGCACGTTCACGTATGGGCCGGACCGACCGGACTGATACCACGGCGTCACAGAAAACCGACAGTGAAGCAATGCTTGCATTGCTTTTCGCCGAGTGAGTGAGGTTACCGGAGGCCCTAACCCTTCCCTCAACCCCTCTTCCCTTACTCAAACCTTAAAGGCTGGCAACGCACTTGTGACTCTTGAGTTGCAGGTGTCAATGGGCGGCGATAGTCATTTACCATCAGGTGACCCGTCTGCTCGTTTGCCCCCATACCATAAAAAAAAGTTTTTTGACAAAGTGTCAGATGTTATATTTTGGGTACTTGTTATTAATTTCATTTGAACATGCGCTCCATGGGTTTTCATTAAAGATACTTTACGGAATTTTATAGAACAAACCAGCAACTAACTAAACATAATATCGTTAAAAATAATAATAATAATTACTCCACACATCTCTCACACGGCCGTCTGATCCCAAAATAGGCAGAGCCTGTACTATGGTAACCAGACTGCTGATAAACATACTTATATATTTCTAAATACATACATATTATAGATAAATTACACCCAGACACAGAACAAATGATCATGCTCATCACACAATTATTTGTCCTGGGTGGGAATCGAACCCACGACCTCTGGCTTAGCAGTCAGGGTCACTAGCCACTAGACCAACAGTATAATAGTAGTATCGTTCTGAGCTCAAGTGGCTACCTATACGCTTTGGCCGGCATGTTTATATTCTCTCTTTTGTACAGTACTCTGTTCCATCCATACACACCCTCCTCTTATCTCAAAGAACATTTTGAATTCTTACACAACACACATTGCCGGGACCTGAGATCATCACAAAATTTGAAGTTGGAAATACGTAGACATACCACACAATTTACATACAAGTCCTTTTGGGTGCAAGGGTAGGCTATGAAATAACTTGCCTGTGTCAATTCGCCAAACCTTGCACTCATTTAAAAAACCAGTCAAGGACTATTATTTGTCAATGATAAGCGGTTATCTTATTTTATATACCTGTATATATATTTATGTAGTATGTTTATGGTAATAAAAGTAAAGTATACTAAGTATATATTATAATCAATATTAACGAATATCAGTGCACCACAGACTACCCTGAAATTAATTTGATAATATCCGTACAAAGGTAGTCTGGAAGAGATTGTCGTGAGCGATAAGACCGCCGGTGTTATACCTAAATGATTTCATTATGTTTGGATTGTATTTCACTTAAAAGGTGTACAATAAAGAGATAAATAAATTTCCTGCTCCTTATCTAAGGAGATAATGCAATAAATAGAGAAAATAAACTGTTTTTTTTCTATATTTTGTACTAGCAACCCGCCCCGGCTTCGCACGGGTAGCAGAGACATCTTCAACAATAATTTACATATTTCAATCAATTTACACAAAATCTTAACAAATTATACATCTAAACCTTCCTCATGAATCACTCTGTCTATTAGTGAAAACTGCATGAAAATCCGTTCAGTAGTTTTTCAGTTTATCGCGAACAGACAGACAGACACGGAGGGGGACTTGTTTTATAATATGTAGTGATTTTAAGAATCTTTTGAAATGAAGTTGATTATGTTATGTAACTTTTAACTTTATTTTTATAGTCCTACTAATATTATAAACGTGAAAGTTTGTGAGGATGTATGGATGTGTGGATGTATGGATGTATGGATGTGTGGATGTATGGATGTATGGATGTTTGTTACTCTTTCACGCAAAAACTACTGATCCGATTGCGATGAAACTTGGTATGTAGATAGTTGGGGACCTATATTGACACATAGGCTACTTCATATCCCGATATTCCCACGGTACCGGGACTTACGCGGGTGAAACCGTGGGGCGCTGCTAGTTATTAATATGTTTATTACCTCTGTAGTTAGACTTTTTATACTTTACATTTCTAACTCAAATTTTGTTACAATGAATATAAACCTCTACCACTAAGTTGAATGTTTCCTTACAAAGTCCACCTCAGTCGAAACCCTTCATAAGTCGATAACTCTATTACTAATTTTGGCATGTACCTTGAAGTTCGACTTACAGAGGTTCTATTGTAGTAGATTAGTTACATGTAATCAGAGTATTAGTAAGTGCAGTCGAGAGACGTAAGCTCCAATTTTACTATGTAACAAACCCACATAAAATGGCTGATTTCTTCAAGATTGAAGTAGCATCTGTACATATAATACTATTATATCGCACTGCTATTACAAGAGTGTATCAACTCATAATGTAGCTTTTTTCAGAAACGACAGAAAACTGATTAGTCGCTTCCTGTTAAAGATTATAAAAAGTGAACACTGTATATAGATTATTGATAAAATTAAGGGATTTCTGTATTCATGAATTATTTACATGATTGCAGGTTATCAAGTTATTTCCAATTTTTGAGTTAATACTCTAATATCTGAACAAATACAAAATATGAATTATTTTTAGGTGTTTTGTTAAAAAATTTGGCTTATTACAATTTATTATTATTACTTTATGTTTATTGACGCGAAGGGAATTGATATTTACGTATGAAAAATGAATTATCTCAAATTTACCATATTTTGAGTTGATACAGTCTCGTAATAGCAGTGCGATATACTCGGCATTTGAATACGATTCACCAATGCGTGATGGTGGCAAGCGATTTCTTTACCACACCCAATATATAGCGTGACCGATACGCAAAACCATTTAGCATTTAGCGTGATCTTTTAGTTAAAATGGCGATTTCACTACCGATATTTTTTTATCAATTATATTATACAAGAGTAGGTAAAGTTTATTTGATAACCACATACAATACTATCCAAAAGTAATTGATTATTAACCTACAACACCGATACGTACGTCCATACTAACCGCTGTGTCGGTAAGATTATCAACGAGAGCTGGCGTGGGTTCGAACTCAGCTGCAACAGCGGTCAGGTCGAAAGGCAATGGAGGTGGCCCTTTCCCAGGGCTTAGGAATACCGGACGGGCGGAGGTAGTTGGAGCACTTCGACCTCGTGTTGAAGAGCCCGAGGGAGGTGGAGGCAGGAGGCCTTTCTGTAACAGTCGTGACGAAACAATAAATTACATTTTAGGTCGTTGATGATATCAAAACAGTTGTTTTCAATCAAATGCTTATTGTATTTCTAAGACTACCTCGGTGGCAAAGTGTTTAATTTTATTGCGTTGTGTTCAGTAACGCATAAGAGTCTCTTTTACCTGCGCAGCGGGTAACGCGGTGAAGGAATCTCCGAAGGGGTCTGTAGACGGTGTAAGCCCCTCTACTTGTGTGAGACCCCTTCGCAAAGAACTGAGCTCTTGTTCTAGGTCTACCAACTCTGCCACTCCACCCTCAGCACCTGTGTCTACGTTCTTCGAAGTGGTTATACTGGTCTCACCCGTTGAGGTTATGCTCTGATGAAAGAAGTAACGAAGGCATTTATTAGTTACTTGAATTGTTGCATTCCAGTTTGCTAACGGTGTTTGAATATTACGAAGCACTGCTGCTATGAACGCAATATTCTTCAGTTCAGTTCATTCATTTGCCAAATTCAAACACGTTAGGTAATCATCATCATTATTTCAGCCACAGGACATCCACTGCTGGACAAAGGCTTCCCCCAATGACTACCAAGAAGACCGGTGTGTATGCCTTAATCTACCAACGACCTCTACCCACGATCTTTACGAGGTCGTCTGTCTGCGCTTTCCGATCCGTGGACTCCATTCGACGAATTTCCGGCCCCAGCGACCATCTGTTCTGTACATAATTTATTAGTCGTTTAATCAGGAAAGATCGGCCGTGGACATACAACGGACGGAGTTAAAAGTTTGAAGCGTCGAAAATCTAATTATGATAAATGTTTAAACGATACAATTGTTGTTATTGTTTCTTACTTTACATTACGTCGTTTACATAATAGTATTGTCCTGTCTTTAGACCTGAAAGCTACAGCTACATAGCTAAACTTTTCTATTTGAGTACAAAACTCAGATAGAAAAGTTTTAGTTTAATTGGTACCTGACCCTTAATACAGTTTAATACGTATATGCAAGCAAATATATCTATTTATGAATTGTAAGAACCATAAAAAAGACACGGTATAAAGTTAAACTTTTGACAAAAGTTGCACGATCAGTTCATTTTAAATAAAAAAAAAATGTATACCACACCTCAACCATACTTTACTTTCACAAAACGATTCTTTTACTACCTACCTAGGGCCATTTCTGTATATTAAATTAAACCAAATCTTTCCGATATACAAATCCTCTTACGCTTTAATAAAAACTCAATACGTTGCTTCGTACCAAATTTCAAGATTTTGAGTTCACGGGAAGTACCCTGTAGGTTTTGATTCCCTTGCGAGTGTCGAAAATTTGCGGCATAAACGGTTGTATCTTTTGATTGCGTTGGCTTAGAAGTTTGATTTTTTCACAGCTCCAAGGGACAGTAGACCTGATTCCTCCACGCGTTCCTGAGAAAAAGGGTCTTGACAGACATACAGACGGACGGACTGACAACAAAGTGATCCTATAAGGGTTCCGTTTTTTCCTTCCAGGTACGGAACCCTAATGAATGTAATCTAGTATTTAAAATATGTCCCTTTTCTTAATTTTCTGGAACTCAGTAAAGGATTGTTCTTAATACAGGCTATTTGAGTAGCCTAGCTAGAACGTCTATGACTATATTGTAAAGGTTGTATTTTTATAAAATAAATTTATTATAATAATGAATGCCGATCACCCTCCCTACAATACATGGTACTTCGAAACCCTTCAAGTTCTTTTATTCAGGTGGTCAACTGTTCTGTCCAATTTATTTTAGTAAAATAATACTAGTGAAATAATTTAAGATATTTAACCGACGAAAAAAAAGGAGGTGGAGGTCAATTCGAATGTATAATTTTTTTTTTGTGTCATATTAATATATATATAGCTGTAGTTTTAGTAAAACCTTTCTGAACGACAAAAATAATAACCATTTCGTTAAATGCTAAACTAACAATTAAGAGCTAATGGAATCATAACAATAGGTATAGCAGATTTGTGTAAAATATAATCAGATTAATGGTAATCTCTCAGTTATGAAGGTTATTATCTTGGATCAAACAAAACAACTTTTGTTTTGAGAAGAATATATAACAGTTCGTGTAACTAGAAATTTACTCCATAATAATATCATAGCTTATTTTACAGTTATGATACACGTAGATTATTGTCTCATAACGCAGGGAAATAGTTATGGGATAATATAGACAAGGAGTTTTAGATCAAAAATGTATGAAATGGTTTTACAGATGTCGTTTATTTTATACCCTATTATTTAAATATTTAAAAAAGATAGTATATAATACACACAAGAGAAACGGCGACGTGGACGACGGATTAACGATCCAGACGATCTGGCATAATCCTCCACCAGATCAGTCTGCAATATTGTCGGACCGGACGTTGTGAGCCGCGAGAAAGAAAACCTTATTTTTACTTGGACGAGCCAAGTGGAAGGGGTCAACAGAAATAATGGCTATATCTAGCAGGGGTTGGTGCGTATTTCTCCTACCCTCAGAGGTAACATAGAACGTGGTAGCCGGAGGGTTTTTTCCTTACATCATCGGAGAGCCACCGGTCCCGTCCGTTGCCGGTTAGGAGTACGATTTGGGTTCAACAGAAGTTTGTGCGTACCCACGTTCGTATTACCCCTCGCCATTGATTAGCCGTAGCTATGGCAGAGGGACACGCAAAACAGAGTGGGTAAAAATATGGCCAACTCCTGCATCGTCAATAGTAAGAGATTCCAAAGGTTAAAAAAGCCAAAAAAAGTCCTTAAAATGCCCGATTGCATGAACCAGGACATACGCGTACAAAAAACGATGCTTACCACACATTTTTTTCGTCTTGCATACGTGTGTATAATGTACAAACTACAAAAAAAAGATCATAAATAAAACTGAGCACCAAATTTTTATCAAACACTTCAATGCTGTCGGGCATTGACCTACAGATTGTGTCGAAGCTGCAGAGAGCAGTGGCCAACTATCGTTTTCCTTGTAGCCTTAACCATGAACTATCGATGTAAAATACTTGATAAGAGTATTCATTACGGAATTTGCAGATAATAATAAATTAACGTTGTGCAAGGACGTCTCTGTTTTATAAACAATACTAGCAGCGCCCGCGGTTTCACCGGCGTAAGTCCCGATCCCGTGAGAATATCGGGATAAAAAGTAGCCTATGTGTTAAACCAGGTGGCCAGCTATCTATATACCAAGTTTCATCGCAATCGGTTCAGTAGTTTTGGCGTGAAAGAGTAACAAACATCCATACATACATACATCCATACATACTCACAAACTTTTACGTTTATAATATTAGTAGGATAGTTTTATTAAGGTGTTGTGTAAAATAGCTGAAATAATTATGACGATGGTTAAAGATATCGGAAAAAATCAATTTATGCTCTACTAACGAATTCGAAGCAGGGGCGGGTTAATAGTATAGGTACACGTGTATACCTGCATGTAAATGTACCACGATCATAGCAAAGTTCAAATGAAATTCATAAAGTACTAGCAACCCGCCCCGGCTTCGCACGGGTAGCAGAGACATCTTCAACAATCATCATCATATTTCAATCAATTCATCATCATCATCAATCAATCAAAAAAAAAAATTTACACAAAATCTTAACAAATTATACACTTAAACCTTCCTCATGATTACTCTGTCTATTAATGAAAACCGCATGAAAATCCATTCAGTAGTTTTTCAGTTTATCGTGAACAGACACAGACAGACGCGGCGGGGGACTTTGTTTCATAATATACTAGCAACCCGTCCCGGCTTCGCACGGGTACAAATTATACACCTTAACCTTCCTCATGAATCACTCTGTCTATTAGTGAAAACCGCATGAAAATCCGTTCAGTAGTTTTTTAGCTTATCGCGAACAGACAGACAGACGCGGCGGGGGACTTTGTTTTATAATACGTAGTGAAATATGTAGTGATGATGTAGTGAAGTAGGTACCTAGTAAAGTAAGTACCTGGACTTAAAAAGATATACTGCAAGCATACTATAAAAAATACACTAGGTACGTACTAAAATATATAAAAAATAACGTGGTGCCCGCGACTCTATCCGCCTAAAATTAACACTTCGAGTAGCCTATTTTACATGTCCTATTTTACTCCCTTCGAGTTTTTTTCGCGACAAAAAGTAGCTTATAACCTTTTCCAATGACACTTCTATCTGTATACTAAAGTTTATTTTACTATATTTGTTTATTATACTATAGTTTAGGCGTGCAAAACAGACAAACATCCTGTCTGTATATTAATTAATATATTAAATTATTAACAAACGTTATTTACATTTTAGGGTTTCGTTCCTCAAAAGGAAAAAAGGAACCCTTATAGCATCACTTTCTTGTCCGTCTGTCTGTCTGTCAACACCCTTTTCTTAGGAACCCGTGGACGCATTAAGTAGAAATTAAATATGCAGTCCCTTGAAGCTGTAAATAATCAACTTGTGATCACAGGTCATGGTCCTTTTAACAAACATCTGTTTAATATAGGTGTAGCAGAAAGTTCCCTTTGCATCTTTCTGGATTGCACGGGTGTGTGCCAATCACCGGGTCACCGAGGACTCTTGCCGAGGTCATTGGTGACATCAGAGGTTAGATAAATTATCTTGAGGAGTTGGGATGGCAATAATAGCCATTAATCCCGTCACGCAAAATAGACGCACAGCAGACGTCGAGTTGCGGAAACCAACCTATGAATACCGATTCTTGTAGATGTGGTCTATAATTTAAAAGTAGATTTTTTTTAAAGTACGTTACCGCCCTTTAATATATATTAGCATTTTAAACATGACTGGCCTGTTGGTCTAGTGGTTAGTAACCCTGACTACTAAGTCAAAGGTCGTGGGTTCGATTCATTATTGTGATGAGCACTACAATTTGTTCTGAATCTGGGTGTAATTTACCTCTAAAATGTATGTATTTAGAAATATATAAGTATGTTTATCAGTAGTTTGGTTACCATAGTACAGGCTCTGCCAAGTTTGGGATCAGACGGTCGTGTGATGTGTAATTATTATTATTATTATATTATAAACATATATTATGAGATGTAGTTATAATATAAGTAGGTAAGTTAGCAGAGTATCTCGCTTTTGAATAAAGAACTGCATACTTAAAGCTATTTTTTTGAATTATATTGGAACCTAAATACAATACAATAATACGTTGAAATGAAGATTCGTGACGTGTCGCATAAAGCCCGCTGTATGTATGTGTGAGGACAATGCATCGTGCGAGGACGTCGGGATCTCAAGGTGGTCAAGAATGTAAAATAAGTTAACCAACCAGTATAGTTTGACATCCTTCCTCTTTGGCCGAATACGCATTATGCCAAGGCAAGAAAAATAGGCGGAAATTTCAGTGATAGTATCCATTGACATTGTAAAATTATTATACTTCTTCGAATATTAGTATAAAATAATTCATATAATCTGTTTTGTTAACACTTATGTCCACATTACTAAAATATAAAAAAAAACAGCGTAAAAAAATATTGTTAAGCGTAATCGTAAATCGATGGTGATCCGCTAAATAGAAAATCTTTTCAGGGTTGCGTTCATTAATATATAGGTTTTTATATATTAATGATCTTAAATATTTTTAATGAAGTTTATTCACCCTTAATATGCAGGGGCGATGAAAATTTTGCTTTGGTCTGTATCTTTGTAATTATTGCATTAAAGTGCTTATATTAAACGTAACGAGGCTGCAGGATCCACGTAGGCTGGAGGCAAAAAAATAAATAATTGAGCGTAGATAAATTTCAAAGGTAGTAAGCGTACGTTGTGTTACATCATTCGTAATAAACGTAATAACGATGATGATGACATAAATTATATAATATAATTAATATTGCTCTATAGTCATATTAATTTTATTATGACAAGCAAAATAGGACTATAAAATAAGACTCTAAATGTTAATAGCACTCAATAATATTGAACCAGATGTATATCTGGGTCAATATTTTAGGATGCTTATAGTATCCATTATATTAACTGTATCTAACATACTGCATTACGAAGCAGTTTTGCATATTCTTGGGGTTTGTTATTTTCACTAATAGAGGAAAGTAACCAAATATGGAATAGTATCCCTAAAATGGAATACTGCCATTTCTCGGAAATGAATACTCCTTGTCGTAAAAAACAGTGATCTTTTGTTACTTTGCATCATTATCATTATACTCGCGTACAGCTTTCGACTTGTCAGTCGAGCGAGCGTTGTGTCCGCAGTGAGAATGTTTTGTTTCGGCGCTGTCAGAAAAGTTTTTGAGGTACGAAAACACTAGGTATTTCTCAATAAGTGATTGCAAATACTATTATATATTATGACTATGCATTGATTACATGTTTGTTTAAATGTTTTAGATTTTTTTCCCTCTAATTGTGTTTAGTAAAAAAATCTGATATACATTTTGATTAGGTTGAAATTTCCGAATATGGCAAGTCCGTGGGGTCTAAATATGGAATATTTCATATTTGGATTACAAATTTAATATTTTAGTTTTAGAGTAGCGTCTTCGAGTTTAAAAGGGAAACGAAACGAAGGGAACATGAAACCATTAACGAACGATGCTCGCAGCACTGTAAATCTGGTATCTCCCTACGAAATCAGCCCAGTGCCAGTTAAGAAAAGAATACTTTCTAATATAGGAAGAAAAGCAGTAATTGCTGCAAACATAACATCTTACCCATATAAATTCAACTTAATTGACAATACTAAAATACTTTTAAATTCAAGACCAAATTTCCTGTGGTATCTCATAAAAATGAAGGCATATTATTCATAGTTGTATAGTAGTCCATATTTGGGTACCTATTCCATAATTAGGTGACTTTATGTTCATTTTGTTTTTGAGGTAATTTCATAGTAAAAATAAGTATATGTAACACAAGAGTATTATTAAGTTAAGCGCAACTGTATGACTGATAATAACTAAGAATAAAAGTTTTTGATTTACAACATCTATTTTTTTTTATAACACAAAAATAAAATGGTATTCCATATTTGGTTACTTTCCTCTAATCTTTTTTCTCTCAATCATTACTTTTTTTAGCTATATGCCAGATTTATTAACCAAAAAATAAATGTTCGTGGGAGAACCATGCTTCGGCGCGTATGGGCTGGCTCGACCGGAGTGACAGAAAACCGGCAGTGAAGCAATGCTTCATTGCTTTTCGCCGCGTGAGAGAGCGCCGCGTGAGTGAGGTTACCGGAGGCCCTAACCCTTTCCTCTGCCCCCCCTCTCCCTTATTCCCACCCTTCCCTCTCCCCCTGCTCATCTCCTCTTCCCGCTCCTCCCCCCTCTCTCCCCTCTTCCCCTACTTCCACCTTAAAGGGCGGTCATGCACTTGTGACTCTTGAGTTGCAGGTGCCCATGGGCGACGGTAGTCATTTACCATCAGGTGACCCGTCTGCTCGTTTGCCCCCTATACCATAAAAAAGGCGTAAAATTTGAACGTTTACTGATAACATTTATGAGATATGTATTGCAAACAGACAACGATTTCATATCAAGAAGTATTCTTGACGAATATCGCTATAAGTACACATGTAAAGCTCTTTAAATAAGTGGTCTGAAGCTGAAGTATCAGTAAAACAATAAGATTAAATAGAAAGAATGTTATACATATAACTGTACAATGTCAAAACAGATTTTCAGCTATAAATACATTTAGAAGAATGGAAAAAATCAAAGGTTTTATCGGAAGGATACCAATTAAATTTGGATTGACGAATTGTTGCAACATATTCAATAACATCATACGTTTAGACACACATACCCACACATACAGACACACCCACCCACACTCTCACACACAGACACACCCACACACACACACATACACACCCATCCATACTCTCACACACAGACACACCCACCGACACACAGACACAACACAGATTTTATGTGCACACCAACCTTACTCGTGTAAGAAGTCTCAGACGTGTGCGTCGGCCTAATGGTGCTCTCGCTAAGTCCCGATGCCGTGGGAACATCGGGATAATAAGTAGCCTATACGTGTTAATCCAGGTGGCCAGCTATCTACATAACAAGTTTCTTTAAAATCCATAGAGTAGTTTTTGCGTGAAAAAGTTACAAACATCCGTACATCGTCACAAACTTTCACGTTTATATTATTAGTAGGATATGTTGAATATTAAAATTGGGCTATTCTCGCCAAGCGCTGCGCTGAATCGATTTTCTTTTATCATTTAATTTAAATCGTTATTATAATACATTCATTTATGTAACAAGTATTTTAATTAGCTCTATCAAGATTTAGCACGGTTTTTAACTTATGAACGAGTTTAAAAAGTAGTGTTGCAAGACTTGCAAGGCAGTTTTAATGTTGCTAACTAATATTATAATCTATGTGAATATGAGTTTTAGAATGTATGTTTGTTACGCTTCAAGCCTTAACTACTCAACCGATCACCACGGAATTATAATTTACACAAGAAGTCTCTATATAAATATATCCTAGTTCATTTGAAAAAAAAAACAGTAACTAATAGTACAAAAGAGAGGTATTGTTTGTCTTTTTTCAAACAAACCTTTATGACTATTTTGTTTGAGTTGAGTAATGCTAGTAAATTCATCTTCGTTCTCAATGAGATAGAATGACCTCAATATAAAGTTTAAAACATTTAAACTGAATGATAACAATATTTCATTCAAAAGTTACCAGTGAATATTGAGGTTAAAGCCCACGCATGCTGCTGTAGTCGCTCAACTGCGTACACAATATTGTGTTTTTGTTATATTAGGTATTGTTATTAACAGTCAGTCGTAGTCCAAAGTTCATTACAAAGAGGCTAATTTAAAAACACATGACACGTATTACGATGTGCTATTAATCATTGGAGCATATTACTAAACTTAGGCCCATTTAAATATACAGCAGATGGAGAAAGTTTATAACATTATTCATATATGTTGATGAGTGTTCTTACTATTGAGTTCAATCTATTTTTCTATAGATCTATAAAATATAATTAGACGTAACATAAGCACAGATTACTAAGTAGTGACATAAGTCGCATTTATTAGAACAGGTATGTGGAATAGGTAGTGTTCGAGTATCTTAAGCACTGCAACATTGTTATTGAGTAAAATATATTTGCTTATTTCTTTTTTATATTAGCCTCACTGACAAAATAAAGAAATAATGATGAAACCAAGACAACACAACATAACGTTTTTTTTTTAATTAATAACACGTATTTTTTAACAAATATAAATGATTTTATACATGACGAAATATCTAGGTACTTTCTCATTAGTTTAAACTGTTTAAAGGATAGATGAAGCCGTACCGACCCTTTTTTAAAGTTTATATATTATATATTTATAAAGGTTACACTCGCGTAAGTCCCGATGCCCTGGGAATATCTGGATATATAGTAGCCTATTTGTTAATCCTGGTGTCCAGATATCTATATATCAAGTTTAATCGCAATCGGTTCAGTAGTTTTTCATCACATCAATACAAACTTTCACGTTTATAATACTAGTAGGATACTAAAAAGTAATCTGATAAAAATCTATGAAGATTATAATAAGGTATGCGTGAAAAATAATAGTCTCTCTGTAAGGAAGAATCGCAGTGAAACAAGTGTTAGAAACGATACAATCTATCAATTTTTTTTACCTTTTAGTACATTTGTGATATTTATTTAAGCACTGTTATTTAAAGGCTAGGACTTCCCGGCCAAAGCCAGTTCGATTTACAGGTACTAGCTTGCACTCTTCAATCCATCCGTGTATATTCCCAATGTTCCCATCTTTAATTCAATAGGCTTGCTCTAGTTTGACGTGGTTAATACAACCCCCTACATACAGGCGTGAGTGTATGCATGCACTGTTATTATTAGATTATTAATTTTTTTCAACCTCATGTGAATGTGGATCAAATAAATTACTGATCGTCGGTTGTATTCACACATATGTGTGAATGCCTTCAACCTTCAATGAAATCTATAACATATGTGTTGGCAGATTTAAACAAAACTACAAATATTGTGGAGGTTGTGGTTATTGTTGATATTTTGTATTAGCACTATTAGTTACTAGCTACTTATTATTACTACTAGTAGCTATAAACTAAGTATACCTATCGTACTCTCCAAACTTATTGGCCGGCTTGAAATTGGCGCAACCGCCATCTCGCGCATGGTACAATCGAGTGGAAAATTACTAACCCAAGTATGACTTCGATGTTAATATAGTATTAGATCAAAGTTCCTAAATAGATTTTAATTTTATTGATAACTCAACTGATACCTTAATTTTGCATTCTACGCACCGGCTCGCAGCTAACTTCAGCCCGGCCAATAAGTTTATGGTACTCACAGAGTGTTTCGCTTCTTGAATGCGAATGGACGCTTTTTGGAAACCATATTTTGAAATTTTACTTATTCGGAACAATTTGGTATGTTGCTTGTGAGATCAGTTAGTTTGAGTTTAATTAAACACTAGTACTAGTACTATTAAATAATACAGCTTTTACGCAAAAACGGCTCAACGGATCTGGATGAAATTTGGCTCAGAGATAGATTATAGTCTGGAATAGCACATAGGCTACTTTTTATCCCGGAAAAATGTACTGGTCCCGTGGGATAGATTTCACCAAAATTTCCACGTCAACGAATTCGCGGGCAACAGCTAATAATAGGTATAATAAAAATATTTTTAACAAAAAATTAAACCGACGAAAAGAACTAAAAAGCAAAAAATAAGAATATAAATAAATCTTTTTAAGTATTAAGCATTGAGCTTATAACTATCTATAGCTATATAGCTTATAACTAGCTTATAATTTTTATATAAACTAATTTTGAGTCTACGCCAAACAACAAACTGATTGAAAAATTGCGAGTCTGACTCGCACTTGTTTTTTCTTTTTTATACTCGCGCACCGAGGGTTCCGTAAGCAAAATAACTTGTATGTAGATAGTACGTCCATCTCGGGAATCAAATCTCGAAGATTTTTGACCGTCTTTTTCAAAACTTAACTTTGCGGTTCTAAAATACTCTAGCATAAATCGATGTACGACAAAGTCAACTTTACAACCAAAATATAAGTCTGTAATCATAAAAAGTTTTTTTTTTTGCGATATAACAACAAATAAACTTTCGGATTTTTTCCTTTACTTGTATTGTCAAACCTTGCTTCTTACCAAATTTCTTGATTCTAGGTCAATGGCAATGTGAAGTACCTATAGCTTTTGATTTACCTATGAGGGTTCCTTTTGGGGATAGGAACCCTAAAATTGCAAAGTGAGTTTGTTTGTTACGCTTAAATAGTTACATATAAGTTTCTACAGAACCAACCATTTGACTTGAAATAAAGGTAGACGTCTTATTTTTCATCATAGGCTATTTATTGTTGGTATTAAATAAAAACTGTCATTGAAATGATATTCCGAAGCTGAATAATGACTATTATTAATATTATAAACAATTAAAAAATAAATATACGTGAGGTATTCTCATGTTGAGTGATAATAGGGTCTACTAATCGCATACCATCAGGCGACAATCAAAATCTGGTAGAAAAAATTAAGTGCATTTTTTCATGAGAAAAAAGTGGCTTAAAAAACTTCACGTTGATCTGCCCGAAACAAAGAATGAACCAAAAAATCAACGAACTCTATATATCTTATATTTATGGGCAATATCAAAATTATGATAAAAACTACCTTTTTCTGGATATTAATGGTCACTTCAGGAGGCAGCAGCCACATCTTCATTTTAACACATTACCTGCAGCGATCGATTAAACTAATAAAATGTGCAACGTTCGGCAACCATTTCGATACTGTTTGTTGATATTAAGATACCGAGTTATTCGATGTTTGAACAACAATCGATTTGACACATCACCGTACAATAGTATTATTGCTATTGTGGGAAGCGAGAGAGCATTTGACTGGCTGGCATTTCGAATGTTGCAGCGTTCGAAATTTAATTTTAAGCGGGAATTGAAAGGAACATTCCAGGTCGAATCTAAAAATGTTATGTCATTGTCTGGATTTTTGTTCTTACGTCATCGAGACATCGAGTATCAAGCCCCTGAGCATCTAGTTAAAACTCTGCTCAAAACTTCAATACGTCAGTTTTTAAGATTTCTAAAAATAAATTAAAGTTATAAACATCATAAATTGTTGTTTAAATATTTACAATAACTTTAAAAAAAAAAAAACAATTGTTGCGACCTGACGAAGTTATATTTGTGTTTCCGCATTGGTCCCCCACACTCGCCTAGTGATAAACTAGTCCATTGAAATAGATAATGCGACACAAGATCCGCTGTGATATAATTACTACCGCCGTCAGAAAAAAAATATTCAAGATAAAGTTAAACTCAAACATTTAGCATCAATTAAGATTCTTTCATAGCAATCAAAGTCGTGCCTATTACTGTATTCCAAGGTTAATTCTCGAGAATTGCGTTTTACGTTGCTAGTATTCTTTATTAAAAATATAATAATTAAAAATTTAAAATATTTTTTAAGATTATTTATTTTTTGAATTCGACTCTAAAGATTAACATGAAACATGAAATGTTAAATTCATCGATAAATTTTAATAATCTGTCCATTATATAATTACTTACAACATTTAAATTACAATATAAATAAATTTCATTAAAAACTAGCAAGTCTAGAAAAAATTCTAAAAAAGAATGTATGGAACAAAAGTAACTTATTAATTACCTACCTTAGTTTTACTTTCATTAGAGGCATTGGTCGCGTGCCTGACGAGACTGCTGGTTACCGTCTTGCCTTCGAGCTGCTGCTTTGCCATCTCAACTTCTTTTTTCTTCAGCTCAAACACCACTTGAAATAAATCTCTCATCGCTATTACTACCTACAAAAAAAAGAAAATATTAAGTAATTGACTGATGCAGTTCCATAGCATAGCATGATATTTGCCCAGATTTGCCTAATTTCCTTGGTAGAAATAAGTCGAAAACAGTTTGAATGGTACTTCTTTCAACAGAAGCAAGGGCTTTTACTTGGGTAACAACGGAAATGGCCACAGCAGTCATCAGCGGCTGAGGACGGGTATAAGCAGTGGCAACAGTTCCACTTAAACTTATGAGTATACACTTAAAACGAATTGCCAGAAGTTCGAGGTATGGAATAATTTCTGTATATTCGTTTTGTCGTATTAGGTATATGTGATATGGAGATAATGTGGGTGCATTCAGTGTTGTCTAGTTTTTTGACCTCTGAACACGCCCAATAGTTCCCTAACAAGACGCCATAAATCCCGCTTCATACTTAAGCAGCAAATATCCGTCCTAGGTGAGCGGTGAACGCGACATGTAACGACGAGAAGTAAAGCAATATAAAGCGACCAATACTTAATGCGACGTGTGTCCTACCCATTGTCCTAGGTGAGCGAGGGGACACGACACGTCATTCTCAGAAAATTTAATAAAGTTTACGCATTTTTAAGAAAATTTGATTTAAGAAAGTTTTGAAAAAAGCAAATTTCTTTGCGTCGCGTCGCAAACCGATTAACGTTACTACGTAGGATACACAGATATAGAATGACTATTTGAAATTTTCAGATCGGGTCACGTTGTCGCGTTTCTCGCTTCACCTAGGAGAACGGGTTAGGTATTTGACGAAAAAGGAGGGAATCGACCATAATGATAACACTGTAGCCTACTGCAAGTTTTTATTATTATTATCAATTCGCTTATTTTTTCCACACCTGTTTTTCGACAATATCGCAGATTGTTTAGTACGTTCTAAGAGTTCTAATGTTGTATTACTATGAATAATACTAATCTCATCTAAATACTACATCCGTGAACTCTTTTCATTTAAGTCCTGATATTAGAAATGATCTGGAAACACTAACGCCAGTGTAGTTCATATTATTGCCAAAGGCCCCTACTTTCAAGGAAGTTTGATGATAATTTACTAATCATCAATTTAAATTTTTGTTTTTGTAGGTTAAAATGATCATGTTTTATGTCGACAAGGGTACGGCAGTGTAATCCGGTCCGTTTGACTTTTATGACTTTCGTATTTGTAAGAATTCATAACGAATATCACGAAACCGAGTATAAACAGACCATTGGAAAACAAAAAAAATATATACTTTGTCAAAACAAAAAAAAACTAAACAGAATCATTACTTGATTAATGTGCTTCACATTCTGCCAAGACGTACGACAATAATGTTTAGATTCGAGTGCATGTAAGAAGGAAATTTGACAAGTATACAATTGACGATGGATAGACTCGAGTCTCAATAGGTGCTGAACGTATAAAGTTCATAAATTAGATCTATCTTTGCGAGAATGAGTTTGAGTTTGTTAACAATGGCGACATCGACAGTGGGATGCGCCGATGACGAATCGTATATGCGCGAATGAGACTCAATGCACTTGGTATCCAAAGAGACTTAGGCACAGATAAGATAATAGTTCCTTCGTAACAGATACATCACTCCCATACAAAACTGAAAATACCTACGTTATAATAGCCTACAAAATTTAAATAATAATACCTGGCGTTAGCTGCGACCAGAAATATATCTTATTTACGCTATCCGAAAGTTGAGAACGCCTTGCCCACCGTGCGACCTTCGTCTGTGTGTGTAGCCGAACTGCCGGACACTCTAGGGTTGTACTAAGTACACAAATAATGAAATAAATTATTTATTTGGGGTATGTTCCGATATACACTGCGAGCACTGTTCAGTGCTCTTACCGCGCAAAAATTCGTTTCGTTATGGACTGACAGTATACTGCCGCAGTATCCTAGGGAAATAAATGACGTTATAAATCGTCGCCATTTTTGTACTGTGAGCACTGGCGTTTTCGAGGAAAGGTGCTCTCAGTGCTTTGATTACGTAATCAACTACAATTTTTTTTACTTAAATAGTAAACAATTATTTGTCGAAATATGTTCATCACTTTTAACGTACATATCCCCATTTAAATAATTCGGTTATAAAGTTATTACGCATTCGGTTACTTGAAAACAATATTTTCTTTTACTAAAAAGGAAACTTACTTTTATTATGCGAGTAAGTCAATTGAAAATTGACTTGAATATTAATTTTTTAAATATAACTACATTCAAACAATATTTTTTCTTGTTTAATAGATAATTTGTACATATATATGATAATTATTTTCACGTCAAAACAGCGCCAAAAAACATATATGACAGTATACTGAACTGCGTTCCGTATTAAACAGTAACCAGGTAAAGGAACAGCTTCGCACTATATTAAATTGACGTCACTCCTTATAGTGCTCGCATTGCATATCGGAACACACACTTGATAATCAAATTTATGGGTGAGTTTTACATAATGATAAATAAAATTATTTCCCATATGAAATTTATATCTTTAATTTTTTAGGTAATTAAAGTATCCCTTAAACCTTCGATAGTAACATAAAATGTTGATGCTGTAGACATATACATCACTATCACTACATCACGTCATATTATATAACAAAGGCCCCGCCGCGTTTGTCTGTCTGTCTATCTGTTCACGATAAACTCAAAAACTACTTAACAGCTTTTCATGCGGTTTTTATCAATAGATAGAGCGATTTATGAGGAAGGTTTAGGCATGTAATTTGTTAAGTATTTGTGTAAGATGGTTGAAATATGATCACGATTGTTGAAGATGTCTCTGCTACCCGTGCGAAGCTGGGGCGGGTTGCTATTAATGGCTGTTGCGTAGACTAGAGAAAGATACTCTGATAATTTAAGCTTTGTATAACATATTATGTTACACAAAAGTATTAAATAACAAATAACTACCTACTCAAATAAAAACCTCAATCCGTGCCGATCTCAATATGTTTTACATTTCAGTAGCTCTTATTATTATTTCCACTACATTTCTAACTATATTACATATTGTGTGAGAGAAGCAGCCGTCAGTTCGCCTACAAGTTACAACAAATGAATACGCTGGCAGTTCACACCTACTAAGTTCGTCACCTTTCGTAGAAATTATGGGTTTATTATTGACGGTTTAATAGACTACATTTATTACATCATCATCATTTATCAACATCGTATAGAATTTATATAAGCAACATTTATTTTTTTGTTATGAAGATAACTATTATTTATTATTAGTACAGCCACGGCAATGGCGAGTAAAGAATAAACACCTGAAGTGGAGATGTTTTTATATTATATTCACAAAAAAGTAATAGCTAAAATCATTTTTGCAACTTATTTTTAAAGGATTTCACAGATCACTAACGTCTAACAATAACGCAATTTAACAGAATAAATAGATATAGCAATAACAAAACATCTCCTCTTCATAATAAGTTCGATTTGACATTTTGTTTTTATTTACGGAGAATACCGTTCTGCCGTGCGTGCGTGCTCTCAGCTACGCATTGTCGCCCCTACTGACACTTTTACCGTGGACGGGAAGCTAAATTGGTAGGTATTTAAAACGCGACCTCGAGCGAGTGATGTAGCCCTGACTTAGGTACCCAAATGCTATACATAATTAATCCAAGTTCAAATGAACAGAAGTAAGGGGAGCTATGTAGTTTATATTTAAAAAAGTATAAATTAAAAATTTAACACCCGACTGCTTTAAAAATACAAACTACATAAATGTATACTTTGTTGTATACATTTTTGTAACCGTCTTTTAAAATCCTACATTTTGATACCCCAGTGGACAAAATTTTATATAGGTACCCAGTGGCACTCGCGCAATAAAGATGAATCTAACAGCATATCATTAATCTAAATCGGTTTAGTCATTTTGTATTTATACGAGGGATGATAGAGACCGATAACCATACACACAGGTCAAACTCATAATCCTCCTTTTGGGCTTTGCCGCAGTCGGGTAAAATGTTACTTACTTGACTAGCAGCTTTATCAGTCTTGATTCCAAAAAACCGGTGTCCGGTGTCTGGTGAGCCGAATATATATCCAAACGCTCTGGAGTCCGTCATATCCTGGGCGATGAACGAGATCTTGTGCACCGGGTGATGATACAGGGAATCCTAATATCATATGTTCAGCATCAATATTAATATAATACAGCTGAAGAGATTTTCTGTTTATTTGTTCAAGAGCGCTAATCTCTGGAACTACCAATCGGATTGGAAACAATGAAATGAAAGGTATTTATTTTTCTTCCACAAAGCTAACAATTCAATTATATTACATAACAATAAATATTTAGAACAAAAACACTGGAAACAATCTTTTTGTTTTGGATAGAGTATTCATTGAGGAATTCCTTTGAAGCGGAGTAGTGACCATAAACGCGGGCGGAACGGCTAGTGTCATACATATATCCAGCTGATGTAGATTGCCAGAAAAAAAATTGGTAACAAATGGTAGTTTTAATTATAACCATTTTACAAGTCTAGTAGCAGTGTACTCACTATCAGTCTAATCAAGAACTCTAAGTGGCTGATACCAAGGATATTGTGAAACCTACTTTCACAATATGGTGATGCTCAAAATGTTTTAGAAAAAAACTAGTTTCGAGTCTCTGTTCTTCTTCCTATAATGTTATATCTTGAGCAATAAGTCAATGAGTCGCCGCGTCGGCTGTAATAAGTAATCCTATAAGTATGTTCTAGAATATTTTATCATTCTTTTTGTTAATATAATAACAGATCAGAAAAAAAAATCACCGTACAA
The DNA here is from genome assembly GCA_949752705.1 of Callimorpha dominula. Lineage (NCBI taxonomy): Eukaryota > Metazoa > Arthropoda > Insecta > Lepidoptera > Erebidae > Callimorpha > Callimorpha dominula. The sequence goes on from OX457006.1 coordinate 14,922,830, forward strand.
GTAGTCTATTTAAGAGGAGCCCATTTATTAGGTACTTGTTATGCTTTCTTTTATTGTGTAATGGAATAGGTGTTTGTCATCCAGCTCATCTGATCGAAAGTGATGATAAAGAGGAAGATGGTACACGCCTATCTAAGAGAAACCTATTCACTCTACTCTTGAACATTGTATAATAATGTACTTATATTATGTTTAATGACATTATCGTTATACAGATTATTTTTACAAGTTTCTCAACTGGGTTTAGGTATTTACTATCAGTCAACTAAAATATTAATACAAATCTACATATCATGAAGACATAAAATAATATACATAAACCTTATACACAAATCTGATGGATCCGTTCTTAAGCGATGTGGCGTGGTGGTTCCTCTACGAGGAACATATATTCTTTACCTAAACTCGCTGAATTGATGATAGCTGAATCTTCGAAGATACAGAAAACCCATTAACAATAAGTCTTATTAGCTGAACTTCCGAACTGATGTATTTTTGTCGTGTAGGAACGCCAGCCCCCATGGGGCATCAACTCGTCAAGGGTTATTGTAGAAGTGGTATGTCGGAATTGAAATGACTAAAACCACTTGGTCACAAGTGGTTTTATTGCAAGGGAGTTAAGTTACCCCTAAAACCTCAGGGGATATGTGTATGTACTTTACAAGGAAGCCCCAGAGAACCCCGGCTACCTACGTCAAACATTTTCGAGTCACAATGTCTATACATTATGATTCTTCTTATGTATGATGTCATCCTTTATAAATATGAACTTGGCTCTTATTTAACGAATAATGTATGCTGTTGTTTGTTATACATATACTAATGTATATGTATGATATATTTAATATTGTGTGAAGATGTGTATAAACTTTAGGAAAGGAAAGTTAAATCCTCGCGACTGGTTATACTTTTTTCTTATTATCTATAAATGTTACTTCCGGTCAAGATCATTTATTTTGGCCACGGACATGGCAAACATACCGCTCGCTTAATACAAGCATCGTGTTTTAGTTAGTTCCTATAGCTAGTTATTGCAGACTCTTGTTTTTAGTTAACGAAGAACCCAAAGAGTTCAGATAACGGAAGAAGTTAGTTAAATAAACCACAAGATAAGTTGAGTGGCAGTCCTAATATAGTTCATTTTCCTCTCGGAGAGAAACAGAGATAGCTATAAAGCTGTTTCAAAACTATGTGCTTTTGTTAAATAGAAGAGATTCGTAAATTTATGGAAATATGGTAGTCAGTCAGGCAGAGATGATTATCTCTAAACTACAGAACTCGAATATACATTATATTAGGTTAGTGGTTTGTTTTTGCTAGTGAGTAAATTCTACGCATGTTTCAAGTGCTCATTCGTTCAAACCGCTTATTATCAGGCTGGCCGTTTACCTATTTGGTTATTTACAAAAATAGAGGCAAATAAATTCTAATTTAACATTAATATAAACAGACAGGATCTAGAATAATAGTATTTTTCTCATTGTCATTGCTATTAAACAATAAAAAAATGCCATATTATTATGGATTCTTGGTAATCCATCTTGGTAGTTCAACAAAGACCCGACAATTGATTCAGTATTGTGTAAACTATGTTTTTAGGAAACAATACATAAAATAGCACATACCCCAGTCTTATCATCCCTTAGCCTCAATCCGTCAATTGCAACATGGACTTGAATACGCTGCTTGTGTTCTCCAGCGGCGCGTATAGCCATTTTCAGGTCCGCCAGCGCTTCTTGACACATCCTGTCCCCCCGCGCCTCAGGGACTTCGAGTACCCCGATCAGCTTCGCGCGGAACGACACCCCCTCGCCCAGGAAACGACCAGGCTCGTTCTTATCTAAACAAATAACAATAAGTACAAGTACTTTCGATCTCGCCTTCACCTCAACGTCCTTGATGTATGAACTTTATGCCAATGTCTCTGTGTCAATGAACGTCATTGTTTCTTACACAAAGGGAATATTTTGATAATAAAGACGAGTTATTTAAAGTTTATACTAACAACGGAAGGTCACACAAAAATATAAAACGAACGAACAGCTAAAAACTAAGCAGTTAGCATCTAAATATAAAATCATAAGCGTTAGTAAAGTGCACACACAAAAAAGGCTTTCATCACCTTTGGATGGAAGACTTTTTGATTCTATTTTTTTTAATGTCATCTTTTAAAGCTTTTTCTTTTTTATACTTGGATAGAACAACAACGCGACAGTTTCAGCGTAAAATAAAAGTGAGCGGCGTCCTATTTTGGCCCCTGTTTACGGTGCATCATTCCCGCTTTAATTGAATTTCCTGTTTTTTAATTTAGATTCTCGATAGCAGCGCACCGCCTAGTAGCTGGTATATGACTCTACTGTGATGTTATTTTTAATATAATATTGACTGCAAAGATAACCGAAAATTTCATGAATCGTAGTATGCATATACTGCGTATTTTTTTCATGTTGTAGATAGACCTACGTCGACTGGTATTATATAGATACATTATTTGCGTTATGCTTTGTTATTGAGTTATAAAAATATATGCCTATAATGATGGAGAATCTTGTTACTTTTCATGTTTATGTTACATGTTCATGAATTACTTTTATTGCCCCAAAATGAATACATTCGGTTACCAAAATAACTTTATATGTGATTAAGTAATTATTTTGGAAACCGAATGTGTTAATATCATGAACTACGATTTCTAACCAGGTCTAAATTAAGATTTTAATTTTGCGGTTGTTCAATTAAACATGTAACAAGATATCAGAAAATTTAAGTATCTATCATAAAAAGTCATGAATGTGCTCGAGTTTCTATTTGACATTATGGACGTAATCAAGTTGTACCTAATCTTTATTTAATTATATTATTATTATATATTATGTACACAAATCAAGCAACCATAGGTTTAAACTATAACTATAGTGGCACTAATTAAAAGTAATAAACGAAGCAGTTGTAAATAATGAAGAAGCACTCTACATGCGATGCTAGCGCCGGACGTACACACAAGCATGATATTGTCGTATCTAAGGGCAGATGTACTCACCGAACTGCCGCAAGAGATGCTGGAAATGACACACCTGCATAATTTCCCGTACAAACCGACAAATAGCAAGTTATGATGTTAGTTCCCCTGGCGCACCGACGCTCCACATCCGCCACGGGCCCACAACACACCCTCTGTCCAAAACACCACGGGGGTCATTCAAGATGACATGGGACTAGCAAGTGATGGCAGCACGGTGTTGAGTCCACCGCCAGTTAATAGTTGAGACTCCTAGCCGATCCATGCACAACAAAAACCGCAAAATATAACAAAGCTATATGCGAATAACGTGATCGGATAACATTTAGCGCTATCTAATATAATAACACCGCATTACCGTATCGAAAGTATATAAAACATCGTGATCAAGAAGCTTAAGTCGATCTAAACTCGTTACTAACTCACATTTGCAAGGGCTGGTTTTCTTACGGAGGGTTTGCATTGGAAAGTCAGTCGGTAACTTGTGATTGAACATCGGAACTTTCTAAATGTTCACTGAAATACAAATACACTTTTGGAACACACTCCACACCGCAGGGTGACTACATTACAGGCACTGTTAATATAAAACTTGTAATATCCAAGTTAAACTACGAGATTTATTGATTTTTATACTCTCGTTCGCAATATGTGGTAATGCGCTCGATGGTAGCAGCTATCGAATGCACATGGCGAGCAAGGTGCCCTCGTAAAAGAAAGATACAGGAATAGCACTTAGTTGGTGGTTTTAACATTACTGTATCATATGGATGGCAATGGAAGGTCCCGGCTATAGCGGTGGTTCACCACATGGGCGCTGAGCGCACGCACTCAGAGCGGCGCGCGCATGCCGGACAGGCGCCCCTCGCGTCGAGTCGCGCATACACGCGCAACTAACCACCCTTAATCAATATTCGCTCCCGATCTACACTACATACAACTTTTATGGCTCAGTCAATGAAAGTGTGTCAAATATTTGGTGTTGGGACATGTTTAACGTTTATGCAACATTTTTGCTGCTCCCTTCAGTCTAGTTTCGTCTTTGAATACTATTTTTAATTTATTGTATGTTGACTTCAAGATATAATTTATCACTGATGTTGCTAAAACCCATTCAGGCTGATAAGATAGTGTAAGAAAATAAAGGAAATGAGGCTCTAAACATTTAATGATATTTGTGTTCTTCCATTCATAATAATAATTTATCAAAATGTCATCAACTACTAGGTATAATATAATATTTTTTATTTTGGTAATGATGCAAATAAATAATGTCAGTAATTTCTATGTTTATTGCTGTTATAATTTATATGTACAAAGTTACAAGTATTAGTAGTTAGGTGTGAGTGCATATTAAATATACCACAACAGCCCTTAAACCATGAACAAATAGTTATTATCCTAATTAAAACTTTCTATTCTATTTATAAAATTCACATACTTAATCTTTATTATATTGAAAGGATAGCTGTTTGACAGATCCTATGTTATCCAAGATATCCCAACGACTTATCCGACAACTGCAACCAAGTATTTTTTGCTGCCTCCCAGTGCTCCCCGCCATGTCTTTTTTAATTCAGAATACTATTATTTAATTGAACCAAGGACCTCTGTTTGGCAGTCTTACACATTACAGATTACTTCGCTGAGGCAATTCTACATACATTTATCTATCCACATACCAATATAATTTTCTGTATTGTACTGAAAGGGCTAACCACAGACTAAACAACTTCTCATTTTTCAACCATTTTTTTAGCACAATATTCAATAGCACAGTTTAATTTAAAAAAAAAAATAGAATACTCTCTTGAGTAACATATTATTACATGAATTGAACATTGTAGGTTTTATATTGAATTTCTAACTCAAATTGTACAAGGTTTATAGTTTGTAAGATTATGTATATGCAGTCTTGTATAATTTCATATGTTTTGTACAATAAAGAGTTAATCTATCTATCTATCTATGGTCCATATCTACAATTGTAACTTATGACAAGGACAACATGACTAATACATGAATATGTCTAAAATTTATTTACTCTATAATATATTTGTTTAAAAGTTATAAGAAAAGGTAAGTATTGTCTATAGGTACTTATTTAAGAGAAAAAAAGCAAGAAATGATATAGTTTCTGGTATTGTTTATAAGTATTGTTTTGCCATTTTTGAAACTAGATTGCAAACAACTGAATGATGGCTAAAACACTAGGTATATTTTGATCAATTCCATTGTTTAATTTTATTCAAAATTATATTTAAAATGTGTACCACTCTCCACTACAAACATGACCAAAGAAATCTCTCTCTCTCTCTCTCTCTCTCTCTCTCTCTCTTTCTCTCTCTCTCTCAGTATAAGGGTCACTGTGTGTTTAATGCATATTCAAAAAACTACAGCTGGTTACCAAGTTTAACATTCTTTTACCTACTAAATAAATATTTTAAGTTTTATTTTGTGTTATTTAAAACACAAAAAAAATAGGGTATAATACAATAGAAGGTAATTTACAAATATTTTATTTGTAATCATGTACACAATACATAGGTAAAAATTAAATACCTTATACTTTACACAATTAAAAGGAGTATACTTGTACATTACCAGAACTATATACAACTTATATTGTAATCTTAATCGTAACCGGAAAACCAGAAGGTTATATTATTACTTATTTACAAAACAGCTAGGAGTGCCTTGGTTTTTTCAAAAAGTAAGAGCATTTCATAAGATAAATAATTACCAACACCTATCAATATGTTTACAAGTTATATCAAAGTTATAAACAAGTTACCTTTATTAACAGCCATGATCTAATTAGAAGATCCTCGAATCCAAAACATCGTTGCAAATGTTATAAAAACTGTTTCTTTAAATGAAAACTTAATTCACTAAATAACTTTATCGGTTCAAGAAAGAATTAATTATGAGTAGGTCTAAAATAAGTAACTATTTCAATTCTTTTTTACTAAATCAAACTGTATATTAAAAATAAACAATACAACGTTCTAAACAAAACTGTTGAGAATCGTAAATTTAATCAGACAGAATATCGGCTTGGCTTCTCATTCTTGATTTTGACACTTGAAAGATGAGATGACAGTGACAGCATAATAAACCTACTGGTGATTCCACACAAATAAGCGCAAAACCTACTATTATATTTATTTTACCTTTTAGGACCATAAGACGCTCATGCAAGCGTCAATCAATTCTAAGTCTGATTGACGAATGGTTGTTTTGATTGACCGTCAATCATACCAGAGATTTTGCAGACAATACACGTGTTCACTCAAGATTATATGGATATTCATAAAAAAACTTGTATTGCAATTTTGATTGTAATTATTATCGCAAAAAACGCAAAAGCATTGGATGAAAGATTGGCCATTATCAAGGGATCACTGTAGCCATGTTTTAGATGACATAATTTTTTACAGCTCTTTCCGGTAATTGACCGAATTGTATTTATTTTCTTTTTAACATCCTCTAATGAAGAATTTGATTGGTAGTCTTCTTTAAATTGGTAACAATTTAGCAAAATGTTAATTGCAGAAATCAAATAAATAACATGAAAAGAACATGCAATCTCTACTAAAGTGATATACCATACTTATTATAACTTTTCAATTAAAAACAAACACTATTACGATCAGGTCATCAAAGTAATTTAAACATTATTAGTGAGTTTATAACAAAAATTTTAATCCTAACTAATACGATAAATATAAAAGTTAGTTTGTTTGTTACGCTTTCATGCCCTAACTATAGTTGGGTAATCACCCGGGTTAAAAGTTTAAAACTCAGTATTGGGTAAAAACCCGGGTGATTACCCATCTGTAGCTCTAACTACTCATCCGATCATAATTAAATTTTGTATATACTTTATCAGGGGTACTAAAAAAGACATAGGATGCCTTTCATCCCAAAAAAAACTCTGTCCCTGAGGGATAGAAAAAAAACTTTAGTGGATGCGTCATAACTGTCATAAGCTAGTAAATTAAAAAATCAAACACCTTTTATATTTATTCGTATATTGAGGATTTCTACTATCCCACAACTCAGAGTCTCAAATGTTAATATAAATATCTTTCTCCGACTGTAAAATATTAGACGGGAGTGGCGGTCTTAGGCTGCGAGAGTGCGCCAGCCCGATTGATGCAATGCCAATACACGTTCAATCAGTAGTCATGAATTCATGATTGATGGTTGCGCTATGAATATCCAGATTTTGGGCAGTCCATATAATGCAAGCATCAATCACTGCATTAGACGATAGGTTATTCTTCAATCACCGTCTTGATTCTCGTAAAACTGACGGCAAAACTATATCATACATTTTTAATAATTCCCTTTGCTTATTTTATGTTACTGATACATTGTCTAAAAAGTATGAGCGGTAAAGGTAAGAAGAACGGTCACTGTGTAGGTTTAAAATCTAATATAAAATGTAATTAAAAAGGCCTAGTGTAGATAGCGCTTCCGAAGTTTTAATAATATACAAAATAAACAGTAAAACCAACTTTTTTATTATAATAAATCATAAATCTACCAAATTTAGTGGGCTGCTCATTAGTTCGATGCTCAGTCACGCTTTGCGTCGTATTTCTATTATACAAATAGCATGCAAATAAAACCTAATAGAAGAGTTCAGTATATGATGAACATTACGCTTTTTATTGACATTTTTCCGTAAATGTCGAAAAGCTCCAACTTGAAGCCATTTTTGAGACAAGATGCCATTTTAGGAGGCTATCTTAAGTTGACGGGAAGAAGTCGTTTTTTTACATTTTTTTTGGTGTTTCAACTGTTCGTTAACTGTTCGAGCAAAATTTGTTTTTGTTCGATCCTCAGACTAAAAAAGAAGTATAGACAGAACGTTGCGCACATAAAAGTGAGGAACGTAATATGAAGACAATTCGGCCAAATGAAGACGGCCGCTCCTTAGTTGGTAGTGATGGAAATTAATGCTAATTCACTTTAATTTCACGATCATGCGAATTCTCATGTCTTAGCATGCTATTTGCTAATGCTAATTGCTAATTCAGTAATATTAAATGAAATTAATGAATAGTGAATCTTTGAAACTATATTACAATTTTATTATATACTAAAGACAGCACAATAAAAACAGACAAGTTCAAAAACTAAAGAATACGTAAATAAACCTCTCACGGTCAATTGCTAAAATGTACAAAAGATTTATATATGCTAAACATCAACAAAACAATCGGATATACATCAAGTCCCATACCTATTACCTACCAAAATTAATAAACAATAATAAATTATGAAATGATACGTATTACGCATTCATGCAAAATGCAACTCTAAATACGTGCATTTCTTTTAAAATAAATAATAACTCCTATGCACGGCCCCTCTTCTCTTACCATCTGCTATTTCCATGGTGTGACGTAGGTAAATTAGCATTAGGCATTAGCAAGGGCACAACGATTTATTTAATTTAATTTAGTTAGCACGCGGATGCGAAGGAGAGCACACGCTGTGTGAATGTGAAGCGTTAACGAACGAAGTGCAATGAATAAATACGTTCACGAAATTTCACAACTTCAATTAATTTGCTAATTGCTAAATCAGAATTCACAAATTTAATATGAATGTGAATGCTAATTAATCCATCGCTAGATTTGCTAGTAGTTGGACTAGTTGGCCGCGAGTGAGTGAGAGCGCGTGACGTTCTTTTGATAAAATAATAATTGCGTTAAATCGGTCCAATTATGCCACCCTGTGTCATAAACTCACTTTTCAAAGAAAGTCTTCTGGTATTACCAAAATTAATAAGGCACGAGCCAACTTGTTGGACACCTCTGGGTATGTATGTTTTTAAATATTTTTCAAATATCTTCAAAGAGTTGACATGTGTTTGGCCAAACAGCGTACAGAGCAAACTTGGTGTCCAACAAGTTGGCTCGTGCCTTATTAATTTTATTAAATACAATCTGAGGGACGGCGTAGAGAATTTGGTTCTTTGGAGCGACTGCTGCGGAGGCCAAAATAGGAATATTAAAACAATCCTTATGTTGAAAACTATACTTAATAGCCACTCAAATCTTAAGACGATAACATTTAAATATTTAGAGTCCGGACATTCTTTTTTGCCTAATGATACTGATTTCAGTAAGATTGAATGTAAGCTTAAGCATCACGAGCGAATTAATACCAGAGAAGAATACATGAACATCATGAAAATTTCTAAAAAGGAAAACTCCCTTCAAGTTACAAGAATGAAAACGCAAGATTTTTTAGGTACAAAAAAAATTGAAAAAAAAAAAAGTTAACCGCAAAATTTGTATAAACAAAAAATAAACTGGCTAAAAACTAAACAGATTTTATTGAATAAAGAAGATGACTACTTAATTACTATGATATCAGAGAGTGGAGACATTAAAAAACTGGATTTGTCAAAAAGAAACAGAGGTGTTCTAATTAAATTTTCAGAAGAAGATTTTGAAGTTCTCTGGCCCCAGGGAAAACCCATTCCTCAAGCAAAGCTCGATGATCTCAGATCTATGTTTAATTTAATACCTGAAGACTGTCACGCATTTTACAATAACCTTAAGGGAAACAGCAATGTTAGAGAGGATGTCGATGGATACGGGCCAACTTTTGATTTTGACTTGGACGATGAGACCTATTAATATGCACGCTCATTTTTGTTGTTTTTCTATTTTTTTTTATTTTTATACTGATGATTTTATGATATTTTGATAGATTTGTGTTTAAGGTTAATAAATGTATAACTTTTCAATGATATTACTTGTTTTATTTTTTTTAATAAAGCGTTTTCTAGTCGAAGGATAGTTATGAGTCCGTTCTGAGAAATAAAAAAAAAGTATCTGTCTTTATAAAATTAAGTTTAATGGTAAGGACTCAACCCACATTTAACTTAATATCTCGAAATCTATTGCAAAATATATCACTAATTTGATGGACGGATACAATATAAACTATTATTTTACAAAAAAGAGACAATAAAAAAATAAAAAAAAAAACTTTGTTTTAGAGAAATGACAGCTCCAAAAAGTGACTTTGTGTGGATTGAGTCCTTTCTGCTTAACAACGTCCATCCTTAACTCAAATATTTTAAGTCGCTTTATTATAATTCAAAGTATTTCTATCAGTCATTACTTCTATCGCTTACAAACAACTTAACCTGTTTGAGTCGATTTAGTTTATGTGATATTAGATGTGCTGTTCACCGAAAGCCGTTTTTCTGAAATATCTCAAAAGTTTTGAGTCGTTTCTGATAAATAAAAATAAAAATCTTGTTTCAGTTAAACTAAAACACAGAAACAACCCAACCTGATTAAGTCGTTTTAGTTAATTGAGATAAAATGATATTTTCAATTTAAACTAAATTCTTCGAAAGGATCCAAACTGTTTGAGTTTATTCTGGTTTATCAAACTTATGAACATACTCATAGACATTAAATTACTGAGAAACAATTCAAGCGGACTAGGTTCATTCTGCAAATACTTTTTGTGTGTTCTTCATACTGTGGGTTGAGTCGGGATAGTGATAAAACTGGTTTCCGTGTACGTATTCAAAATTGGGTTTTCACCACATGATAGAGTCGACCTTTAGGAGTATGGTGGTATACTTAACTCAATTTTGGCCAATATGTGGATTGAGTCCTTTCTGCTTAACTACGTCCAATTCTAGATGCCATTGTGTCAGTGTTGCAAGCTATGAACATTATATTTTCCCAAAAGGAAGGGAAGTTATGATTTGTGTACCCAAGTGTGTTTTTTTAAATTTTATTATTGAGTATTTAGTATATCCGGTATATTATTATACGTAAGTATTTAAAAATGTATTAAAATAATAGTTACGTTTTATATGAATTTTTTTTAGGTTTCCAGCTGATATAACGTGAAAGAAAATGGGATCAAAGCTGTACGGGGCAACAGAAATGATGTCAAATGGCTTCCTAAATGTAAATGTACGCTAACTTACACTGAGTTACGCACACAAGGCCAAAATTAGTCTTCACTTATTTCGTCGAATTATTTACGACGGCGCCGTCTATACTTCTTTCTTAGTCTGAGGTCGATCCTCAAGTCTGAGGTTCGATCTTAGTTTTTTTTTTAAATAAAATAAAAAATTACCCAAGATTAAAAAACGACTTCACACCGCCAACTTAAGAAAGCAGATTGTCCTCCTCATTTGATTTGATTTATTTATTTCATATACAATTTACATTATGTTTGAAACATAGTAATATTAGGAATACACACATAAATTGAACATTCAAGGCAAGAGATTAATTATACATATAAATGAACGCATGCACATACTTGGTCAGATACAATTAATTACACAATTGTTATAAAATTGTCAAATGCTATTAAATTCAGATTCAGCTTTCATTAATAAAATTTTATCGTCATTCGCCTCCCAGATCAGCTATACAATAAAGACATTTGTCCAACAAGAATGCTTTTAATTGAGACTTAAACATGTTTGCATTATATAACATCTCCTTTAGATAAGCAGGCAATCTGTTAAATAACTCCACTGATTGATATCTGGCGCAATGCTTCGTTATATGTAATTTAGGTACTGATTTATTTTTTATAGTTTTTCGCCTCGTTCCTTCTCTAACTTCCCTTTCGTTTTCTGTCTCGTATTCCCATATATACTTGGCAAAGTTGCTTAATAAAGTTAATATGTATAGACTGGGAACTGTTAGAATACCTAAATTCTTGAAATGGTCCTTGCACGATCCACGTTCCTTTTTCCTCATCCTTATCTTGTTTTTAAAAACAATGGGAACGGGACAATGAGTTCAATACTTGACAACATTTACCCAAAGTGTCAGTATCAGCTGGTAGTGGTCACAACATACAATACATGGAAATAATAAAATGAGTCCTAAGACTTAAAGAACAGTAATAGTACATTTTTAGACCCACGAAGAATAATGTGTGAAATATTCAAAAACTGTGATTGCTATTTTATCGATCACAGGGAATATATTAGCTATGTGTACCAGAATGTTCCTCTAAGTGAAACTGTAACAGTTTCATATACAATTTTATCAAAATTATTTTCTATTGTTGACAACAAAGTTGAAAATAATAGAAAAAGAACCCATATATCTACTATTTACCACGAAGAAGTAAGTACTGCATTGTCTTTGAAGTATTATGAATAGACATCAGGTCTTGTTCATACTGACATAGATATCTAAGGAAATTTTGTAATACGTACAGTTTCGTCTGTATCCCCAAAGTCGTAAGAATAAGCAAACACACCATAGTGGTCCCACTCCCATAAAAGCGTCTCCCCTTTCTGTATACTCTCAATTTGCCAACCTTTATTTCCAAAAGATTGACAGCAATATGGCTTCCCCCTATTATACTGAGCGCTTGCGATTGTCAAACAGAATCCATTTTTCGTCGCAGGTAACAATACGGTTCAAAATTCCTTTGTTTGTGTCCCTCTTGAGCAGTACAAGGCACATCTCAACGTGTACTTACCTATTGGTACCCATTTGTCAACCTTTTTTACGTTGCCAATTTGACGCAAATGGACCATTATTGTTTTATTATTGCTAATGTTGGAAGCTGCTGCTAATTCAGCCAAAGATTGAGTATCATCAGCTTCCTCAATCGCCTTTAATAAGTCATTGTTGACCAAAGTTTTCGGATGACCATGAAGTTAATTTTTCAAGTCGAAATTTCCAGAACAGAAGCGGGCAAACCAATAACAGGCGGTGCAATGGCAATATGCTTTCCCATTATTATGCGAGTGGGACCAAATCATACTTGACAAATGTGGGTGTTTACTTCCTTATCCCTTCGGGGATACAGGTCTGAGTGTAGGTCTGTATGAAGTACAATCTATAGGATGTAACAAGAAAGTGGTTATGGAACAAACCACCATGGTCCCACCATCTGTCCATCTCTAGGATATGGCAGGATATGAAAATGTGATACAAGTACTTTAATTCTAATTATGTGGTTCTTGGGAATACTTTATGTCTTTAGTAAAATGTAAAATGTTGCTAAAATATTTCCAATCATATTTGTCGTCCCGGTCAGATGGCTTTTCTTTTTGAGATTTATATTTTCAACGATAACACCGTAGTTTACGAGTAATGAGCTTTATTTTATTTACAGACTATAAAAGTAAAAAGCATTCTTGAAAGATTGCTTCAACAATTGCCGTCTAAAGTTATAGACTTTGTCCTAAAGTCTAAATTATTAAATACCTCAGCTGTTCGAGATCTGGCACAAAAGTTATTTGAGTCAACAGTTTTCAATTTTGAAGGACTGAGTGGGGGGAATAATTCTGATGTTCCAATAAAATGTATTATAGACAAAAATCCCTTTTTGCTACCTCCACATTCAAGGTATTTTAGAGAAGTAAGATTTTGATACTAATTCTTGACAATTTCAGTATTTGTATTATTTTTAAATAACTGTCACTGATATGATGGCTCTTCTTCGCTAAGTATATAATTACACTATCAATTAAAAATTTTAATTTTTCAGGTTTTATTGCGGTAGTGTCAATGAACAGTGTCAGAAGTTACAAGGCAATAAATTTGACATACTGATTGCTGATCCACCCTGGTGGAATAAATATATACGAAGACTCAAGAGTGCCAATGATAAATTGAGGTAAAGTCTCTGTAAAATTTTTGCGCTGACATAACTAGTTATTTGCATAAAGTGGTTATTTCTTGTATAAAAAAGGACTTGAACGGTCTGCAGTAGTGCTTTTCTATTTAAAACAGTATCAATCTCCAAAATGATTGGTGATTTCTAAATGCTTGAAGATGTAAAAAAGTTAAAGTGAAATCTTAATCTGACAGTTAAGTAAAATATTGCAGTTACTCAATGATGTATAATGAAGACATCGCCTCAATACCAGTAAGCGAACTCCTATCAGAAAACTGCCTGGTTGCAGTATGGTGTACAAATGCGCCGAGCAACATTGCCGCTGTAAAAAACTTAATTTTCCCCAAATGGGGTGTGGAGTATGTGACAACATGGTATTGGTTGAAATTGACAGTGGATTTAAAACCAGTATGTGCTTTTGGGTCCGGGTGTAAGAAGCAGCCGTTTGAGAGAGTTATTTTAGGCAAAGTTGGTAAAGTTAAAAATGTTCCTCATTGCAAAATGATTGTGAGTGTGCCTAGTGCGTTACATTCGCATAAACCGCCGTTGTTAGGTAAGTTTACCCTTACAACATTTATCCATAATGCCATCAGTAGGTACCACGCCGTTACTTAAATCGTAAAGTAGTCTTATAGGCTCCAATACTCAAAGAGATGACTTTACATATTATCTTTTTGTCACTATAATTATTTTTTAAATTACTAACAGAACATAAGGTATCAAAACAGCCAAAGCTGAGAGGTACACATTTCAGTAGGGCTTTTTTTATGGATTACCATAAAAAAATGTATGAGTAAATTTTTTTGGTTCCTTTATTACTAAATATATACTAATATTACCAAAAAATATTATTTTAGATATTTTATCACCATTCGTGAATACAGAAAACCCGCAGACACTTGAACTATTCGCGAGATATCTGCTTCCAAACACCACTAGTGTTGGCTACGAACCTTTGAAATGGCAACATATTTCCCTATTTGAAGAACTTACGTGATACAAATAAAAATTTCAGTCGTAAACCATTTTTTTATTGTAACCTAACCCGATATCGTCTAATTCATAATCGAATCGAAAATGATACGAATTGTTGTGATTTAGTATTCCTTGATTCTACACAAGTACACAAACCAACAGAGGGTTAACTAGCAATTATAACATCGTTTTTATGTTTAAAATATTTGAACTACTCAAACAAAACCGAATAACGATGCCAACAATAATGGAACATAGTTTGGTTGATCACCTTTTGAAAACCCCGTCCGGATGCTCCACGGACGCCCTCTAAACTAGGACAAATCCGGGGAAACCCGAACGGATGGCAGCCCTACGTAGGGCCGCGACGACGATATGTGCGAAGTGTGCGGCGCACACAGGCGCCAGGGCAATAGAGGCGCCGGAATGTGGGATTAAAAGCGAACGCCAATATTGAAATTATTTTTTTACCTAATAACATTCATCATAGTTGAATATCGATAAGTAAGTAGGTACAAGTTTCCAAAAGAATATTTACGTCTGTGGTTTAAGTTGACCCGATGTTTACGTCTCGGGTAAAACCCGAGTAATTATGAGCTCAAATCAAAAGATGGCTTTCGCTATTTCGCTTATCGTCGGGTGAATGGTGATTTCAGGAATTCATATTATAGCCATCATGTATAATATATTTTTTTTAATGTGGCAGTTTATTGATGCCCTTCTTGAACAAATCAGCTGGACGGGAGGCAACAAATTCTTTAAAGGCATTTTGTACTGCGTCTCGGGTATTGAATTTTTTTCTCGCCAAGAAGTTATCCAAATTCTGGAAAAAGTAGAAGTGTAGGCGCAAGGTCTGGTGAGTACGGCGGATGACGGAGAACTTCCAACCCCAGCTCTTGCAACTTGGAGACGTCTGCTGTGCAGTATGAGAATTGCGCGTTGTAGTACAGGAGCAGCGGAGACGAACGACTGATCAAAGCTGATTGGAGATGTGCGAGCTTCTCCATCATTGTGTTCAGTTCTTCACAGTACACATCTGCAGTAATGCTCATCCCGTTTAGTAAGATGCTGTGATGAACCACAACGCCGCTAGACCACCAAACTGACCATCACTTTTCTAGGGGTAAGTTTTCTTTTATGGCATTGTTTAGGTGCTGAACCAGGATTCAACCAACTTGCTGAGCGCTTGCGATTGTCAAACAGAATCCAAAATTTGTTAAATAATCCAAGAAATTTCCAGAACGGAAGCGGGCAAACCAATAACAGGCGGTACGTTGGTTTGTAAGTGTTAGCTCCGTAAACGTCGTTAATGTTGCGTGCCGCTTGCGCCGCGTTGCTGCCACGACGGTACTTATATTCATATTAAAAAAAAAGAAATCCATGTTTTTAAAATGAAATTAATTTGAAATTAGAATTCTTAGCCAAAAAAAAAAATTGATTTGAAATAGCCAGTATTATATGGCCCATGTTAAAACAGATTTGTTTCTAATTAAAAAGGTCATTGTTAATGCCATTTGATAAGTTAAAAGTTCCACACCTTGCTTTATTCTCCGTAGACGAAAGATTTAATTTGTTAAAAAATCATAACGACTAGTTTAATTTTTTATTTAAACAATCAAAGTCGAAAATGAATCAGCTGCATAAATATCTTAAATAAAGAATGTAAATCATTTGACTCGCATTTTATCTATTAACATAAAAATAATATAAATTAGAGAAAACATTTCCGTAAAAAATATAAAAAATAAATTTTCATGGCGTAACACGATGACAAAGAAAGTGAGGCGCTTCATAGATTCCGCACACAGGCGCTGCCTGAGTCGGCTCGGCCCTGGCCCTACGTGTAGGGAGCGCCACGCAAGCGGACAGGTGAAGAGTCTGTGCTGCCACCTCGCATGTATTGGTCCGGTACATAGAAATGTATGGTCTCACTATAAACTTAGTAAGTTTATGGGTCTCACGTACTCCAGGGTTGTCTACTTTGTCAGTTATCAACAAATAATAGTGTGTAAAATGCATATGTTCCCGCCTATACTGTAGGGTATCTAGACCAACATTGGCCGATACAAATGTTGACGGGTATAGAAATAGGTAGTATCCATACTGGCGTTTATACAAATATCTGGCAAACCTACGTTGGATATTTACCACCATCATTGTACAGAAGGCTTTTCGGGGGTTCCATAAGGCATTATACTCTAACCTACTCCGTACAAGGCATTGTACAATAGTTTTATCGCTTGGATATTTTCAAACTGATACGATGTTCTAATTATGAAATACTCAGTTCTATATACGTTTCCATTATATATTCATGGAAATTTAATTACGATTAGGTCTAGATCGCGAATTGCATAGGCACGTTCTAGCTGTAAAAAAATCAAGCTTCTAAGTCAACGCAATGGAAAGATAAATATATGGCCATTTAAGCCTTAGATTTTAGAATTTTGAACATTTCGCAAATAAAGGAAAAATTCCGGAAGTCGTTAATTTGTTGTTATATCTGTCGATGTGTCTGTCAAAACCCTTTTCCTCAGGAACCAAGTTCTATTAACATCAAATACTTAGGTATGTCAGCGGTCCTCTAGAGCTGTAAAAAAATCAGGCATCTAAGTCAACGCAATCACATGAAAAAAAAAATTCGCGATTACAAACTAATATTTTGCGGTTGGCAAGTTGATTTTGTCGTACACCAATGTACGGGAGAGTATTTTTAGAACCGTAAAGTTAAGTATGTCTTTCCATTCGAGACGAGCAAAAATCTTTAAGAACTGATTCCCGAGATGGACGTACTATATGTATCTAAATACAAATTTGTTTGCTTACAGAACCCTCGGTACGGAACCCTCAGACTTGTACTTGTCCGGTTTTTTATTTTCCATTGATACTTTTAATATTAAGTTTTTTAAAGCAGGATAATAATAATATTAATAAATAAAAAAAAAGATAAAGATTGTTATAGAAAGAAAGACGAATGAAAGAAAATGAATTTATTTAGTAAAACAAGGCATACAACTTATTTCTATAAAATATCATGTCTAAAAGACTAGTTCTCAACTCAATCTAGAGTGAGGTCAGGTGATATAAACAATAATCTGTGGTATGTTGAGTGAGTTGTTGACCTGGTTATACTGATCGTCACTTGACTATCACTACATGTAGATATTATAAAACAAAGTCCTCCGCCACATCTGTCTGTCTGCCTATTCTCGATAAACTCAAAAACTACTGAACGGATTTTCATGCGGTTTTCACCAATGAACGGAGTGATTCATGAGGAAGGTTTAAATGTAAAATTCATTAAGATTTTGTGTAAACTGGCTGAAATGTAACGATGATCGTTGAAGATGTTGGAAAAACAATTAATAGGAGCTTTACTACCCGTGCGAAGCCGGGGCAAGTTGCTAGTTAAATAATAAAACATATTAGGAGTAAAAATATGCTTATTTAATTAATGCTATAAATAATAAAACTGTTACAAATGCATTAACTATTCCCATTGACGATGACTGTGGTCTTCTTGCACTTCTTAGGGTACCCGTCAGGATTCATCGTCTGCCATCTCCAGAAGTCTGTGCCTGTGATAATAAAGTTGGAAAATATTATTAAAAATATAATTTGTACCTGTTCCCAAGAGAAGATACCGCCCACTGCCATGCTCCCAACTATCTTGAACTATAATTATGTACTAACAGTAGGTAGGCTATTAGGTAATCTATTCTGTGCTCTAGGATAATAATCAGTTATCAAAATAAGGTAACAACCAAACGTATTAATATAAATCTTCTTGTTCATCTCCATCATCAATAATAAGGATAGTAACTCATTTTTAATTTCCCAATATTGCTTTTAATACCCAAACGACGTCTTGACGAATGAGCAACATGGCGGATGCCGGTTTAGCGTTTTCACCAAATTAAAAAATCAATTCAAATGCATTTTAATGACACTTACAGATAGAATGGTTGTTTACCTTAGGATCAAATTAAAACATTTTTCTAAAAAGGACGTCCTGTTACTCACACATCTCCTCAATGGTGTACCGACTGGTCCACCCGAGCTCTTCCTTAGCGAGTTTCGCATCAGCCCACATAGCTGTGATATCTCCAAGCCGTCGCTCAACGTACTTTAGCGGGATCTTAGTGCTAGTGACACGTTCGAACACATCTACTAACTCTTTGACGGAAACCCCTCGCCCGGTACCAAGATTAAATACCTGCAAATTGAAATTTACTCATTACACGCACATACAACTGGTTTTCCTACATCGCAACATTAGTGCTGTTGTTTATACAGGTCCGTAGCTACCACTATAATATTTTATAGCCAGTACTAGCAACCCACCCTTTTTTCCTACTATAGTTACAACCCTGTACCTATCAAACTCTTACATTATTATTGCCATTATGATAAAGAATGTAAGCGGGACAAAATATTTACAATGCGTTTTAAATCGTCAATGACCTTAGGCTTAATCAGTCAACTGAACTCAACTGTCACTTGGAAAGTACGGTTTGCATAGAAATAGGTCAGTGTTGCATGTTTTGGTTTATTTTGACCAGTAAAAATTTAACAGTCATTATACAGACTTTCTTAACTTGACAGGTCAATATATATTATATACTGGACACCTTTAGCTTTTTGTAGTCTAAACGATACTACGAACTAATTTAAATAGAAAAAAATATGTGTTCTAATTTTTCATTCATGTTTTTCAAATTCATTAGTTCAAAAGTATGTCTGTTTTGCTCACCCTACCTACATAGGCTGCACTAAAAGTATCGGGAATGGAATATTTCCACTGTTTCTGTCATACTAAAATCTTTTTAATTGAAAACACCTTGGTTTTAAAAATCGAAAACCATTTATTTATTTAAAAAAGATTCTCAGTCTTATCACAAGGTTTTGTCAAACTTGTTTAGTCGTTGAGAAAACGGAATTGACTTGAGAAAATTCAGGAGCGATGATTTATTATGACTTTCGAAGTGGTTTAACGCAAAAACAGTGTGTTGACCGGATGATTTCTGCATTTGATGATGAAGCCCCATCCAAAACCACAATTTATCGCTGGTTTGCTGAATTTCAACGTGGACGTGTCAAGCTCAGTGATGATCCCCGTCAAGGTCGTCCAAAAACTGCAGTCACCCAAGAAAACGTTGATGCTGTGCATAAGCTGATTGAGGAAGATCGACATGTAACATACCGCGAAATTCAGGCAACTTTAGACATTGGCATGAGACAAATACAAATAATCTTGCATGAACAATTAGGTGTAAAAAGGTTGTTTTCCCGATGGATACCGCATTCGCTCTGTGAAGAGCAAAAAGCGGCTCGCGTTACTTGGTGCGTCAGAATTTTCGAAAGATTCCACGCAGGATCCTCAAATCCTGTATACAACATCGTATCAGGTGACGAATCCTGGATATACGCGTACGAACCCGAAACAAAAAACCAGTCACGAGTTTGGGTGTTCGAAAATGAGTTAAAGCCAACAAAAATTGTTCGTTCACGGAGAGTTGCAAAAAAAATGGTGGCCACGTTTGTCTCCAAAACCGGCCATGTTGCGACTATTTCTCTTGAGGGACAAAGAACAATTAATGCAGAATGGTATGCTAGCATTTGTTTGCCACAGGTCGTTTCTGAACTCCGTAAAGAGAACTGCAACCGCCGCATCATCCTCCATCACGACAATGCGAGTTCTCACACCGCGCACAGAACAAAAGAGTTTTTAAAGCAAGAAAACATAGAATTATTAGACCATCCGCCGTACAGCCTCGACCTAAGCCCTAATGATTTCTATACTTTCTCTAAAATAAAGAATAAATTGCGTGGTCAGAGATTTTCATCACCTGAAGAAGCTGTGGACGCCTACAAAACGGCCATTTTGGAGACCCCAACTTCCGAGTGGAATGGTTGCTTCAATGATTTGTTCCATCGTATGGCAAAATGTGTCAAATTTCGCGGAGAATACTTCGAAAAGCAATAAATACATTTTTAAATAGTAATGTTGTGTCACTTCCTTGATTCCCGAAATTTTTAGTGCCGCCCTCGTAATAGGGAATATGCATGTATTTTTTTTTTATCTTATATTGACTTGTTTCATCATTCTACCCTAATAAAAAATATAAATAACCATGGCAATGCTCAAATTAATTTTTAAAATAACATTCAAAACATCGATAAAATTTGATCTGTTTGATCGCCGCCATATTTCGCGGGCCTTGGATGACGTCACGTTCCACGCTCAGTGTTTGTTTCATAAACTTACTTGAAGTGTTACAGTAATTTTATACCGATTTTCAGTTGTAATTACTATTTATTGTAATTAATAGAAGATGGATAAAGTTAAAAAACCATTTTATAGGTATTGCCTTGTCCCTAAATGTAAAAACACTATAAGAAGTAACCAATACAGTATTTTTTCCTGTACAAAATAATAATGTAAAATACGAAAACAATGGTGTACATTAATGAGAAGAGATGAAGTATCTTCAATATCGTGTTTATATTGTTGTGAAGATCACTTTAATGTAAGCATATTACAATTTAATTGCTAGTATACTGTGAATTAGTCATCAGTAATTTATGTTTGTTTTAAATATCAAGCAGAAGGCAACTTGCTTGTCTACTTAAACTAGGTAACAAAATTCCAATAAAACTTCTTGAATATAACTAACAATACATATCTTACCTATCCTTTAGATTATAATATAACAAGTATTATAATAATTACCTTGCGGCTTTCACTCCTTTAACCTCAGCGGACGTAAAATCTGGATTTGATGCAAAATATATAGTCATCAAGAATGCACCTATTTTCGGTAGATTGTCCGATTGTGCTTTGACAAAACAACATTCAGTCATTGTCCTAGATGATTTCTAATATCACTAGAATGCTTAAATTGCACTAGCTAAGAGCAAAAACCACAGGAACACCTATCTTTCTCCGTAACACTACGAATATAGGCGCCGATAAATGACAGAACGTGGAATGTCACGTCATGTTTTGTTTCGACCAATGGTGAAGCGTTTTGCAAAGTTGAATTTCGCGCCCTTATTTTGCATATTTTAATTAATATTTTTTGCAATTAAACACGAACTAAATAACAAAATAATTGTTTAGGCATAATATCTGGACAATAAAGATTCAAGGGAAAATTAATCAAGTAAATTTAAACAACATGCATATTCCCTATTGCTTCGAATTGACAGCTATGACATCACAATATGACGCAGTCAGTCCTATACTTATTTGAATCGCATGGTAGATACATTTTGGTAAAAGAATTGTCATTTTATATTGTAAAATTAATACACATTCTACCTAATTTTTACTATTACTTTAAGTAAATATCGTATCATCCTTTTTTGCTGTATCCTTCTGCACCTTCTTTCAAAAAGTTTCAAAAGAGAACCCATAAAATATTTAATTTTTGTAAGTAAATGAAAATTAAATTATGATAAGAGATACTTTAAATGTTGACCATGATACGTACTGTATTGTTTACTTCCTCGTTTGATCTATCTAGTTTTCATTATCAATAAGAATGGGAGTAGTCATATTTTATTTGTTTAATTACCTTGAGTCCGACCTGGTTATTGCTGAGCAAGTTCAAAGCCGCGACGTGGCCACTCGCGAGGTCCATAACGTGAATGTAGTCTCGAATACCTGAACAATAAAGTGAATTATTACCTACCAATAATGTTTTTACCTACCTATAATGTTTACGCTATAGTATCATAGTTTTTAAAGCTACCAAAAGAACGTTAGTATCATTACTAGGTATTATTAGCATCATTATCGCTCTAGCAACTACCTATTCCATTATTTTTGATATTTTTGTTTCGCCATGTACCAAAATATATAAAATATCGAAAATGTGCGGGTGCATGAAGAACCTTCTACCTCACGATCTCGACGACGGAGGGCGTGCACCACTAAGGCAGTCAACCTGTTACCACGGCCAGTGCAACCTTATCGAAACGTCAGGCAGTTCAAAGGTAATAATAAGAATAATAATAACTCTCCACACGTCTGACACACGGCCGTCTGATCCCAAACTAGGTAGAGCCTGTACTATAGTAACCAGACTGCTGATAAACATACTTCTATATTTCTAAATACATACATATTATAGATAAATTACACCCAGACACAGAACAAATTATCGTGCTCATCACACAATTATTTGTCCTGGGTGGGAATCGAACCCACGACCTCTGGCTTAGCAGTCAGGGTCACTAACCACTAGACCAACAGGCCAGTCAATATGTAATACCTTTTCATGATCGCGTTAATTACCGTGTAAATAGGTACATAATTATATCATGGAACCCGAAAGTTAATCAGGTATTTGCGTTTAGAAATCATCACATCATGAAGCTGAGCTAATGATGGAAACCATACCATTCCAAAACAATTAGAAGTTAGATATAAAAACTGTGGTTTTAGTGACAGAAACCACTTAATATGCTTTGTAGAAAAGACGTCTTTACAATATTGGAGTTAACATGAATTGGTCAGTACCCTGGGAACCTCTCAAGGAAGGATGGTTACATCATCAGCTCAGTGGCAAGAGGAATGATGAAGGATTAGAAATTAGGAGATAATAATACTGTGATTTAGCGAGCCACAAAAAATCATAAAATACAATGTTTTCCACTGTTTCCTCATAGGAAGAAAAGCCTTACGTATGGGTAAAACCCTCCTCAGCGGAACATTAACCAGCAACAGCCACATCTCTCCCAAGGCAAAGAGAAGAGGTCAAACTTAAGTTTGTCTTATATTAGATGCGTGCTGTTGGTTTGAGTACGCATCTGATATAAAGAAGAGTCCAATTGCCGGTGTCGTCGTCGCATGAATCGTCACAAAAAGCAAAGGAGAATTACAAAATCTATAATTATACCTTTTTAAGGGTTATTTAGCGTATACTACATATATTCATACCAGTGCCATCAGGAGTATCATAATCATTGCCGAATACGGTGAGCACGGGTTTTTTACCCAGTGCCACCTGTGCCATGAACGGCATCAGGTTTGTGAACTCTTTGGTTGGGTCTTCGCCGATCAGGCCCGAAGGATGAGCACCCACCGGGTTGAAGTACCGCAGAGATATTATATTCCATTTCTGGGGATTGCAATTAGCTTTTAAATGTTTTTGTTTTGGTTTGATTTTAGAAGTAAAAATAAGTTCCTACCTAAATATTTATAAACTGCATTTAAACGACACTTAGCGATGACAAGGTGAAAAATGGCGATGTTTATGAATACCATTTCCATAGGTACTTGAGGAGTATTCTCAATTATGAGAATGGTGTTCATAGAATAGTCATTTGTAAATGTGTGTCAAGCGAACTTTTTAAATATACAAATAACGCCTATAATCGTTCTGACTATTATGGGCGTGATTCACAAATAATGATTTGTGAATCACACAAATAATAATTCCCCCGAATGCAGAAAGATATCACAACAAGCCTTAGATTTGATCAAATTTTAACATTTCGTAGGTAAATCAAAACCTATAGGATACTTCCCATTGATCTAGAATCATGAAATTTGGTAAGAAGCAAGGTCTCACAGCACAAGTAAAGGAAAAAACTCGAAAGTTGTTAATTTGTTGTACTTGTTATATCACAAAAAAATGTTATTTGCGGTTGGAAAGTGGACTTTGTCGTAAATCGATGTATAGGAGAGTATTTTTAAAACTGCAAAGTTACGTTTGTTTTTTGGAAAAAACGTACAAACATCTTCGAGAATTTATTCCTGAGATGAACGCGCTACAATATACAAGTTTGTTTGCTAACGGAACCATCGGTGCGTGAGTAGACTTGCATTTATCCGGTTTTTTTAATAAGCATCTGTCATGCAATGAAAGTAATAAAAGTTATACGACACAGAAAAAAAATGGAGGAAGAGGTTACGTAGGTATTACAGTTAGCATCTTCATGATATCATATTCACATCATCATCGCCGACAACATATTCACATTCAAATACCCAGTTTGCCGCGTAAAACATCATTGTGCTATGATATGATCGCACGCACGCACGCACATTGACATCCAGACAAGCCTGTTAAAATGACGATGACATTATAAAAAAAAATACCCAACCATCCATCATTTAAACACTTTCTTATTTGTTAATCATGAGCCATTATTGTCATTGGAATAGAAAAATATTCTTCGAACAAGCAAACGACCAGCCAAGTGCCTTATTAATCTACTAGCAACCCGCCCACCGCTTTGCACGGGTAGAAAAAAAGTCTTTAACGATCATCAACATATTTACACTTTGATATCTTGTTCTGGTGTACCGTGTAGGTGCTTCCTCATCATCATCTTCCTCCCCTTTTGGAAAATTTTCATTGGGGTCGGCGTCCTATGGTACTTACAATTTTACTAAATAGGTTATATGTAGTGAAACTACTGTTGCGTGTTCAGATACTACTTTATTACTCCTCCTTATTAGTGAATTTGCTTACAAGGTCTTACCTTTTCAGCCGCGCTGAGATCTTTGAGCATCTCCTCGATAAAGTACTTAGTCCTTCCGTAGACGTTGGTGATGTTGCCAGTAGGATGTGTTTCGGTGATAGGTAAGTTTTCTGGTTCCCCGTACACTGTACACGAAGACGAGAATACCATCTGGTAGCAGTCGTGAGATCGCATCACCTGAAATGACATAGTTTTTTTTTAGAATACCTTTCTAATTTATTTTGGATGCAATCATCGACATTTCCGTCAAACTCAGTCATAAGAACATTGTGGCGTTGCTTTGTCTACGAATGTTTAGGTTAAAGCCATAAGTAACATGACCATCATAGCAAAAGTCGCTAAGGTAAGTACCTACTGCAAAAGTTATAAAAATCTGCTCATCTACTAAATTTTTTTTGTTTTGCATCTAACGGGGTGCGCATTGATAGTCATCGAAATTGGTAGGTATATTATAAATAATATATTATTATGTATACTGTCGTCGAATCTTTCCATTTCAGCTCTGCAGCAAGTGTAGATAGATAACACTTTATTTGTACCTACACCAGTCTTACAGTAGAAGTTTCATGCATACATTTGTCATACAGATAATGTACAAAGGTCGGCCTTATTGCAAAATGCAATCTCTTCCAGGCAACCTTAAGTGTAGGTAAAGTGTAACCGTAAGGTAAATAGATGTCTAATCGATAATTTCAAATTAAATTGCTTTATTAACCGACGAAAAAAAAGGAGGTTCTCAATTCGACCGTATATATATATATATATATATATATATATATTTTATGTCTGTTCAGCCCTCACCCCGTTATTTATGAACCGATTTTGATTATTCTTTTTTTGTTAAATAGGGTATACCTCAAGGGTGGTCCCATGTCAAGGAAGTCAGGATCTGATGATGGGATCCTGAAAAAATTGAGAGAAACCCTCGAAAATTGTAGTAATGAATAGTGTTTCTGTTTACATTTTCAGCCCTCACTCCGTTATTTATGAACCGATTTTGATTATTCTTTTTTGTTAGATAGGGTCGGCGCCAAATAAAATTTTGATAATTAATCAGTTTGTTATTTGGCGCCGACTCAAAATAAGTTTATATAAAATTAGATAGTTTATGTAAATGAGCTCAATACTTAAGACTTAAGGTTTATTTATTTTTTGCTTTTTAGTACTTTTCGTCGGTTTAATTTTTTGTTAAAAAGATTTTATTTGTTAATTGATTTCATTTGATTGATTGATTTCCATGTTTTAAATCCTTGTTTATTTACACATACCTATATGTATATGCAGTGTGGTCAACTATGAAAAACGCTCGTGTATCTGTTAATGGAGTGATTAAAAATAATCTTGTTAATATTAATAGACCTCGAAGATTGCGACATTTCATTTTTTTGACGTAGTTATTCTTAGTAACAGATTACCCACCTGTTTTACTTTTGGTAGGTACCTACTGAAATATGATAGTGATAGGTATTTAAGTTGAGAATTTTCATTTACTGCGTCTATGGAAATAACATTTTAAGAGTTTGAAACAGGAAATATTCATGAAGTTCTTTAACATACTTAAAAAAAGGTAGAGATTCGCAAATAGGTGCCAATTTTTTTTTGTAATTTTTTTAACTTGCCCTATTTCACTGCTTCTTATTTTAGATATACCTAATCCCATATACATTTGGTCAATATCTGATAAATGAGAAAAACATAAGCATAATATTATGGTCGAATAAGTATTTACCACGACAACCTAAGATTCTGGCGTAGAATAAAATTAATTAAAACACCAAGTTACACCGTAACTGTGTAAAACTATACAGGTGAATTTGCCATCACCATTCAAATTTTTTCTAGGCACTAGGTATCAATCAAGGACAACATTAAAAAAAAATCCGGAATAAAATTCCAACTGCGTGGTCACTTATGCCGCGTTCCAATAAACAAGAAACGATTCGTTTTGCTTACGGACGGTAAAATTTCGTTAAATTTTCAACGAAAATTTTACCGTCCGTATGCAAAACGAATCGTTTTTTGTTTATTGGAACGCGGTTTTAGTCAAACGTAAAAATTTATTGGTCAATTCTACTGTGTGAATTTGGATGGTGATGACAGAATAACCCTATATAAAGAAAGTGTCTTTCTAAGTATTCATCATTAGATTCACCATTAGCAATGGAAAACGGATGTTACCTACTGTTTTGAAACTACCTGATAATTCCCTTGTTTACTTGCTACTGTTAGTCATCGATGATAAATTAACTAATCTAATCAGATTGTTTTTGCCGAAAAGATTCTAATAAACAGATTTAACTAAGTATACTTATTGATTATAATATATTATTAATGAGTGCCCACGTAATGCTTTTGTACCGATTAAGCGACATTTCTCGCATATTAATTGTTCGTAGAACAAAACGGATTTCCTCTCAAATTTTGATCTGAGTACATAGTAAATGAATATCTAATATTGTCGTATAAGTAAAGATAGAGGATTGTTTTTTCAGTTTATAATAAAATACTTCAAATTAACTTTCAAACAAAATAGAAATCAATAACAGGCAAACGAATCACTTTTCCTTGGTGAAAAGTACCATATACTTATCTATATATACAAATAGGCAATGAAACAACACTTCAGTACATTTTTTCCCCTTGTTTGCCGATTTGCTTATTTTTTTTTTGTTGCAAAAGTAGTTATTGACGAGCTTTACGAGTGTTATCAATAAAAAAATGATTGGGATAAGTCTTTTTTGGGCTTAGCTTTATAGTTATTAAAAATGAATGAATTACGGTAGATTTTTTACCTTTGGGCGATCACTAAATATAGCAAGTTTGTATGCCTAACCAGCCCTCGAGTGACATTATCTCGTGAGCACAGGTCACGTCCAAAGTGCCTAGTGCAAGAGTGCTAATATATAGCGTACTTTCTCACGATAACCTTAATTTCAATTTGGAATTATAAGATATATCGCCATCTAGTATGGTTATCGTATTTCATTTTATTGCTTAGTAGAGAGTAGACAGGGTTGTAATTTATGAATATTTCAATAAAAGAAACCTAAACAATAATTCTTTGTTTATGATGACGGTGTTTCAATGCCTACATCGAAGGCTAATTTGGAATCTTACCTCTAATAAGTTGAGCATGCCGAGCAGATTGTTCTGGTAGTATAACAGGGGCTGTTGCATAGATTCCCCGACAGCTTTTAGTGCAGCAAAATGGATCACGCAGTCTATCTCGTGCTGTTAACAATATCGTGTTTTCTTTTTAGACTGAAGAAGTTATGGCAAAGACTGGCAAAGAAAAGATCAATTTTGCAAGTTTGCTATTGGGCCGGTATCGAGGCTTTTAATAACTTCTCTAATCATTTTAATTATTAGTCATTATTACATAGATATTATAAAATCAGTTACGGACCTTGTCAAATATTTGATTAATCTGCGGTTTGTCGAGCAAGTCTGCCTTGTAGAATACAATCTTCTTGTCAGTGATTTGTCCTGCCCTCTCGAGAGCTGGTGATCCTTCCTCGTCTCCCACGGCGTTTGCAAAGTTGTCTATGGCTATGACGTCATGTCCGGCCTGTAATAGGTCCACTACGCAATGGCTACCGATATACCCAGCTCCACCAGTCACCAAAATAGTCTTGAAACGTGGCATTTTTCTGTTGATTATTCTGTAATTATTATAAAAATTATAAATTTTAAATACAATTATAGACCCATGATACTTCGCGTTACTTTTGGTAACATTGATAGCCTGGCATTATTACATTCATAATATAATAATTTTAAGTTGCATAGTGATGACGATTTGATTTTTACTCGACTGCGGAAGGAGGAGAGTCATGTTTTTCTGTATCTAACATATATTTTGATTAAATACCATTACACTTTTGGCGACATTGCGACCCTGGCATTATCCGTAAATAATAACGTTCAATCTAACACAACTGATATTATCGCGGGTCACTTATAAATCTAAGTAAAGATTACAATTAAATTATATTTAAAAACCGGATGTCATTAAAGATTGATGCTACTGATTGGTTCCGAATATTGAACATAACTGATTTGTAACATTATGCGCATGTACCGTCTTTATATACTAACATCGACTAACGGCAATTTTTATACTTTTATAATTTTTCATTTTCAGAATATTTTAAATAAAATTACCTACTAAATTTTAAACTTATTTGCACGAATAGTAATAAACTAACTATACCTTTTATAATGAGGTCAACGTTCAATGCGTAGCCTTTTTAACCGACGAAAAAAAGGAGGTTCTCAATTCGACCGTATAATATTTTTTTTTTTTATGTCTGTTCAGCCCTCACTCCGTTATTTAGGAACCGATTTTGATTATTCTTTTTTGTTAGATAGGGTATACCTCAAGGGTGGTCCTATGTCAAGGAAGTCAGGATCTGATGATGGGATCCTGAAAAAATTGAGAGAAACCCTCGAAAATTGTAGGAACGAATAGTGTTTCTGTTTACTTTTCGTTTACTTGCGTTTAGATATCATCATCATTTTTCATCATCATCATCATGATGATGAAAAAAACCATAAAATAAAATCTTTTTAACAAAAAACTAAACCTACGAAAAGTACTAAAAAGCAAAAAATAAATAAACCTTAAGTCTTAAGTATTGAGCTTATTTACATAAACTATCTAATTTTATATAAACTTATTTTGAGTCGGCGCCAAATAAAATTTTGATAATTAATCAGTTTGTTGTTTGGCGCCGACTCAAAATAAGTTTATATAAAATTATATAGTTTATGTAAATAAGCTCAATACTTAAGACTTAAGGTTTATTTATTTTTTGCTTTTTAGTACTTTTCGTCGGTTTAATTTTTTGTTAAAAAGATTTTATTTCTTAAGTACCTACCTAGTTTCCTTATTGCAAATGACTTCAATAGGGAACAGCCACGACATTAATAGTCTGATAAAAACTCATTATCTTCTAGAATTCATAGTACAAGCTCTGCTTAGTTTGGGTGTAGATAGCGATGTGTGCTAATTATGTCCCAGAATATTATTATCAGTTATTATTAAAATGTATTGAAATATAAAAAGCGTTGAACAAACAGCATTTAAAATTTTAATAAATAAATAATCGAACTACACGTTAAGAAACAAGTTAGGTTTGAATTGGACTCTTCGTGAAGGCGGGCGGAATCGTTAATGAAATAAAATGATTTAATTTAACAAAATATTCACTATGTTTATATTACCGTCGTCGAATTACGTGCATAAGCATTACTTATTTCTTACTTCTATTATAGTCTTTGAAGTCCTTTTTTACTACAACTTATTGACGAGTCGTACCCTGATTGATCCCTACTTTTTACGTGTGGACCCTGGACCCCATGGGTCACGAGGTGGTATGTCGGACTCACACCGATTAAAACCAAACGGTGTTCCATCACAGTCTTATTGCAAGGGCATCAGGTGTAGTCTCAAAAACAAATCCCTGTGTACCCCGGTAGACTAGGCCGCCTGCTGAACAGAATGATCTCGTGTCGCGAGACCAACAAACATACAATTAACAAAAACTTTACATAGACTACGATCAGTAAAATCTGTGCAGCATACAAGTATATAATTATCTCACGTGGGAATCGAATCCAGGATATTTGACACAGTTTAAGTTCGTAAGCTAACCACCTAAACCGCCACTTTAAAAGTGACCAAAGGGTTAATCCTACTAATATTATAAACGTGAAAGGATGTATGTATGAATATGGTATGGATGTTTGTTACTCTTTCACGCAAAAACTATTGAACCGATTGCTATGAAACTTGGTATGTAGATAGCTGGAGAACTGATGAGATATTCTTCTTCGGTAGATATTCTTCGGCACCGGGACTTACGGGGGTGAAACCGTAGGGCGCAGCTGATCTGAACGTAAATGTTATTCATATGATATCTGGGATATACTTAGTATACAACAACAAAAATCTAGAATTTGCATTCAGGAAACGATTTGCCATTGAGGCAGGCATTTGTTTCTATATCCTAGAGTTGTGTTTGTCTCATACAATAGACCATTATGTACCTAAGCGGGGAATCCTTATTTAATGTAGTTGCCAACTATAAATGCGAGTCACGACCCTTTGAAACTTTGAAATTACTTTAATGCGTATAATATTTCTAAGGCCACTTAATTGTGCGACTTTATGGAAATAAAATGCGAAAATTGAAAAATACCAAAAATGATTTCATAAAATGTGAAAAAAATAAGAAATATTGCGCCTGTTTCTTATTTAAACTGCCTCAGTGCCTCACTGCTAAAGTTTTTTTAAATAAAAAAGTCGAACAAGTGCGAGTCTGACTCGTGTACCGAGGGTTCAGTAAGCAAACAAACTTATTTTAGATAGTACGGCCATTTCGATCAAGCTCTTAATCAACTCATCTAGCAAATCAAGTTTTTAAGTCAAGGCAATCAAAAGATACGGCCATTAAGCCTTAGATTTTAACAAATTTAAAATCCCTAATTCGGGTATACTCGGAATATAGGATTAAGGAGAGAAGAAACATTAGTTTAGTCTATGTTTTCTTTAAAAAAGAAGGGGGGGGGGATCCATTAATTTTTGCGTATCTGTTACGTACAGGGTTCAATCTTTTGAGAATTTAACCATAATAATTAAAAAACTACAAAAATGACTAAACATTAGACAAAACGGTTGATACTGAAACCTCAGTTGCACCACAAACTCAAGCACGTAATTAGTTTCGTGTTGCTGAATTGGCCGTAGTTATGACTGCAACCTTTGCAAATGACGACACATCTCAGAAATCATTGTCTTGTAATTAAACTCATCTCCAACGGTGATTTTACGATTATTCAAATAGGGAAATTATTATCCGCATGACCTTACTTGATCTACAGACTTTCATCTAAGTATTAGAACATTATTCAATTACCTACTTTGATTTTTTTGCATCCAACGATGTATGTACCTATGCGACTTTTAAGTAGTTTCATTGTTGTTGTAGAAAAAGATGTCATTTTCGTTTACTTTTGTGTCCGCTTAACATAGTACATTTTAGTTCAAAAGATAATATATATACATGACTGTATCCATTACGATTACAAGGATCCTTTTTTCTCCCAAGAAGGTAGTTAAAGCAATACGTAAGGCAGTTTAAAGCCATTGTCGACTATCTAGTACGTAAAAAAATAGGTGGTACTAATATGTATTCTGTGGTATAGTTACTAAAACAAAACTTAAGGAGGTATACCTTAACAAATATAGAGTGCCGTCATCACTCACGAATTGCCTGTTGAAGATGACGTATGTTCTTTCGTCATGGCATGATCAGCGGAAGGACTAATCGTGATAAAATATAAGCAACAATTAACGGAAATGCTAATTCGATCTACCGACTACACAGCAATTATCGGAAACTGTTGAGATAAACATTGAATTAATCTTTTTTTATTGATTTAGGTATTATTGTCGGATGCCTGTAACTATGTAGCAACAAACTATCTATCTGTAAGAAGTATTTTTCTATAGGTTTTAAAGCTTGCAAGCGGAAAACCTTTTTAGAGACTGTTTACTTTTGTATGTTCTCTCCACAGAAATCTTACCTTATTTAGATTTCTGTGGTTCTCTCTCTACTCTGTCCCACTACGGACGTCGCGCGTGGTTTCTTTATAAACTAAATCTTTATAAGCTAAACATTATACTAGCGTTACTAAGGAATTGTTGAAGCTGATGCTGACGACTGCAAACTTCCTTATTTAGACACAGGTATAAAATACATCAGGGTTACATGATTGGTAAACAGGGCAAATAAATATGTTTTTTGTTCTAAGACAAATGAATATTTAAAAATATATTTTTACAAAAATCCCAATACCTCATTCATAATAGAAAAAAAGTTCCTACCTTTACTTAACGACTTTAAATCAGGCTGTTTTCAAATACCAATGAAGTGGCAAACAAGAAAACATTACGCCTAAAAATAAGCAGTTTCCGTAGCTGGCTTTAGCACAGATAAGATAATAGTTACTTCGTAAGCGTAAGCCTAACTTGGGTAGAAGTAGGTAATGAAAGTTACTAGCATGATTTAGGCGCGTCAAATGGATTGTACTTGTTGTAAAAGAATCGAGTAAATACGGTATGTATTTACTCGATTCCTATTTTCGAAACCCATTTCATAATGGCATTTGAGTCTGTTTCCGTTGATATTAAAGAAAATATGAGAAGTTTTCGAAAAACCCAAATGATTAGTCATGTAAACCCATAATTACTATAAATGCATAAAACAAGGAGCCAGGGTATAAAGATTCCTCGCATTTTTGCTTTTTTTTCCAACATCCTGCGTTTAATTGAGTTCAAACACCCCGAAGTACCATCAGCCGGCAGCAAATGTGTATGTACGTACACGCATACTAAAATATCTTGTAGTACTTTTATGTGTACTTAAGTAACTATAAGTATAGTATTCCTGCGTGTACAGTTAGCTTAAACGTATGATTAAATACTGATGAAATAAACATAGGCGCTACCATTTAAAAAACAATAATGTGACGAGGGTTGCCAACAATTTTTTAATGGAATATAACTCTACTGTGAGTACGTTTCAAAGTAATTCGATAGTTTTATAAAAATATAACCCGTGTACTTACTTTATAAATAAAAATAAAATTAAGCTTCTATAAAAAATAAATATATCAAATAGTACTTTGGAGGGGCTCGTGGCTAAGTGGTAACCGAGTAGGTTAGCATAATACAAGGTTAAGTAATACTAGTCAGGTCAGTCTTAGGATGGAGTCACCCATCCTAAGACTGACATTCTTATCACATTGATACCCGGATGCGATACAAACATCTGTGGCATTCGTATTTGGAGCCCTAAAAAGTCCGACAACCTGGTCTAACTACAGAACTTCGGTGTCGCCTAGTACTTGGGTTGTGGTCGTGGAGGTGTGATGGCACTCGCTTCACGTAAAACATCGAAGTTCGGCCGTATCGTAGTAACACTGAGACGGCTTTAAGACGTCTGTCTTAAACTTAGTTGGAAAAGGGAGCGGAGGATGATGAAAACAAATAGTACTGACAATAATTTTTTTTACCCATAAAATATAGTAATTTCGTCTATAATGTATTAAAAAAACCGGACTTCTATGTAAGTACCTAATCGTGTGCTAACCCTTAATTTGACTGGTAAGGATTTTAACTTTTCAATGTTTGAAATAAACTGCAGTATTACGTTTGTCAAAGGAGTCGACAAAGAGAATATATAACTACAGAAGTTTATTAAGTATATATGTATAAATTACAACATGTTTTAACACTTGGTTTTAAATGAGGTATAGGTATCATTGATTATGATTACCCCTGTATATTATCATTAAATAGATATTGAGGCAGTATTTAAATTTCATGAAAAATAGTGCAATTAAAAATTGAATATAGTTTTGATGGTTCAGTTAATATAGGTAGGTATGTACCTATGTACGTATATCAGATATCAAAGATAACGCCAACCATTGCATTCCATCTAAGATAAGACCATAAAAATTGTATTTAAGCAATTACGCCAAATACTACTTAATTTAATCAGTTAAATGATGATTAAAAAACATAATTAAATATAGAACTTCGAAGTTTCATATTGATTTGATATTTTTAACAAATTGAGTTATCATCTAAAATATCAAGTTGGCTTCAGTCTATTTATAGTTATATAACACAATAATTATGGTAATTTCCCAATTTATATACACATTATCGACACGCTTGCTATATTACGTTTCTTTTCAAAGTATTAGCCTCGTAGACAAAAATGTTTTATTTTTATTTTATTTATTCTTTATTGTACACTAAAAGTAGATTACATATCAGACAAGGAAATGGTATGTACAAAGGCGAGCTTAACCCAAACCTGAGTTTTCTTCCAGCAAACCTTAGAGTGAATAGAGGATAGTAGAAAACGTTAGAGGCAGAGTCATGTGTACATTAAACAATTAGAAATAGCAGTTAATATATAACTTGAATAAATTAAATATCATGTATACCGACACGTATACTCATTATGAAATATAAATACCTGGATTTACACACATTTATAAGTGATATATATTAAACATATAAATACATACAAACATATATATATACATATACTAATACATATTAAATTTATTAAATGTAATACAAATATTAGACATACTTACGTAGTTTTATAGATATCGGGACAGTTTAAGGTACTACAGATTAAAAAGTTTAGTTTAAAATATCTTATCCCTTAGACTTTGGTAAAACCTTGAGATATAATTTGTTAAAGTAACGTCGAAAGACGGCTAAGAAAACAAAGAAAAACAAGAAAATCTTTCGCAAACGTACTTACACATAACAACGTAATATACCTACTCTACGTCCTACCAGAACGAGATACAATCCTATTGTTATATCATATATACAATCCTATTGAGATAATTACCTATTGCTGTGGCCGGTAACGGCAACTGGTTATAGTCGCTGGTTGCAACTTTATGACATAACTAGCAACCCGCCCCGGCTTCGCACGGGTACAATTTATACATCAAAACCTTCCTCATGAATCACTCTGTCTATTAGTGAAAACCGCATGAAAATCCGTTCAGTAGTTTTTCGGTTTATCGCGAACAGTCAGACAGACAGACGACAGACAGATTGACATAATAAGTACTAACTGTTAGTGATCGATATTATATATAAAAATCGATATTCGATTCAAATTGTGTTAGTTGAGAGCGATTCACAAATCATGACAAATTAGATTTTCGATTAATCGAATTATTATCTAGGTACTACGGATTTTGAAAACAAATGTAGGTTATCTTACAGAATTTTTTATCTGTGTAAAAAGTATTTGCTAATTATGTATTACGGATACTACGTCTATGTCGTGTGTGGTGAACTTTCGTCACTTTAACAATAAAACACCATGATTGTTCAGCCCTCAGTCAAGTTTATATTGCTTATACGTGACGAAACTTCTTTTGAAGAATAAAGCGTTACCAAAAATCATGTGAATTCGACCAAAAAAAATTTAATTAGTCTAAGTACTTGAATGTAAGAGTTTAATAAATAAATTTAAGTATAAGTGCAGTAATATCCAAGACACATGACGTGACGTTTATTGGCGCTTCCAAGAAACATAAAAGAATGAATGTTCTCACATTTATGAATAATTCAACACACGTGCACGTGTCCAAGAAGATGCTTCCGTTTAGCTCCAATCACGATAGTTTTTTATTTGACATGTGCCCACAATTACGGTTTTTGTATTGTGTTGTGTACCTACTGATAAGTTTTTCCACCTTTAACAATCAGTCCAAAAATGGAATGCTATGTGCATTCCTATTACCAATATGCTTAATCTGTACTTCACAGTTTAACACGCGATAATTGTAAAGGTAGGTAATCCGCTTGTAGCGTGATGTTTTATAATATAGCCTTTTCATATTAAAAGGGCTAAATAGCGCATTCAAACAAAGAAACAAAAAAATTGTTAGTCGTTAGTCTTTACTCATAACGATAACTTTAAGGACATTTTTTTTTTTGTGATGTGACGCAGTAAGTTTTTAGAGGAGGTAAGAGAAGAGTAGATTAGTTTGGTGAAGCTTTTCGAACTTTTGAGTTCATTTGACTACATTCGTTTCAATTGAAGAAGCACTCTAACATTAATAACACTTTAAACCTAATCAAAGTAGAAAAAAAAACAAACTTGTCTCACATTTATTTTATTTGTGTTATTTCCTTTATCTAACTAATTATTTAGTAACAAAAAGTAGTTTTTAAACTTCAAATACTGCCATATATTACGTCCTACTGACTTTAGTCGACATATCTTCAGGCTGCAGCCATTTTGTTCTTGTCAGATAAGCTTGGTGTTTTGTGTACGGCGAAAAAGAAAATTTAACTGCATTTTCTTTATAATTGTAAAAAATACTTTTAGGTAAGTTTATTAAAACGAAATTATTAATATTATAGCATTCAATGGCTTATAAGCTGTAAGGACCGAGTATGGCTTATAAGCTGTAAGAAGTCAAATCACAGAGCTCAATTGAGTTCTGTGATTTGACTTCTTGTACGTTATGTTTATGTAACGTTTCTTTTTTATGTTACGTTACATAAAATTTTCTTAGGGCGTGTACACAAAATATTTTATTATTTAAAAAAAAATTGTAAGTAGCACGTTGTTGTAGTAATCACAAGGTCCTGAGTTCGATTGCCAGATTGAATAATGTGTTATTGGGGTTGTAAATGATTTTACTCTATCATGAATGTATTAATTTCCTTTAAAAACCATTATATTTCAGTTCTAGATTATAGTTTTGTAATAATTACAGGTATAAGGAGGACTGATTTACTTAGGTATACGCGGCAGCTATTTATTCACTCTTCTTATTTCGTCACGTCATTCAGTTATAATTATTTTATATAATCTAAATATTTCATAAGATATCTTTTTGTTAATTGAGAAGAAGAATAGAAAAGAAAAAGAATCATAGAAAATGCCGGATAATACTGAAAATTATACGATAAAGGTACATGACAAATAGATTGTAGATAGGTATAGATATTTTAAGGACACCAAGTACCTATGCTATATTATTAATTTAATGATTAAAGTACCTAACAAACTGTTTTTCTACAAAACTATGAACACATCCTTCAGTTCCTTTATGGTACCGTGACATAAAATAACATTAAAGAAAAGGTCAATTATTTTGACCCCAAAATAATAGCATACAAAAAACAATCAATTCGGCATAGAGGTCCTAACAAAATCTTCTTTATCTTCTTCATTGAGCATGTAGCTTTCCGAGTTGTATCTATATATGCCCTGGTCTCACAAAATAGGCGTCAGTTCATGTCATGACCCCATAAGCCTTTTAAGAAACGTTAAGTGGAACCATATTCTTTTAATAATATGTAGTTCTATATATACAAAGTTATATGTATTTGTAGTTATATTATAAATGTGTTAGTGTTTTAAAAGTATATGATATGTAAATACACATACTGAACAACTAAATATTAACATAAAAATGTTTAGCTTCCTTAACCACCTCGACAGTTCATCAGAACACTTATAACATAACATAAATAAAATTATCTTTCAAAGAATTACAGCTAACAAGAATGCTGAGGAACTAGGTATTCGATTAAACAACAAATGGAAGTGTCACTCACCCCTAAAAACCGCAACACTTTTCCTTAATGGTGAGTCAGGTACTTACAATATTATTCAGTAAATACATATTTAGAAATGAAATCTTAAAGAGACATCACATCTATAAACCGAAGAAGATTTCAATTTAGAACTATCGAATGCATTCATACGTGTAAAAGCCCACCACATAAAGTACCTACATAAAATAACTGTTTTTCCAGAAACCGCTCACTTTCTTATACCGTTAGAGAAATTGCGTGCTTACCTCTATTGTACTGATATTCCCATCAATTTATGAAACACTTATCGTTATTACACTAAGTTACGTTAAAACTAACTAAAATTATATTATAAATAAGCGGCACGTACAGGTCTGTCCTGTGCGCACATGCATCTGACGGAGTCGAAGACGGAGGTCGAACGCGCGATGCTCGTTGTCTAGCGCGGTGCGGGTGCTCCAACGTCACTGATGTAGTTTGCAACCTGCTTGGCCGCATTCACACTGTAATACCGTTTCAAATATTCGCTTTAGACATGTCGCATGCCTCGCAGCACCCAAATGAATTTTTTTCTGTTTTTTTTTAAATATAAAGTAGACAAATACTTGCTGGAAATGCCTAATTGGCATTTTTTTACGACAACCCGAGGCTGAAAATAATTTCTTGATAGTACTAAAATTGACGTAAGTATTGTTATAGCAAGGTAAAATAAAATCATAATAAAGAATACGTCGTTTCACTTATCCCAGATAGGTAAGAGGAGAAACAGACTACCTAATATATCAATCTTTGGGGTGTAATAGATAAAAAGGCTCGAAACTGCCAAAGGGATAAATAAGGTTTAGACTTCTATACAATGAGCTCTCGGATGCTCCACCCTATTGCTGGCGATAGATCTCTCCTGGAGACTGTCAAAAAGGGCGGAATTTACCCGGAAAAATGTAAAATGCTATTTATTCAGTCCATTTCCCAAAGGAAGAAACACACAAATCACTTGACTGACAAGTCCACTATTGAATTGTTAATAACTGGTCTGAATGTAATGGTGTAAATGCAAACGAGAATCCAACGACAGTGACCTCATAACGTTCCATATATATATAATCTATGCTAATAACACAACCGAATACCGTAACTTATCTAAAAACCTGCTACCAATATGTTTGTGAATCAGATGAATAGTTCCGTTATTATCCAACTGTCTTACGTACATGAGCTTCAGTCATTGATAATATTTGATTGATCATTATAATTAGTTGTCTAATTAAACATTATATTGGTTAAAAATTTGTTTTTCTATGGGCGGGGTGAAACAAATGTAGTTCGTGAGGCTCATGGAAGCTGCCATGCTATGGAGGATTGGTTTTGATTTAACAAAATTAAAAAAGGCGTAGGTAAGTATAGTACTCGTAATTGTTATTAATCATGCCTCTAAACTGTGTTTAAAAAATGTTTTGCGTGTTTTCGAAGTGTCCCCGAGGCCCCAACCCACCAAGGGCACGACAAAGTCATTCTGTCCAAGCAAATTCAGCAAAAAGTAACCACCGTTTCTTGTCGTTCGAAAACAAAGGTCCTTTCCGTATTTTCGTTCACTCGTGTAACTTCTAAGAATTTCTAATAGAAATACCCAACAGCAATTAGTCGGTAATTCAACCCAGATTCTCACGCAAAATATGTTGGCAAACTTATACAAAGACTTTTTCGAATTTTACTCGTGGGAGAGCCATGCATCGGCACGTATGGGCCGGCTCGACCGAAGATTTGATACCACGGCCTCACAGATAACCGGCTGTAAAGCACTGATTGCAATGCTTTTCGCCGAGTAAGTGAGGTTACCGGAGGCCCTAATCCTTCCCTCTCCCCCTCTTCCCCCCTCATTACTCCCACCTTAAAGGCCGGCAACGCACTTGTGACCCTTGAATTGCATGGGCGGCGGTAGTCATTTATCATAAGGTGACCCGTCTGCTCGTTTGCCCACTATGCCAGAAAAAAAAAAATCTCTTAAGAAAACGGACTATGAGTAAGTAAATTAATTTGTTGTCACATGGTGTGTTACTCGAGTAAACGAAAATACGGAAAAATAATTGAACCGTTAAATTAATCATCATAGCGTCATACGCCTTAGGTACACCAATTAGTCTGGTCACGGATAAAATAATAGTTACTTCGTAACAAAAAAATTAATAATGATTTTCTACCATGAAAGTAATATTTAATAAAAAATAATTACAGCGAAGAATAACAGATATGAATGTCATGCAGGATGCTTTTCAAGAAATGAAACTTCATTAAAAATTGTTGTAATTTAAATCATTGTTATTTCATTTATATTTTCTCGTCATGTCTCTATTTACTACTATGTTAATTACTATTAAGACAACACATTTCATCATATTTTCATTTTTTTTTCTTTCTTTTTTAAAAAG
This sequence comes from Callimorpha dominula, assembly GCA_949752705.1. Lineage (NCBI taxonomy): Eukaryota > Metazoa > Arthropoda > Insecta > Lepidoptera > Erebidae > Callimorpha > Callimorpha dominula. The sequence continues at coordinate 14,963,568 of OX457006.1, forward strand.
ACAACTCCCGCATTAGGAATTACTCCTGTGTCGCGGGGGACTTTACAAACATACAAACAACGGACACATAGAACACCCAGGCTAGGGTGGGAATCGAACCCACGACCTCTGGCTCAGCAGTCAGGGTCACTAACCACTAGACCAACAAAACAAAAGTAGTGTTTGTGAAGTAGGTAGTAGTTGTGAAAACCGATAAGTATGTAAATTAAAATAGGTACATAAATAAAGAATAATATATAAATTATGCTAATTTATATATTATTCTTTATTTATTATTCTAGAGAAAATCATACTTAATGTACTAATTAATAATATGTCACTACCATGGATCCTATGGCTTTTGCCATTATTTCATGAAAACTAAAGTGAAAATAGCTAAGCTCATTAATAAACCATATCGCAGGATACGATACCCTTTCATTTGCTACTCTTAAGCATTGAAAAAAATGGTTTCTTTTATCTCCTTTTTTGAGAATTGCCTATATAAATGTACAAGTTTCATTTCGACAATTTTGTTTACATTGTTATTTAGTTAGTGAAGCTAATAACAGGGAATTGAAAATAGAACTCGGATATAAGTTTTATTAATAGTATTAATTCAATTTTAAATTCAACTAAATTTCAATAAAAACATGATGGACATTAAGTTAGCTATAATGGACACTTTCATGAAATTATCCTATGTTATTTTTACCGACGTGTTAGTTTTAGAATCTAATAAGTGTTCTTAAAATTAATTATAGATATCATTACGTTGTAAAGGAACTACCGTTAGATAGATACGATTTAGGGTTAGCTTATACCGAAACGCGACGCGACGCGACGCAAACATTTAAAGAGAGCAATACAATATAGAACTTATTTATTACACATAAAGGTACACAGTTCAGTGAGTAAGCAAAAGTAGCTTCGGTGGCTCTTGAAGCACTTTCGCATACTCATTGAACTATACAGTTCAGTGATTATGCGAAAGTGTCGGCAGCTTTCGTCCCGGGGCTAAGAAAATCTATAAAAACTAACTTCGGAAACATTTTAAGTTCGTTTATGTGGATTTTCTTAGTAACTTAGTGAAAAGTTCTTAAATAAAATAATGTGTACTTATAAACCTGTTTTTATGAGAAACGGGGGTAATAATACCTGGAAAGTCAAACGGTAATAATTTTTAAATAGATAGGTTTTTTTTTCAAAAACTGTTTAAAGTGTTCCTTCGTCGTTCTATTGTCAAATACACACTGTATAGGTTGTAGGTATATTCCTATTTCAAAAGTTGCGCGACACGGTCCATCGTCGCGTCGCGTCTTGTCTCGGTGTGATCTGACCCTTAAGCTAAAAGTTTTAAGCCGCGCGTCACGTTGCTTATCATTAACTGATAAGTTTTTGATTATCCTTTATGTACATCTGTGATTTTGATTAAAAGAAAATACAGATATGTAAATTCTGTATTGGATTTTTACCATTAAATTTACTTATCAACGAATCATTTAAAATATATGTATAATGCAAATTACATTATTTTGATAATCTATACTAATATTATAAAGCTGAAGAGTTGGTTTGTTTGGTTGAACGCGCTAATCTCAAGAACTACTGGTTCGAACTGAAAAAATATTTTAGTGTTGGATAGCCCATTTATAGAGGAAGGCTATAGGCTATATAATATCACGCTACGACTCTCTCTCTAACCCTCTCTCTCTTCTGTGACGTAGACGAAGTTGCGCGAGTCAACTCTAAGTAATATAATTCATTTGAGTAATATAGCTTTACCGGGAAAGTGCCCACCGATCTTTGTTCATGACATACTCAGTCAATTCAAATACACAAATAAAAACATAATGTAATAATTAATTAAAATTAATAAATTAATATGATCATATCTCTGAGTATCCTTCTAAGCTTGTCTTTTGTAGAGTAGGTAGTAGTAGGTACTTATCTCAAAGACGTTTAAAATTTTACACAACACGCATTGCAGGCACTTAAGATCATCAGAGAATCTGAAGCTGTAAATTCCCAGACATACCACATAATTTACAGGCACGTCGTTCTCGATGCAAAAAGTTAGGAATAATTTACTTGTGGCAATTAGACTAGCCAAATCCTTGAACACAATTAAAAAGCAAGGCAGAAAATATTACTTGACATTATGAATGTTGATGATTCTATTGGTACCTACGTTAGAGATTTATCTATATACTAGGGCGCTACATAAGTTTTGTGGTACTTCGTGATTTTTTTTTTTGAAGTTGTGTTGTACCTACGTGTACTAAACATTGCTCTAGTATCCCTCAAAAGCTTCAGTTGTTTTTTTTAGATACGGGAATAGAGCAAAGTCGCATGGCGCTAAATCCGGGTGTCCCAGCAATTTAATTCCAGCTTGGTGCGAATAGTCCGTAGTTTTGCCGACTCGATGTGCAGGGGCGTTATCTTGATACATAAACTAAGTTTAGAGTGACTTTGGTCGTTCACATGTTAAGGCTTCTAATTCTTGAGGTAAAAATGCCTCTGCATACCATGCAGCAGCAGCCCTTTATCAAGCACAACCGTAGCTAATATTCCTCTCTTAGTGAAAAATACAGCAACCATTATTTTCTTTTAGAGTCGGGAGATTTTCACATACGTTGGCTATTGGTTCATCTTCAAACACTCACTTACACTTTACTCTGCAATTTAGTAGGAACGTCAAAATAATACAGCCAGGTTTCATTACAAGTAACGATCGAGTTCAAGTAGTTAGATCAGCCGTCTTCAATGTTTTTAACATACATGATCACGAGACCAAGTCACAGGCTCTATGCAAGTGCTGTACCCAGAGTAAACAAAGTTTCTGTACTTCCAAATGGTCGTGGAAAATCCAAAAAAAGTTGGTACACTTAACTTGAGGCTTTCTTCGGTGCGTCGATATGTCACACGTCGGTCTTCCTGTAATAATTTTTGTACAGTTTCAATGTTCTTATCGGTAGTCACTTCTATCGGCCTGCCAGACCTTGCATCATCTTCCACGTTAAAATTGATGCTATTAAATTTAATATATCACCGTTCTATATTTCTTAGAGATGGACGAGTTTTCCTCAGTGCACTACACATTTCCATGAGACATTTTTGTCACGCTTAAATTTAGGTACCTATACAAAATAATTACACGAATGTCATAACGAGAGAACCCCGCAATATTCATTTAGAATATTAATAAAAAATCGAACAACCGATTCCATGCCTCCAAATTAGTTTTTTTTTTTTTCACCATCACCTGCTAAAGTGTATGTCCGAACGAATTTAGGACAAAGAACCCACCGGTTGGCTAATTTTGGTTTCTCTATCGAGCCCATGAGTGCCATTTCCGTATATTGATAATCACGGGGGATACGGTTTGGGCCGAACGGAGGACAGTATCCATAGCTCTGAGACAGTTTCGCCGTCTCTGGATTCTTTGTTTTGGTCATAATGAATAGTCGTTTAAGGTTGGTAGTTCTGTACAAGTTTGCTTTTCTGTTATATCCGTGTGATAGAATTTTCTAATGAAGTTGTTTACCTATCGTCGGGAGGACGTATAATCTACTAGAGATAGGAAACTAGATTTCCATGCGAGATTCAAGTTATTCTCGAATATACTGAACTAACTTTAGTAACGTCATCTTTTAACATCGGCCGTTTTAACGTGAGTAGCATGTAAAGCTAATGATGCATGTTAAGTAATTCAATTAGACATAAGCAATAATTCGGCATTTTCGCATCATGTATCATTTTTAACCCCAGAGCAAGGAATTCTTCACAGCACCATTGTCGCACGCTTTGCAGAGGAGGAAGTTCCTCTTATTTACTACCGATTAAATCCGTTGCTGGCTCCAAAACCATTTGCCTGGGACTCACCAAGTGCCTTGCTCAATATTTTTATTGTACACTAAGACTATCCTAATATCTTTACTTGTTTTAAGTGATCTAGAGCCAAGCGAACTCGCATCAGAAAAACTTAAAATCTACTCTATTCGACTACTTAAAATTTATCTTTTAATCTTTTCAAAATGACATCAAACAGAAACTAACTGACAGAATGATGATTCGACTAGGTTCAAAAAAAGTCTATTTTTTTTTTCTTAATTTAAGTTGCGAGGTAAAAGAATGGAATTAGTGATGGTAAAGAAAACTTTGAAATAAATAAAAACAATTTATTGCTTCCTTTATCATACCCAGATTATCTTAAAACAGAAATAATACTCATTATATTTGTTACGAACAGTATTATACCGGTCGCACGTGGCAACTTGGTCAGATTTTTTCAATAAAAACAAAAACCTTTATACGGTTGTTATAATCAAATAATAGTATATTTTAAGTATACATTCAACGAATAAAATGAACCTCATCGCTAGCACCCTTGCGAATTAGTCAGTTTATTCATAACGTCATCATAATGTAACAGAAAAAAAATATGCCCGGTATTGGTTAGACGTGTACTGTGCGTAAATGTAAAGGAAGTCGGCTTCAGTCGATTTTCGTTTCGATTAAAATTAAAAAGTACAATTACAATGCTCGATGGTTTTATAACTTTTTTACATAAGGAACACCTTTATGGTACATTTAAGAATTGATCAGAAGAATATTATGCTTAGTTAAATATTTTATTATGGTAGGTAATGTTTATGACAAGTTACAGAATTGTTACATAGTTAAAATTGTTTTGGTAGATGAAATTATCACATTTTTGGCATATATGTTTGCATCTAGGAACTGAATAGCTAAAGTGTCAACTACATCCCACTACGATAGCTAAAAAAACTCACTATAATCATATTAATGATGTGTATCTTAAAGAGTTAAGTAACTTTACGACTAGTGGATCTTAAAACTAATAAAATCAAAACTTTGGTCGTTGTGCCATTTTTTTTAGCATTTAAGGATTTTTACAATTTTTTTCATTTTTTATTTTTGTCTTATCATTAGCCTTAACAATAGCCGTCGCATTTTGTATTGTCGGTGTCAGTTGATTACGAAGCGCAAATGTTGCGGATTGTAAAACGTGACCTGAAAACAAATACATAGAAATATAAGTATATAATAGAGTGAAATTTAGAGGGAAACCGCGCGCCGGCCGCGCTCACTCACGCGCTATCGTCATCCGTTCGTATCTAGACTATCGAGTAATTAACTATAAATAATTAATTAAGTTTATTTGTTCACAAAAATAGAGTAGTAGGCACATAACTGACTCTAAACTATAAATAAATATTCAGATTAATTATATCTTTAATAAATGGTCTAAGAGCCCGTGAACCCCAGACCTTCGTTATTTTATAAAAGCTGAAAGTTTGTCAGCGCATACTCCCAACACAGGTAAGAACGATGAACCATTATGAAGTTTGGGTTGCCCTGGCTTTGGCAGGTAAGTGGTACTAATGGTGGGTAAAATACCGATCTAACTTCATCAAATAATAAAGTGCGATTTTTTGGTATTCTCTTCAGAATATTATGAAAAATCACATTATTCATTGCCAGACACTTAACATCCTGGCAACCCCTTGCCAGACCCCCTTAATGTTCATGAAATCATAATTTGTTAAGTAAGTTAGTAATTGATTTTTATATATAATACTTGAGTAATAAGTAAATGATGTTTCCTCAGCCAGACATTTTTGATACTTCCAACCCCTTGCCAGACAAGCTTGTAGAGTAGCTGTAGGAGCGAGCGCGAGGCAGTAAATACATGGGTGGGTTCGAGTGAGATGCGCTTGTGTTATGTATGGTATGTGTGGTAAAATATTTTTTATTAGCCCTGTGAATGAGTTGTAACATTCCCTGTGATAGCCACCCTCTGTATATTCACGTGGAAGAATGATGTCATTATATTTTAGGTTATGTTTTTTTTGCAATTTTAAAATTAATTCTCATTTTTTCTCGTCAGACAATAATGTTATTTTGCCACTACTTTTGTTGCAAATAACACAAAAACACAATAATGTATCACCCAAAACTTGTTTTTTAATACACAATCACTTTTATTTAAAAAGTCATATAAACAAATTGTAAACATATAATCTACGTATCATACACCAATAATATAGAATTTACTTTATAGTCTGTATACAATCGAAATATTTTATGTTGTTAACTAATAATGAATATTAAATTAATAATACTTGAAGATAGTATATAATATTATTTTAGCTGATGTACTAAACAATACATGCGCAGTAGAAATAACAACTGCGCAGTGAGGAATCGCGGTAGACTTAACTCGCCATCTCACTCGCACCCACCCATGTATTTACTGCCTCGCGCTCGCTCCTACAGCTACTCTACATGCTTGTCTGGCAAGGGGTTGGAAGTATCAAAAATGTCTGGCTAATGAGGAAACATCATTTACTTATTACTCAAGTATTATATATAAAAATCAACTACTAACTTACTTAAAAAATTATGATTTCATGAACATTAAGGGGGTCTGGCAAGGGGTTGCCAGGATGTTAAGTGTCTGGCAATGAATAATGTGATTTTTCATAATATTCTGAAGATAATACCAAAAAATCGCACTTTATTACTTGATGAAGTTAGATCGGTACTTTACACACCTTAAGTACCGGTTACCTGCCAAAGCCAGGGCAACCCAAACTTCATAATGGTCCATCGTTCTTACCTGTGTTGGGAGCATGTGCTGACAAACTTTCAGCTTCTATAAAATAACGAAGGTCTGGGGTTCACGGGCTCTTGCTCTAAAAGACAACCGTAACGTCGCGGCATCGCGCGGTGCACGGTGCAAAAATTGCTGCATACTCGTGGGGCAGTCTACTAACATGTCCAACTGCTACAATTGTAATCTTTTGATTCTAAATCACTCGAAAAATTCTGAATTCTGAACATTTCAAGCAGCGAGCGTGTAAAACTACCATATAAAAAACGGGATATCAGGTATAAATTTCTATATAAATATAGGTACATATATGTCAGTGGAGGGACCATAGTACAGGCTAAATTTATACCTGATATCCCGTTTTTTATAAAGACTAGACAGAGTTTTTAAATTAACTTTCTTTCATATCACAAAGCCTAGGAACTTACCTATTGTTTTGGCTAATTAGTTTTCTTGGTATCTTTAGATTCCTCTTTAGGCTGTCCCTTGCCGAGCAGCTTAGCGAGTGAGTCCCAGATGCCGCCCATGAATAGCGCACAGAACAAATTCTCGAAAGGCACGAAGGGATCGTGGATGCCCAGCAAAATTGATGAAAGCTGGAGAGCAAATATCAATATTTTAGTAACATGACACAAAAAACGTGTGGTTTCTCAAATTTGTGTCCAACGAAAATCATCGTCTTATCGAAAGCCTCTGATGTATCCACAACAAAGGATTTTAGTTGATAAGTAGTTGCTTCAGCTTGATAAAAATGTAATATTGAAAAAAAATATAGTTTTCGTCGGAACATGCTTTTTCCTCGTGTAGGTGCATTTTCTAAACAACGTGTTATCAATTTACACTCTGTCCATTTGTTTATTTTCTTTTTGACAGTGTTTGACAGTGTCAGACTTTCTAAAATAAAACTTGAATACCTGCAGATAGCAAAATACGTTATATGTGCTATCTAGTTTCATTTCATTATACTATTTATTCCCTTTCGTAGACATTATGATACTGTAGGTACATGTTTTAAAGTATTTTTTCGAAATAAATGATTTTTGTTTTACGCAGTAAAGAGTTAGGTTCTACTGTGCGTAGTAATGAGAACAAATGTTTCTACTGCATAATTACCTATAAATCGATAATAACTATTTCTAAATGAGTATAAAAAGTCTTTCGTCTATAGTTATGAATAGTTGCATTTATTGTATTTGCAATAAAAAACATCAATATGTTGAAATTCAAGATATCATTCAGTAATGTAAGGCGATACACACTAGATTTATCACGTGAACCCTCAGAACATTCATTTATTAAAAGTAGGTAGGTATAGATGTAAATATCAAACATTTTTTTAAGGATATTTCCGGACAATCTAGATACAGTTACTTACCTTAGTATAATGTAAGTGTAAAACTTATATTAGGACACCATTGCGTTAAATTAAAATGAGAATCGACTATATTATTTTTAAGACAGCTTGAATTAGATACTAATTAGTGATCTTAAGATGAGAAATCTTGATAAAAAAACATACCTTGAAGTAAACGAAGAATATGACAATGCCGAAATAGACTAGGGCATGCGGCGCCGAGATGATGTCAGTCTTCTTGTCCAACACGAAGATGACAGACGCAACGAGGGATGCCTTCGTGTAGCTGGAATTACAATAAATAATATATTAATTACCCAAAGCCTGGACTAATTATATGTACTTTAAGTAGCTCTTGTAAGTATGAGGGACTTAAGCATAGGCCCTATAAGAGCTCGTTGTACACAGTCTAGTTCTTATTGAACGGCTTTCAATAAACATTTGAAATTCGATGAAACGATAAACTGTATTGTCTAACTAATAATTGTCTTTTGCATCAAAAAAAAGCATCACCGACGTCAATGTGCTTTTTAGTCTAAAGTAAATGTATTTTGTTTAAATATAATATGGGTAGGCCAACTAAACGCACTGCTCCAATTGAGACAGCGAGGTTTCGGAGTAAACGAAAATATCATCGATGTACAAAACTTTTAGATATTTGTTGATTTTTCAAAAACAGCTCGACTGATTTCGATAAAATTTAAATATAACCACCTAGGAAGTATACCTACCCTTTGAAACAAAAAAATAATTTTCCAAATTAGGTCAGGCGTATTCGAGTAATTGGTGAACATACATAACAAAACGATTCCAAGGAATTGAGAACCTCCTTTTTTTAAGTGGGTTAAAAAGAGACAAACACATTCATAAATAGGATTTAGCCTGCAAGAGAATGAGATAGAATACAAGTTGACAGTGTTTGCTATAATCTTTGTCTTTGCCCCTGCGTAATACGAAGCCTTAAGAAAATGCGTCAATGTCAACGTGGTGTCATTTTTGTGCATTTGCGTATTGAAATTCGTTGGATAATTAATTTATGTTAATTATTTAACACATATGTGTTAATTTGACCAATAAATTTAATATAAATTATCTAAAATTTGATTTATCAACATTAGTAAATTATTTGTGTTGATTTAACTTTTTATTTCTCATTCTCTCGTAGCTTACTTTTCTGAAGTTTCACTTCTGCCGTGTGTGAATTGCACACACACACTTTTTTTGTTTATTAGGTCACAAACGAACAGACGGGTCACCTGATGATAAGTGACTACCGCCGCCCATGAACACCTGCAACTCAAGAGTCACGGAGTGCGGCCTTTAAGGTGGGAGTAGGGGGAGGTGAGGGGTTGGGCCTCCGGTAACATCACTCACTCGGCGAAACACAACGAAGTGTTGCTTCAAGAGGGGAGGCTGTGGTATCACTCCGGGCAAGCCGGCCCATACGTGCTACAACGTAGCTCTTCCACATCGATGTAAGTCTACTAAGTACTCAACCGATCATCATCAATCTTTACATACACGTTTCCAGGGATGCAGGGAAAAAATACTGTTTCTTCGGGATAGAAAAATCAACTTTTACGCGAGCGAAGCTAATGGCATATGCAGTACACCAATAAAAATTTTTTTAACAAAAAATTGAACCGACGAAAAGAAATTAAAAGCATAAAATAAATAAACCTTTAAAGTCTTAAGTATTGAGCTTATTTACATAAACTATCACATTTTATATAAACTTATTTTGAGTTAAACAACAAACTGATTAATTATCTTACTATACTTAGTTACTTAGTCTTATAGGTTTATTAGGTTTATTTATTTTATGCTTTTTAGTTCTTTTTATCGGTTTAATGTTTTGTTAAAAAGATTTTTATTTTATGATGTTATATTATCATCAGCTCAGCATGTACATGATATGCTGATTTCTAAACGCAAATACCTGATAAAGTAATGAAAAGTAAACAGAAACACTATTCCTTCCTACAATTTTCGAGGGTTTCTCCCAATTTTATCAGGATCCATCATCAGATCATGACTTCCTTGACATGGGAAGACTCTTCAGGTATACCCTATCTAACAAAAAAAGAATAATCAAAATCGGTTCATAAATAACAGAGAGAGGGCTGAACAAACATAAAATATATTCCTTTTTTTCGTCGGATAATAAAGCAATTAAGGAGTAACTTGACAAAGTTATTTTTAACCAAACTAAACCAGGTTTAAGCAACGGTTTCAGATTACCAAACGCCATTTGACAGGACCTAACTAAAAAGTCTTTCAAATAGTAATAGTGGTAATATTTGTTGAGAATTGTTCATCAGTCCATAAATATTTTAGTTTATGCATCAGTCTTTGGCAAATCATCATGGAAGTTTATAGCTTTGAACGATGTCTGCAAATTGTGAAGTTTTATTATTAAAAGTAAGTGCTCCGTTGGAGAAACGTTCCCCGCTTTACGTGATTATTATGCTCACCACGACCTTCCTGCCGAGTCGTTTGTTTGACGTTTTGTGGTTTAGTTTTGAGTCAATTGGTTTGATAAATAATCAACTAATAGCTATACGTCACCGAAACGCAAGGTCTGCTGAAAACATCGCTGCAGTCTGAGAGAGCGTACGAGAAAACCAGAAATAGTAAATTCTTCGTCGTTCACCTGGACTTGGCCTTTCTGAGGTTACAATCTCCCCAACTTAGCGAGTATTGCATAGGGACTATAGTCTGCACCCGTCTTAAATCCAACTGAGGCCAGAACTTAAGATAAACGACAATATACAATGCCGGTTATTTACTGATAGTACTACATGAGTTGGAAGTTGGACCAAATTTCGCCGAAAATCATCTTCAGCAACGAGGTTCATTTTTGGATGAACGAGATCTTTCGATTTACATCTCTAGACTTCTCCTTTTGGGTCAACGAAAATTCGATCTCCAGAATACGTGCTACCGATTAAAACCGCGGCGGACATTCGAACGACGTTATATTCCATACTAATTGCCATACTTAATATTGTTTTTCGAATAATAGGTGGCTCTCTCACATACAACTTGTTTTATATACATTTAAAGATCGAACGTCTCTTTTGAATAAAAACCATCTTAGAAATTTTTGGTCCAATCTAGGGAGTTTTGTAAGAACAGATTTCGCACTGTTTTCTGCATAAACCTAGTATTACTAACGGCTAAGTTTATGGTTTCCTGTGCCGTATCTCATAAAAATTTTACTGGTCTGTTTATATGGAAGAATATTGTTACAAGCATGCGTCAGCTGGGGTAGTATTTTTATTAGATAAATAAAGAAACATATATCGTTTCGTAACCTATACAATTGTATAGGGGGAACACTACGAATCATAAACATAATTAACAATTAGTTGTTATGTCGTCAGAAGAAAATGAAATGGTAATTGCTTACACGTTTATGTATCTTAACTAGTGCCATATCATTGAAAGTCATTCGGTAATAGAAATGCAAGATAATCTACTTTTGTACCTAAATATGTTTCAGGTAAAAAAGAAAGGCATCGGAGTTTGATCAAATGCTATACTGATATTTTTCGTAGTATGATGGACATGGATGCTCGCTCTAAATAACCAAAATAATGTAAAAAAGAGTAACAGTATGATGGGATATTTTGTTACAATGTCTTCACATTTAACTTTCACTTTTATACGATGTTACCAAAAAATTTATAAATTTTTTTGAAAAAAGTGTCCTAAAAATTTCTTGCCTGTCCGTCTCTATATGATCTGAATATTGAAGAAGACAACTAGCTTCACGACTGATTCTACTGGTTTCTGCTCCTGACAATTCAAAAATCTAAACATACTTTGATATTGACATTATTAATACCTGAAGAGAATTCTTTGTACCCCATTTGAGCAAATGGAAAACTGAGTAATTCAAAATTTTGAGAACTTAATGTTTATATGTAGAAGAAGCTAAATTATAATGCAATAATAATTTATTTTACATTTAATTGGTACACATGTGATTGGAATTCATTGACCCTGATCCCTGCGCTAGTAATAAGTTTGTTGCAGGGGACAGTGTCTTCGTCAGAATATAATGATTTTAATCACATAAAGATTGTTACTAACTATACTCTACTGGCATAATAGCACCGTGTCATCAGCAAACATTATCAGACTCAATCCCGGCAAGAAAGCGTTACACTGGTCATTTACATAAACGAAGAAAAGGGATGGGCCAAGAGTACTACCCTGAGGAATGCCATATTTGCAAGTGTGCTCCTCACTTTTATAATTTGCCAGTCTGACACGTTGAACAGTGAATCTTCAATTGGCACTCATTGTTCTTGTGAAGATTTTTAATAAATCGACTAATATGTAAGAATTGCGTTCAAAACTTTGCATAGGTAAGTCTCAAGAGCTTTATCAAAGTCTTGATTGGAAAGGTAGTTCAGAATACGATATGGTACCGATTTATTGATTGATTGATTACGGTGAAATTTTTACTCTTGATTATGAATTTGGCTAATGTTTTTTTTAATATTAAAAACGGCTAACACTCACAAGCTTGGCTGCATGGTCTCCATGGCGGTTGGCGTCCAGGCCCCACGGATGAGTCGCTCCACCAACTTAGTGAAGCCAGCTCCGTTACCCTTTAGGGTACCTGTAATAATGATTAATTGTATTTAAAAATTATTTTCAACTAAATAAGTTGAAAATAATGTGATTAGACATGTGTGGCTCGCAATCCCTAGAAATTACTTCATCACCCAAGATCACCTTATATATGAAAGCAAGATGAAGTCATCGTCTATCGTTCATCGCAGGCTTTAAATAGTTATTAAGAATTAACTAACTAAATCACTGTCCCTAGAAGGTGGATCGGAGACCTCAAGATGTTACATTCAACAATACCGATTGACTCAGATGTTTTGAAATAAAAAAATCTAGAACATGGAGTCCCAAACATGTACTGATTTTGCTAATTTGATCAGCCCTTCCAACTAAACAAACTGCTTATATTTTCTAAAGGGCTCACGTGTCGCGGTTGATCAGTATTCTGATCACAATGTTTGTATTCAGCTGCTCCCAGTCAAAACAATACCTAGGTCCTATAAAGATCGGTTAGTATTTGATATAAAGAATAAGTAGTAAAACAGTTAAATTCCTCGACTATATCTAATACTATAACGCCGATAATCGCTACTCACCTACAATAATCATTATGACGTAAGCATTAGGGTACAGTTTGGCGGCGTGGCTAACTCCGTCGTACACTTTCTTAGCGCGGTAAATCTCTTTCATTGCAGACGCTGCAACTTTTACAGGTAGAAACTTCGCCACTTTGTAGCCGATGTCAAAAGGCGTGTAGAATACCAAGTACCTGTAGAATGAAAAGAGACTAATTAATAAAAGCTTCGAGAATCTGTTGCAGGGGCTAATGATATATATCATGATAAATATGATATAGATCATAAAATGTAGAAAACCATATAACCTATAGTCATTTTGACTGCTACGACTCTGTGACACTCAACTGAGAGGAAACTTAGCAGATACAGGGTTAATGAACTTTCGCGATACTTTCTTGCAGTGCAGTGGGCTATACCTGGCCGAATAATTTATTTTATTGTACTTTTCACACACCTTTAAGTAAAGCTACTATTTCAGACATTATTTTGCAGTTGTCACGTCGAGTTTGCCATCGAAATTTTATGATAATGAAGTTTAACTTGTTTACTGTATATCCCACTAATATTATAAATGTGAAAGTTTGGATGGATGGATGTTTGTTACTCTTTCACGCAAGAACCACTGAACCGATTGCGATGAATCTTGGTATTTAGATAGCTGGAGACCTGGATTAACGCTTAGGCTACTTTTTATCCCGATATTCCCACGGGATCGGGACTTACGCGGGTGAAAACGCGGGGCGCTGCTAGTTTTTATAAAATCTTACTAATATTATAACGGTGAAATTTTGTTACGATGGATGGATGTTTGTTACCCTTTCACGCAAAAACGGCAAAAAGGATATAGATGAAATTGGGCACAGAGATAGATTATAGTCTGGAATAGCACATAAGTTTTATTCCGGCAAAATTTATGGTTTCCGTGGGTTAGATTTCACGCGAACGAAGTCGCGGGCAACAGCTAGTACCGCGCGCGAAAGAGAAAATTTTCTCTTTCATGCCGCGAAAGAGAAGTTTTTTGTTGTGAAGTTTTTCAAGGGATAACCCTATTTGAAGTAGGCGGGTATCTTGTTAATTAAAGGTCTTCAGACATGATTAACTCAGTTAGTTACGTGAAAGCAATGAGTATAGTTTATTGACCGTTTACTTCAGTTAATTCTCTATAAGGAAGTTTAATGATCTGTACAGTATCGATAACACAACAGTTGATAACCAACCAGTAATGCAAATATTGCTATCTACGTATATCATATTTGCTAACTTTTTAGGTCGTCCAATCTAAGCACAGTCGAGATAACACCGGACAAATTTTCAAAATTGTACCTACGAGTAAAAAATTCGGTTTAATAATTTTAAGTTTAATAACTGTATTTAATAAATGTGGGTAACTGTTTAATAATGTATTTTTAAGTTAATGGGTAGAAAGAGAAATAAAAATATTTAAATATTAACACGTGGAACGAATTTTTTGTAACTATGCATTTAAAAAAAAAATCGCCAAAAAATATAAACATTTGGTGTTTTTTAAAATAAATTTGTATGTGTTTCATAGTTAAAATATACGTGTAAACTACATTGCGCTAAACGCGTCCAGTATCCAGTATATACTTGTATGTTGACCTGTCATGAAAAGTTCTTTAATTACAGTTCAAATTATACTGGCAAAAAATAAACCATAAATGAGTTATGGTCACTAGTACACACATTACTAGTATTCTTGTTAACCCCTCCAGCTAAGCTAAGTGCTTGTGTTAGAAGTGGGTTCACGCCGGTAGTGCACTGGGCGGGGTTTGAACTCGCAACCACTTGATCGCAAACCCGACGCCTTAGCCATTACGCTACCGCCGCTTGATATTTTATTTATTCAATCTGCATGAAATTATAAGAAATGAGGCCATTTTTCGGCTTTGCTCGCGTAAAAGTAATTTTTCTATCCCTCGGAAATTGTTCTTTTCAAAGTGATAGTGATTTTTTTCGATTGTAGTGATGATTACTTTAGCAGTTATGGCGTAAAAGCGTAACTAATAAACAAACAATATCACTTATTATATTAGTTAGGATATTTTTTACAGGCATCTAATCCCAAATTAGGCAGAGCCTGTACTATCAAGTACTATACTATGGTAACCAGATAGCTGACATATATTTATATATGACTAGCGGATCCGACAGACGTCTTGCCGGAACGTGAAAGATATTATTCCTGGAACCATATCGTAGCGCCATCTACCGGGCCTAATTGTAAATCTAAACCATTCTCGAATCCACCTGAAGATACAAAAAAAAACATTAAAATCGGTCCAGCCATTTAGGAGAAGTTCAGTGACATACATACGCACAAGAGAATTGAATATGTAAATATTATATACATACCTACATAATCTACATTTTATAGATAAATTACACCCATTCTCAAATCGGTTAAATAAATTTATTAAGAATGTCTTTGGTCATGGTCTCATGGTTTTCTTAGATAGGTATTATACGTTCGCTATTGAACACAACAAAAAAAACTATAATTCAAAGAAGTAACTTTTAACTTAACGTACAAGGTAAAAGGTACATTATTGACTGTTTGCGACAAAAACAAATTGTACAGTGTTAAAATTTCTAATAAATTGTCGTTACCTAACTGGTGGTCTTACCTATTACTAAACCTGTGGCGAACGAAATCTCATTGTCATCATTTCATAATTGAGTTGAGCACAAATAATATAATAGGTCAATCACCTCACAAATAAATAATAGGTAAGTAGGACATGAAATAGTCCCCATATAAACGTTGAAAATTATTTATCTGTATTCGAATGGTGATCTTTAATTTCGTTTTGTTTTCTTGTTTGAATGTCGGTTCCTTCCTAAATGCTTACCAACAGATAGTTCCTATGACTAGTTGCGGTGTGTTTTTAAGTGGCGCCAGAATCGGTTCTCCTAGCAGTCCATTGGCCACCATGCCGCCCGCGAAGATCACCAGCATAGTGGACAGCCAACATGACAGTGGATGTTTGCGGGAGAACGACTGGGCACCTGTCAACAACAACTACATTAGGTATGGGTTTTTACTATGAAGTAATAATAAGTAAGTCTTTTGGCTTTTTTAGATATTATTTTTCAGTACATAAGTTGGTATTTTGGAGTGTCTGGTGAACTTACATTGTCTGAGATGGATGATAATGCATAATATAATACACAATGAAAATCTCACAAACTGAATATTAAAAAAAAAATATTTTCATAACTTATTAATTTGTTTCGGCTTCTTTGCTAAGCGGCTTCTCTATATTCAATATCAATGAAAGTCCCGCGCATACAGGCACAGATTAAACAAAATTGACGCAACCGAAGCGTTTAGTTTCAGGTATTATATATTTATGTTTAGATAATGTAGCATATTATTTATTTAAAATACTTATATAATATGTATTATAAACAAATAACTATTATCACAAATTGTTATAATATTTGGCCACCGAGCCGGAGTTGTCAACTGTATCTACTTTATAAAAGACCGTAGTTTGTTCCGTAAACTAGGTAGATACGTAGATACCTATCCTTTGGGGATTCTTTTTTTTTTAGATGTTCGTATGTACTACTACTATTGGACTACTGGACTTATTTCAAAGTCAAATTTCGAAACTTCTGTTTTGTTGGTAACCTTATTACTTAGTTAATAAGCAGCTGTTGTCTGTTAATGTTTTTTTTCTTTAACGTCGTGAGAGAAAATTAATAAAGATTCAGCAGTTAAACACATGACGATAAAATTAAAAATATTTAGTCTATTACATCCACACAGACAACAATATATTCTTTTGTCGTCTGACGCTGTAGAACAAATGTGTGCGTCTAGGTGCAATAGTAAAGGGGCGAGTTATTTTCGTCTTGATCCATATACTCCTTAGTCTCGTCGTTATAGGTAGCTACTATTTTTTTTCTGTACGAGTCATCGCAGCCGTTATAGTGGCAGAATGAGATGATCCAAGCGTAATATGTATTATGCTTTGAATACAGCTGCATAGTAGAACACAGTAAAGTGGGGATAATATTAGAATTTTATTTAACATTAATATTTGATTATATTATGGTGTCTATTAGTTACTTACATAACAGAGTAATGGTAATATAAAATCACTGCAATTACTAGCGATCGACAAATAGATGCCGCATAAAGACTCAGTGCTACTAACTTGGTATTACATTTTATTTACTAACACAGAATATCATAGTATGAATACAGTGCAACCTCGATATAATGAAACTCAAGAGTATTAAAAAATATTCGTTATACCGCGTAATTTGTTACAATGGGGTTTGTTGTATAGAGGTTAGATTAGACCACGATTCGTTTTAACAAGGTATCATTAACCTCAACATTACGTAGATGCTCATCTGCTTACCTTGATAAAGCGAACGCATTCCATTAATGAATGAAACACTCTTAAACGAAAAGACAGTGTTATTTATTTAAAAAGAGGAAGTTCGAAGATTTTAACGATTTCTATTTTTTTTTCATTGTAGGATTCTCGTCTACATACTTAATGATTTTTCGTTTCTGTGCGACATTTAAAGGACATCTTTTTTGTTTCTCAGCCATTGCAACTTTGCAAGTAACTACAATTACAAACAGCAGTGTTTACTGTACTGACTATCAAATCAAACATAAAGAAGCATCACACTCGAAGAATGTAACGTGTCTGAACCTGAACATGAATAACTGTTCTACAATTAAATGGGAGTAGTTGATAGAATACGTTATGTAAAGGTTATGGGTATGGGTATATAGAGGTCAATAAATTTTTTTTTATATGTTCTGCAATGATTAAAAATTCGTTATAAAAAGGTTTTTGGTAACTAGATATTCGTAATGTAAAGGTATATTTTGCATGGACGTTTCTAAGGGATTTCGAAACATTCGTTAAATCGAGAAATTTGTTATATAGAGGCTCGGTATATTAAGGTTGCACTGTATTTAGATTAAGGTATTTATCTATGGGCCTATGGCCAGCCTGAAAAAAATTATTTATTATTAAGTATTATTTTATTGCCTCATTTCTCACTGGCTTTAACTTTGCATTGCAAATTAGCAGCTTTAAAAGTAGAAATAGTGAAGTTTTAAGTTTTCTTGCGTTTATACGCTTTAGTTAAGATCTCAATGGTTCCTTCTTGGCTTTTAACGGTATACCTACTAGTGATAATGCTTCAAGTTGACAACAGCACTCCTTGAGGTCGAACTTACAAATAGCTTAGTTTAAAAAAACAGGTTTGAAGAATTCTATTAACAACTTAACAGATTTTGGTATATTATTTTGAATACATTACATTAGAACTGGATGACTGGCTGCGAGTAATGTTTTTAGACAAAGAGTCCACAGAAGAACCAAGACTAATGGTATTAAAATAATTATAGTTTAGTAAAACTAAAAGTTATTATTATTATAAAGTCCAATTTGCTAGACTCGTCAAAACGAATCATATGAACCGAAATTCGAGGGGTTTACCTACTATGAACTAGCCACTGAAGAGTGCCACTATGCAGTTTCAATTCGATAGGTACAGTTAAAATTTGGTTAAAATTGATTTCCAAGATTTGTTTATTATATTAGTTAGTTACAAGTAAAACTAATAAAATGAAATGATAGAAATTAAGAATAAATAATAAGGCTCCGTAAATGTGTGGACTGGAATTTCTTTCAAAAGCACTTTAAGAAATATGATAGTCAGTAGAGTTTTTAGTGAATACGTTGGTTCATGCCTGGGAGGAACTAAGACGACGCCGACGCACAGTATGAAAAATGCCCTAAAAAACGGACATCCCTTTTTTTTATTCTTTTGATAAAGAATATGATTTAAAATGCACGAGTAGAACTCCCGAAGTTCAAATGTCCTTAGTTCCGGAGATGCAATTCTTTTATCGTTTTTTCTATGGAGTTCAGGAAAGCCATAGAAATAGGTGTTGTTCAAATGGCGTTCAGTTTTTTTATTGATTAATAATCCATATTATCAAAGGGTAAATTATCTATAATATGCAGTCAGTAACAAAGTTCTAGCACTTAAAATAACATAAAAAAAACGATTTTCACCATACTTTCGTAATATTTTTTTTTTCATAAAGTCTTACTTTAGTAGGATTCAATTCTTTAATTAGACTATAGAACAGGTCCCTCTTAACAGGCCTTCAAAACCTGAAATCTTAATTCCTTGGGATTCGTGACTTATGAGGTTTTAAAGAAAGTATCCTAGGGTTGCCACCGATTTTTTTTTATTGTGATTAAATTTGATATTAAGTAAAAGTTATAGATTAATAGAAAGTAGGTTGATATCTTTTGTAAAATATAAGATTGAAATAAATTCCGATGAAAACGAAAATGTGGTTTGGGGAAGGGGGTGAATGTGTGAATGGCGGTGATGTGGTATGCTATACCTAAACCCTATACCTAAACATTTTTTTTGGAGGAATGGGGGTGAGGCACCATGGAGCCGAAAATCCATAAAAACTAACTTTTAAAAAATTATAATTTTTAACTTTCCACATTGCACCTGCTGTTATAATAAACGGAGGCAAAATACAGTCATAACTTGTAAACGGATAGTTTTTTTTACAAAAATTCCTATTGTAATTGCATGCTAGAGTCATGCCCTTTCAGTGATTAAAGTAAGCGTTCGTTTTTCAAATACACCCTATAGAGGATGTTAGTGAAACGAAGACAGACGATAGTACTAATGGTGCCTTTGATTATAGGTCAGAAAAAAAAACGATCCAGATGGTATTTAGGTGTCTATTTAAATTTTAGTTGATTATTAAACATAACTCAGTGAAATAGTCGTATTATTGAATATTCATTCCATACGCACAAAATGGCCAATTTGGCCCGTTTGGCAATCCGATATATATATATGTCGGATTTTCGAGCTGGGGGTAGCTTTCATTCGTACCCATGGGTGGTAGAATGTGGGTCTTGTTGAATGAGACAAGTTATTAACTTTTCGAAACTCTATTGTCCAATACGTTGAAAACAATCTTACCAAGAGGTATGTGGAATTGCGACCGTATCGGTCCAGAACTACGCTCCACACTCGCACCTGTTGCTTTTTATAGGCATCGATCGCTCCAACTACCCTCTACTACAAATTTAATAGCGAAACTAGTTTCAAGTAAATCAAAATGTAAATAGTTTAACAAAACCTACCAAATTCGTTAGACAAATCAAATCACATTATAAAAATATAGGTGTGACAATATGGGCGCGCCGTCATATATATATATAATAGGTTAGTCACAAATAAATCACAAATTTTATCTAAAAATTATTGAGATAGAGAGAACTAACATTTTTGACAACCCTGTAACCATAGAAATTAGATAAAACTTAAGAAGCATATAACTCCAAGATCCAAAGAGATTAGGGTCTAATTTTTTTTTCAAACAACTTTAGTTATCATGGTTTTGAATCCAACTATGGCAAAATACTACAGTAAAAAAATAAAAACTAAAAACCTTTTATTCAAAATATCTTTTAAGTTAATGGATTTTAAAACAAACAGTTTCGTACATCATATGCCCGCGTAAAACCTACATACACGTATACTAGTAGATTTACATAAATATTTTTTTTTTACTATATATTTTAATAATTTACTAAATACTAAGAATAATTAAAAAAAAATCGTATCTTTGGATCTAATTACATTTGACCTTCGGGTGTTCTACTCGTGCATTTAGTCAGTTTATTTATCGAATGAATAAATAAAAAGGGGATGTCCGTTTTTTAGGTCATTTTTCATACTGTGCGACGTCTAAACCAGAGATATACATATATAACAGCTTCCATGGAAATCTAGGGACGCTACAACTTGAGCAAAAATCTTGTGTCTACCTTCTTCTCAACAGAAGTTGAATTTGCTTGTTTTGTAAACTGACAAAATCACTTTTATTGGAATGGAAAAGTATTTCTAAATATCGGTTCTGAAATCCGGTGGAAAGTAACAAAAATAAGTGGATGAGAGAAAACTATAACTAAGTAAACATAATTTGTTAATTTTTACTACACCTTTTTAAAATCACTACATATTATAAAACAAAGTCCCCCGCCGCGTCTGTCTGTCTGTCTGTTCGCGATAAACTGAAAAACTACTGAACGGATTTTTATACGGTTTCCACTAATAGACAGAGTGATTCATGAGGAAGGTTTAGGTGTATAATTTGTACCCATACAAAGCCGTGGCGGGTTGCTAGTGAACTGTATAAATTTTAACTTGATTTTATATACCGCAACTAACTCTATGATTTCCGCATTTAAGTACGATGTAAAATTATCGTTTTCTTATACTAAAAGAGAAACGGTAGGCCAGACACTTGCGAAAAATCGGTATTATATTTCATACCAGACTACAATATTATGTTTTAATTAGAAATGAATATGATTTGGCCGAAGGGATTTTAATTTAAATTTTACAGTAATATAGCTTATATATCGAAATAGGCTATAATTTATAAAGAAATTGTGTAAATTATGCTGTATATGTAGGCGAAGCCGCAGGCGTGTTGCTATAGTATAGGACCAGCAAAAAGTCTAATAAAAAAGTCTAAAGGGAACAAATGAAAATTGAACAAAGTGAAGGACCGACTTTTTTGCTATTTCTACTCTAGTTTGATTACAATTAAAAAAACTTTTTGTAAATTTGGTTGATACGATATTTTTTATTGAATTCATAGAAAACTACAAACATATACTTATTATTATTAATATTAATGTATTTTATATATTATGTATTTACCTATGTTGACAGTCAGTTAGTCAAGAAATATTTCATCAAAAACAACAATTAAAAACAACAAAAAATTTACTCTCCTAGTTTTTGTGTCAGCAAACTCTCTGATAAGATTGGTAAAATCTCAGGTTGAGAAACTCATATTATACAGAAGGCCTAATATGGGTTGCCATTTCTCGCCTATTTCTCAGTGCGTCTATTTCGTTTTCCATTAGTAAGTGAGAGATATGACAAGTGACAAAATTATGTGAGAGATACCAGATGAGTAAAGTTAATACGCTGAACTTATTTTAATTTTCAATCGATAGAGATAGGTTTAAAATTAGGTAAAAAATTAAGTGTTGAACTTAAGCGCCAAAAATTAAGTGGTGAAGTTAAACTGGCGCGTGTGGCGCTCTGTAGACCTCGGCGCCCCAGGCACCCACTCAGGCCGTCCCGCTCTAAAGCCGGCCCTGAATACAGTATATCTAATAAAAAAATAATTAGAGTAGTCTGATTTCGAATCAGACTACTCATTAAAAATTTGTGCGTTGTTATACAAAAAAAAACCTTAGGGTTGACTTGTGAACCTCCTCTGTTTTTTCGTCGGTTTAAAGTCTCTTGATGTTACTTTACTAGTCTATCGAAGGTTTGTGAGTAATTTTTTTCCTGGACATTGGTTATTAGTTATTGTTAATTTTATTGAAATATATGTATTTTTATTATTAACTAGCTGTGCCTGCGACTTCGTTCACGTTTATGTCGGAAAAGAGCAGCAATGTGTCGCTTATACAATGTTACAATTTTCTACACAATTTATTTTTATTTCATTCCGTAAGAACTTTCTACACAGTATTAAAAAACATAAAATAAAAGATGAATTAAATCGGTTAAGTCGGTTTCAAGTTATGGCGCATGGCGTGACTAAGGGAAATAAGATTGATTTATCTATACTTATAATAAATCTGTAGCGGGATGAATTATGTACATTGAATATATTTAAAAAAAATCGACTGAGGGGTATTAAGATATCGATACTGATGCCGAATATGCGATTCAAACAATTTTTGTCTGTCTGTCTGTCTGTCTTTCTGTCTGTCTGTTTGTATATTCACGATAAACTCAGAAGTTACTGAAGGGATATCCTTGAAACTTAGTATGATAATAGTTTGAGTGCCTGCGCAGGTTATAGGGTCCTTTTTATCCCGGATTAAACTTTGGTTCCTACAGGAAAATCAATGAAAGCTGTAATAACATACAATGTTAGTAGAATGTATATACTTATTTCGAACAAAATTACAGCGAGCATTTAGCTTATCTGGTGTAGAGTACGATTTCTACTAAGTTGGGTTCCGTTCGAATTCTTCTTTGACACTCTTTTCTTTTTTTGCACTTTTTTTAAATATATATATTAATTTACTTTTTAAAATTAGGTATCGTTTTTAACCGACGACAAAAAGGAGGTTCTCAGTTCGACCGTTTCTATACATATTCCTTTTTTTGTATGTATGTTCAGCCCTCTCCGTTATTTATGAACCGATTTTGATTATTCTTTTTTGTTATATAGGGTATACCTCAAGAGTGGTCCCATGTCAAGGAAGTCAGGATCTGATGATGGAATTCTGATAAAATTGAGGGAAACTCTCTAAAATTGTAGAAACGAATAGTGTGTCTGTTTACTTTTCATTACTTTATCAGGTATTTGCGTTTAGAAATCATCACATCATGTAGCCGAGCTGATGATGAAAAAAAATAGCTGGTTCTTGACTATGCCAACGAGCTATTTTGCCTCTCGCAGCCATTAAATTCATAAATATGTTTCAGGGCATTAATAATAATAATAACAACTTCACACACCTCATACACGGCCTTCTGATCCTAAACTAGGCAGAGCCTGTACTATGGTAACCAGACTGCTGATAAACATACTAATATATTTCTAAATACATACATATTATAAATAAATTACACCCAGACAGAAAATAATTCGTCCTGGGTTGAAGTCAAACCCACGACCTCTGGCTCAGCGGTCAGGGTCACTAACCACTAGACCATCAGGCCAGTCCAGTAAATATACATATATTTATAAATAGAGTTATAGAAAAAGAATATCCAAACTTTTAAACTTTTGCGTTCCATGATAATATAATTATGTTGACGGGAATTCAGGCGAACAGTATTATACAGGCCTGTGATCACGGCCACGACCACGGCAAAGCAAAGGTATGTCATACCTTTTAAATACGTGATCGCGTTGATTCCTGAACCTTTTCACTCGCGCTCTTATACGTACGCTAAGAGTAGCCGATGGTGTATGAGACGAGTTTTATGTTCTTCACCCGAAGCAGAGTCTCCCGTGAAGAGGGTGATTGAACATCGCCCAGTTGCCGTCCGCTAGCCAGCGCTGGGTGGATCATTGGTGGCAAAACGTCGCCGTACCGACGGTCAACTCATAAACGGTGCTGTGAGGCACACCGTGTGGTTTTAGTCAGTTTAAGCCTGATATACGGCCTCACCAATAGCCCGGTGAGGTGAGCTTCCCACACGAAAAACAAATGAGTAATGTTACCACGGCCAAATTATGTCATTATTTCACGTGTAAGCAACTAAAACAACCTTTTTTGTACGCTCCAGGTTGTTTCACCGCCAATACAGTATCAGGAATACTGCCTGGAGAAAGAGGTACTATGCAATAAGCGACAAATTACTGTTTTCCGAAAAAAACGCGAACGAAGTCGTGGGCACAGCTAGTATACAATATATGTATATACACCAAGATGATTCAGATGTACAAGTTGCTTTGACCTGCTTCATTTTGGCACCTTAACGAAAGTTATGTTTTTACAAATTTCAATTTCGTAACGAGATGTTGTAGGTTACATTTTAATATAAAGCCAGTAAAGGTAGGTAAAATACCTTAGTGCCAGGGCCCAGGGCTGCCAGATTGTATAATTGGATACAAAATTCGTATATCTTATGTATCCTGTTTGCATAGTAGATTGCATTGCATAATTGGATACAATGTCATTACTGATGTTAAGTATAGCGGAATAAGCTCGTGTCTATGGTACACTGTTAAACCCTTAAAATACTTACGTTAAAGTTAAAACACTATAGCGTGATTTTGTATAAATTTTGAGACTCGACGGTATAAAATAAGTTGTCCTTACTGGCAGCCCTGCTTAGTGCAGTCATGTGGCTGTACCTACAGGGACAGTTAATTGTCATAACAAAATTCACATTTTACCCGAGTTAAACATTACGTCAATGACGTGGTGTGTATAAAAGGAACATGAATAAAATTTAACGCTATATTTGCCAGCCAGGCTTCATGATTCACTGAAAACGATCTCTTTAAAATTATTTTGGGGAATCTTAAACGTCATTCAAATATAATTCGCGATTTATTATATAGAACGAGATTTAAGTATTATAATATTGCTCTGAGATTATAATATTTTGACATTATGTTTAGTTGTGAAGACTAAATAGAAAATATTTTGTCTTATTTTAATGCGACAAGTTATCTGTAATTTTACCCTAAAGCCATACGGCTCGTTGGTCTAGGGGTATGATTCTCGCTTCGGGTGCGAGAGGTCCCGGGTTCAAATCCCGGACGAGCCCTTATTAAATAATTTTTACTATTCGTCCGCATCATATTTGACACGATGATGATTTACATGCTCACTTGGGACTTTTTTTATGAAAAATGTAACCAAAATATATATATATATTTGTTAAAGCGCCATCTCTTTTACTATGTAAACATTTTCACGTAGTTAGCCTGTTGCTCTCCTTAACTAACTTCAAAAAGGTTTCAAGACAAAAACCTAACCTCAACCAACAGGTGAAAGAAATTGCATATAAAATTAAAATAATATAAATGTTGGATACAATCCGATTACCGAATAAGCACTATCCACGTCAGATTGTGCCGCAGATAATACATGATAATTTTGATAAATAATCATTTATCATGTTTCATACGACCAAAACCGATTATAAATAAGATACAATAATATAAATAAGGCTATAATATATGTGTTTTTATTTCCTATTGATATTTTTTTAATATACAAAAGTAGACTTGGTCGGTTAACATTAGCTGTTATTAGAGCTATTCGGTCGTATGATTCTGCGGGAATAGTCTATTTTTAAACACGTCTGTGTCCTTTATTTTAGAACGTTCCAAAAAAAAAAAACATTTTAACAATCAGAGCGCTTAGAAGTCCATTAATAACTCATTGTTTTCGCGCGTTAAATTTAAAAATAAATCAAATATCACTTACCAGCTCCTAAATCCTCTCTGACAGCAAGAGCGCATAGTATAGAATGTGCTATATCGAAATATGGGTACATTTTTAGTTTAATGACCTGGTTGGCCACGTCCAAAAAAGCTTCGGGATCCATGGTGTTAGTATTTAAAGTATTTCACGATTTTATAGTCAATTATGTTCACAACTAAACACCGACAATAGCGAGAAATGAGGACGCGCGTCCGCGACCGACCGCGGGCGAAGTTGCCGCGAGACTGGGAAGCTGAATTTGCTTGCTCACTATTATGTCAGAGATGTTATTTCTATTTTGTGATCAGAATCATTATCTTCGTTTTGTCACCGGGTTTTAAGCAACGGACAGGTTATTTGGTTATAAACAACTCACATCAGTCACGTTTTTGTTGTTCTCATTTCAATTGTAAGTATACATTAAATTTATTAAATTATACAACGTTTCCGTAGTGTAGCGGTTATCACGTGTGCTTCACACGCACAAGGCCCCCGGTTCGATCCCGGGCGGAAACAGATATTTTTTCTCATTGTACATTTTAGATTATGTAATTGTTATCGTATTATTTGAACTATAAAAAAGTATCTATGAATTTCGAATATACTTCTTAACAATGCCTTCAATTTCAGTAACCCCATAATACCTACATATTTTTCTAAAAATAGTTTTTTACGTTTTTATGTTCTGAGATAATCACATGTCAGCCAAAACTACATACCTATGCATCAAGTCACGGCTTTGAGTCACATTATTTTATGCTTAGAAATGCATCTAAGGCTATTAGCCTTAGGACTGCCCACAATGCTCGCGTATGCTGAGAAAAGACCCATAAATATTAATGACTTTAAAAAACTCAAGAACGAAAAGCTAAAGTATTTTATGATAAAATATATATGTGGCCAGTTACAGGTTGCGAAAACATTGAGAAATAAGTCTGTGGAATTTATTGTCTACTAGCAACTGGCGCCGTCTTCGCGCGGGTAGCAAAGACAAAATCTTAACAAATTATACACCTAAACCTTCCTCATGAATTACTCTGTCTATTAGTGAAAACCGCATGAAAATCCGTTTAGTAGTTTTTCAGTTTATCGCGAACAGAGAGACGCAGCGCGGGACTTTGTTTTATAATATGTAGTGATTTTATTGCTAGCATACAAATTAAACCATTTAGTTTTTCTTTTCTTTTCATGTAGTGTCGTGTAGTAGTCGAAGTGATTTTTCAGGGACTAAAAACAACAAAATTATTAAAAAACCTATCTAACTAATCAGTTAATATTTTTTTTAATAAAAGATAACTTCTTAACAAAATTTACTTAAATTTGATTGATGACGCCTGATGACGCCAATGAAGTTAGTTCACAACAATTTAATAAAAATATAAAAGTTCTGCTTTTGCAGAAAAAATTACTTTGCTTGACCTATGGTGTTTCTGAAACACTCGATTCCAGGTTATTTCAGGGTAGAACTAGTACTCTTCCGTTACGCAGAAGACGCACCAGGCGCCAGAGAGCGCAAAACGATCTCCGGTCTCCATAAGCGATTGCCTGAGGGCGACGGACAGGGCTATCTGTCGCCCGACGCAGAAGTAGGCCTAAGACGGTGGCGCGACGTGTTCCGCGCGTGCCTCTCTAAATTAGATTGGACAGGTACATCATGGTGGGGTCGCCTTGCCCAACAGGCGGCCAATTCGAGTCCGACATACCACCTTATCGTTGGACCGGTGAGGTGACGACCCGTGGGGGCTTCCACATAAAAAAGGGTATTTCATTGTTATTACTAGGAGTCATTATTAGTACTAATAATAGCGATAATTCTAAGCCGCTACTGTAGGTATTCTAGTATATATCTTAATACTAGTTGTCAGTTGAGGATTTACTAGCAGGCTGAGTAGGCTGAAGCCAAGGGCGGCCGATTTTACGGGCGGCAAATTTGGGGCCTACATTATTGTTTTGTCCTGGGGTATGGAATTAGATAGACTGACCGGTAGGGCGGCAAATTTTTAATAGCCTAATGGCGGCAAATGCGTAATTCCGTCGCTGCTAGTTGTGAAGATTAGCAACATACATACACCAAAAACCCAACGTGTCGTGAAAAATTAAAGTATGTGCAATGTTTATTCTTTGTCACAAAAGTATTAAATACTAAAAAAAAACATATAAATATAGTAACGAGAGAGTTACATTGTCACATTGTGAAAATCTTGCAATATACTAGAGCCATTTTATTTCAAATAGTGTAATTAAAACAATCCTATAATCCTAAATAAATAATTATAATTCTTCTAACATTCCAGAACCAAAATAAAACACGCCGTTATTGTTAAAGATATATTTATAACATTATTTTTATAATTTAAAACTTATAAAACTTTATAAAAATACATAATATATAAGATTTTAATTTAGGCAACAAAAATATTTCGTAATAATATTACTTATTACAAATTTTATCAGTCTTTTATATTATTTGATCTGTGCACAGCCAAATCTTTGGGAACATGAAGTAAATATTATCGAAATATTTTTTATAAAAATTCTAATAATCCACGTGGCAAGGAACTTGAAATGTATCTATAAATTAAAACAATAACATGACCAATAAATATTACAGTATTTTAAAAATGAGTATTAAAAACAAACACATTGTATAAAAACTAGTGTAAAATTATATGTACAAGATAAATAATTATAATTAATATTTATTTTTCTTAACCACAATGACTAACAAAATCTTTAGATTTTATTAATTACCACTTAACTTTTATAAAAGTTGAAAATATTTAAATGATAAAAAATCTAGAATTTAAGATTTGAACCCATGATTCATTAAGGGTATGATTTATTCGCAATTTTATTTATTTTTAAAATTTCATAGCCGTTACACATTTAACTGATCATGTATAAGTGTTAACTTAAAAATATTTTGCTAAGTAAACGAAATATGATATAAATGACACGCTACTTCAATCATGCAAATTAGTTATCAATTTAAAATTTCTGTCCATTCAGTTCATTTCGATTGTATCTTGGTTTGTAAACAAAATGTTAACCATTACACTTACAATTTCTCTACCTAGGGTGTCAAATATAATCATACTATGCGAATAAAGCTTCTTATATATATATTTTTACAGTACAGAAGCATCAAGCTTATAAACAGCTTATAGACAGTATATTAAAAATTAGCAATAAAATTTATTTTCTCAAAATAAAAATAAAATTTATATTTCGTAACGGCTGATATAGCTGTGTTTTGACAGCACACACACGTTTATTATTGTTTATTCAGTACGATATTTCGAACAACTTAGTGCTGGAAAATGAAGGCGAACCTACTTTCCACTTCATCATTAAACTTTTGTGTTGACTGACCGTACATTGCAGCTACGTACATCATATTCGAGTAGAAATAACATATAATATTAATTTAATAGCTAATGAGCTTCAATAGATTTATTTATAAAAATATAATTTTATTTCATTTTGGCTAAAACGTGCTATTCTATGAAGAAAATGGGCTACGTAATTGAACTTTCAGTGCTCGATTTACAATTTCGGTAGAAAGTCGAGAGTACGACCTACATACATATTATATAGGTATATCATATTAATTATTACAAATTACGACAAATTCAAGGGAACATTAAATATTTTTACGTTCTCATATGTATTAGTAGCGATCCGCCCCAGCTTCGCACGAGTGTAATGTAGATACTAATGGGGTGAACAATTATCGTCATATGATTATACAAATTAACAAAACAATATTAAACTATAGGTACATATAAACCTTCCCCTTGAATCGCTCTATCTATTATAGCTCTATACATTGAAAATCCGTTGCGTAGTTTAAAAGATTTAAACGTACAAACGGCCGAAGCAACTTTGTTTTATACTATGTACAGATGATGAAGTGAGATTCAAAGTCACTCAAATTAAAACCAAGCATTCTCTCACAGTGCTCTGTAGTTTAGAACGGAAACCATGCGAAATAGTTTTGTCCGCCCTAGCGAATACGCGAAACGACAAGTCAGTAATCCAGCTTCTGACCTAGGACGTCTTCAACACCACATTGACATTCCACTTTCTTGTATAGTGCCATATCACCGCCCGCGGAGAGAAGATTTATAAGTACAAGATGGCCCGCTGGTCGACCATAATTCATTACCTTTTAAATATTTTATTTTATATCATTGTACAGACTTCCATGCACCATGAGAGGTCAACATGTATATTGGACCCCTATAGCTTTTCGTATAGTTTTTAAATTTATAACACATATTGATTAAAGCGTAGCCTAGAAAACGCCCATAGCATACGTTGTATGGAACATTGTGATTGCTAGGAGATTAACAAGATTTTGCATAACAAAAATACAATACGTAAGTGCATTAAGCGCTATAAAAAAAGAAATTAAAGAGAGTAAGAGCTCATAGATAACTAAATGCTCAATAATTAAAAATAAAGAGATTAAATAAGATAGAAACATTCCGTACTTATTATATATGTGATTAAGGTAAACCACAAGACTTTTTTGGTTCTAAAGGAAGAATAGAATAATATACATATTTCTATGAGATTCTGATGACTGAGGATAATTCTGAGAGAAAATATTATAATTAATGGTTTACATCTGAATTAACGACGTATCTTTTATTTTTTAAGTGTAATAACATAGGTATAGCATTATTATTAGTTTACAGCTATGTACCTCTGTTTCTATGGTAAGAAATTGTATCATTACCTGCGACAAGTATGTAGTATGGACAACGGTTAGGTAGGCCATATCGTATCAGATGATGGTTAAATAAATTGGCCATGGGATGGCCGAATGACCGATGGCCGTTGGAGCAAACAGGCCCTAGAGTGGAGGCCTCGATGGTGGGGCGAATCCCAACCAGATGGACTGACGACCTGAAGAATGTAGCTGGGATGGATTGGATGCGGAAGCCGGAGGACCGTATGCTATATAAAATAAGCTATTTTGTATGTATATTGGTAAAAATAAAAAGGATCACCAGATTACCTAACACACTCGTAGTAGACTTTTTCTTTTTATCGTATCTAATAGCTATCATATCTTAAAATCGTATCCCAACCCTAGGTTCCATTGTTCTTCAGTTCTTTGTATTCAATAGATATGGACGTAAATAAGACTATATTGCTAAGATGAACTAACTTAAAACTTGTGACCAAATGCACAGCAGTATTCAGCAGTTCACTGTGCGCAGGTAACTAACTGTAAACAAAGAAAAAAAAAGTTAGGACCTAGAATATATAATAAGACCGGAATTATACCTATTCTAGGAATCTATGACTTTATACGGGTTAATTAGACCTTTTTTATGCGTGTGGAAACCGACTGATTAGTCCTCCGTGTCCTTCAAATGTTCTGCTGCCGTACCACAGAGGTTGTCAAAATATTGGATAGATGAATTACACGTTAATAATAATAATAACTTGAGACACACAGGGCTGTCTGAACCTAAACTAGGTAGAGCCTGTATTAAGGTAACCAGACTGCTGATAAACATGCTTATATATTTCTAAATACAAACATATTATAGATAAATTACACCCTGACACAGAACAAAGGATCACACTCATCACACAACCGTTTGTCCTGGGTAGGAATCGAACCCACGTCCTCTGGCTAAGCAGTCAGGATAACTTACCACTCGACCAACAGGCCTACCAACATTATTACACACACATTTTCTGCGAGACTTATGTAGATTGGAAGTACTTTCCGGGTCCGACTGCTCCAGAATCTATTCAATATGTAAGTGCATATATGTACACTTAGTATTGAGATAAAGCAGTGATGTATGGTATCATAACACAAAACAATGAAATCTAATCAGTATCGCTACCTACGTAATGTTCTCTCTTATCGTGAACCATTAAAATTTATAAAACAAGCGTAGTACCTCCGTGAATTACATTGTGTTGTTCCCTGACACATTCTTGTCCACGGCCGTCTCCGAACTTCGTCGGTCTTTCTCCTTCAAGGACCCTGTGTAACGCAAACAAAAATCTGTTCTATAAATAAAAATCCGGACAAGTGCGAGTCTGACTCGCGCATCGAGGGTTCCGTAAGCAATAAACTTGTAAGTAAGATAGTACATCCGTCTCGGGAATCAATTCACGAAGATTTCTGACCGTCTTTTCTGAAATATACATCGATTTACGACAAAGTCAACTTTCCAACCTCAAAATAAAAGATTGTAATCACAAAAACCATTTTTATTATGTATTATATATAACAACAAATTAACGTCAAAGTTGGTCAAATCTAATGCTTAAATGGCTGTATCTTTGACTTAATAGCGAGGGACCGCAGACATAAGTAGTTGGTACTAATTTCAACTTAATGCATCCACGGGTACCTGAGCAAAGGGGTCTTGAATTGACAGACAGACAGACGGACAACAAAATGATCCTATAAGGGTTCCTTTACTTCCTTTTGAGGAAAGGAACCCTAAAAAATTAAGGATTGTTTGTCCAAAGATTTAAGGAATAATAATAACAAACATAAATTTCATTTTTAAATAAATTAAAGCTCGCGGGCTAAATCCAAATCTTTTGTTTCTTTCTCTTTTTCGGCCTTTAAGAGATTGCCGTCATGGAGAATGGTGATATCAACAATCATTGCCCGGCCCCTTAATAGGTCTATCACCATTATAACAGGTTTATTGGCGACAATAGTCCTGTCAGTGATGATAGATCGATCCCAGTACAATGTTGCACGTCCATTTTCAAGAACTGGGCGTCGTGGGCAAGACGAGAACCACCGGAATTTATATGCCTGAGGGTTTCTCCGGGACGATAACATGTCCGACAAATGTCAATTGTGCCGTCCTTCAGGATATACCTCCTATAGTTATTCGTCAGAACAACTTCATCTGTTACTGAACCGTAGCCAGGACATAGATAGATAGATAATAAATCTACTTCGGGACCATTTAAAGCCCGATAAGTAATATTCAGAACTGCAGGCTTGAGCCCGTTGTTGACTGCCACCACATCCAGGTGCACCTCCACGTTAACAGAGAGAAAGTAATCTCTAAGATTGCATTCCTCGGGATTATGGAGGGTCCTGGCATTTAAAAAATCACAACTCCCACATTTCATTTGATCCGTCAATCGTTCTGTGCGGATGGAGAAGCTGCACTAAGCACGTGAGGTAGTTATGTCACTCAACGGCCCAATGTATGCACTTTAGAAGTATTTACTTTGTTATATAAGTTCGAAGACCATAACACTATCAAAACCATGATCGTATCTATACATATATATTTACTTGTCCTGACTGACTTATTCATTCATTCAACGCGGAGCCTAAACCGCTGGGGTTAAAACTTAAACTTTTGGCAGTTCATCCCTTCTGTGTTGTAAGCATCCTTATAAAAAATATTCTTTTAAAATTTTACCCCTAAGGAGGGGGTGAACGGTTGTAAAAAAATCTGTCACTTTCAAAGTAAGAGACATGAAATTGAATATGCCTAGGGCCAACATCTGGTTAGAAATAAATGCACATGTTTAATGGCATTTTTCAACATTTTACTGCTAAGAGGGTGAATTAGAAGTTGTTAGTTTATATGGAAAGTTCGACACTTGAAAGAAAAAGCACGAAATGTTATATTCCTGCTTCTGGCTAGAAATAAATGTATACGTATTTCGGTCTTTTAAAAAAAAATACCCCTAAAAGGGTGAAGTGGGAGTTCGAAGTTGATATACGTATACTCCCTAGCTAATACTTAGGAAAAATATTATAGATAAGTTTACATCTACGCTCGATAAGAGCTCCAGGGTGAGAAGCTTAGTTATTTTAGCCCCAAAAAGGAACACCGCAAACGTACACGTACAGTTAACGGTTAAAAAATAAACTAAGCACGCGAGCAAAGCCGTGTTCAACTTTGTGGGACTGTGAATAAACTTTGATAAGACAATATAGTTTGATACCTATCTTGTAATTGTCTAATGCAAATACAAAAAAAAAATATATAAAAAAGTGACAAGTTACAGCACAATTTCAATTATACCTTTAAACCAATAGATATCGATATAAACGGCAGTGATTTTCAGCATGCTCTGACATGCAATTAACGTACAGTACAAATGTCAATGCGTCGTCTGTGTTTGTGTGTAATGTTAAACTCAATCGGATGACAGTGCAAATAATTTTGTTAAAATAAAATTGATTACTATGCTTGAAAATTGAGAAAAGTCAAATTTTGTGAAAATCGGCTAGGAAGTTGATTTCTTCTCAATTGAAAAAATCCTGGTTATTGTAATGAAAATTTAATTAATAGACACTGATTAATGACTGTATATAGTGTTTATGTCTAACATGCATTACAAAATAAAATAATATATCTTTTTTAAATATTTTACTGTAAATGAGTCTCGAAAATTAACTTTACCTCCACTATTGACATGACAACCAAGCAACTTTACATATTGTATAAAGAAATAAAAAAAACCTTCAGTACCAAAATATGTAAAGAGTTGTGCATGCCGATGCCGCAATACTATTTTACTTTAGTCTTCTGTAAATTTGTTTAATAAAGCCTTGCATGCTGAAGCGAGATACTTAGAAGAACATATTGTAAGGCCGAAGGAGATCCATATTCAATTTATTAAGGGAAGTTTTATGTTGTGTTTCCCTCGCTTAAACAAACAAAAATATATTATACTAGCTGCACCCCACGGTTTCACCCGCGTAAGTCCCGGTGCCGTGAGAATATCCGGATGAAAAGTAGTCTATGTGTTAATCCAGGTCTCCAGCTATCTACATACCGAGTTTCATCGCAATAGGTTCTCACAAACTTTCACGTTTATAATATTAGTAGGATGTATATTGTTTGCTTATTATAATTATGAGGCAGTTCTAAAACTTCGTCGTGAGCTCAGTATTCATATGAACAGAAGCTTTGTATAAACTCAGAAGACATATATGCTAACGAAATCTAGCAAAAATTACAGGATGCATACATGAAGGTGTCGTGAATACTCAATAACATATGGGATATGACTTAATATTTTTTTTGCAAAAATTAAATTATTATAAATAAGATTTTATTTCTCATCTTTTATCAAATGGAAAAAATGTGTTTAACATTTATATTATTATTTACTCAATAACTTTAATATCAATCATATTAGTAGTAGTTTGTCTTAGCCATGGCAAAATACATTGAATAACAGTCGTAACACAAAAAAGTTTAAATAATTTTCGCCGCACTCAATCAAAACGTACATATGCAAGCTGTGCTAGCTTAATATTTTTGTAAATTGTAAAAAAAAAAAGAGCTGAAGCTTACTTGAGATTTAAATAATGACATGAAACAAAAGCAGAGTGATATTCATAAAATCGTTAAGAATACCTTTCTTTTTGCTGGGCACACTCTTAACTGTTCGCCCATTCGCTGAAAAACAAAAAAATCACAAATAAACAAAACGTACCGTTGCTATTCGCATGCTTGTGTACAGAAAATTTCTTTTTCATTTTAATAGACCAAATCTTTAATTTCGTACCGATTTTCTGTTCATTATTTGGCGTTCGGGGTATCTTTGAAGGTGTAGTAGCGTCTTGTGATCTTTTTGGTTCCTCTATAGGTTTATCTTCCGGCGGTGGAGAGCTTACTTCCTCAGTCGGAGGACTGCTTTTCTCTGGTGTTGAGCTGGCTACTGCGGTTATATCGGTATACTGCTCATTTGAATTATTTTCTTTTTCATTTGGTATATTTGAGCCGTTGTAAAAGACTGTGTCCTGATCCGAATCTAGTGTAAAATCCGAGCGATCGCTTTTTGGACTGGTAACATTGGTTAGCTGTAATGAAATTTTGTAATAATATGTTATGTACATAGTTTTGATGTGGGTGTGAATGCCAATTATACATATTATATACATTATGAAGAGGTATGGATTATGAAAATTATATTATATGGTTTTATACATAAACACCCTATTTCACAGAGGTTTCTCTCTCTTCTCTAGTACTCCGGCAGTGCTGGTATCTATGTTGTTCTAGTCCGAAGGCTTTTAGCACAAGCAACATTGGGCATCAGAGAACAGTTTGCCACCTTTTGTTTTCCTGAGCTCAACTTTTTACAGGGAGGTGACGAGCCTACAAAGCAGGCTAATTCAAAAGACCTATTTTCACCTCTAAGTAGGTTCTACATTGCACCGACGACCCCAATTAAATTTGGAAAAAGAGTAAGAAGATGATGATGAGTCAAAAACAGATGGATTACAAGAAGGACACTTCGATATGGTGCTGCGCCTTTCCCAGATGACTGATGTTTTGTGACTCCGTATTTGAGCAGGTTACTTCTGGTAGTTTTGTTTTTTGTGGACTAGTTTATTTATTAGTGGCATGGAATTTTTTTATAGCTCCCTGAATAACTTTGAGCTTGTGGACCAACTTCACCATGAGTGTCCACGTCTCGGCACCGTAAGTCATTATAGGACACACTGATTAAAGACTTTTGTCTTGAGGTACTGCAGTACTGTAGGACGTGAAGACTTAACAAAGCTTACCAAACCGCCGCTTTGATATAAAGAAACCGATCCTCGTATAATATAGATCTTGTCGAATGTCACTTTATTAAGTATTGTCTCGTACAGTGTTATCTAACAAACGCATACTCATCAACAACAGTTGGGACATTGTATATACGGGCACCATTCTATACATTGTTATGTGCTCAGGCTTTGTGCCCTATTGTGTTTCCTCTTAAAGTCGCGATTAAAAACTAATAATAGGTATATAAAGTCTTACAGTAAAGCTGGAGTCCTCGTCAGAGTCAGCGTCGAGGTCAACCATCATCTTCTCGATGAGTCGCTCCATGGTCGTCTCGCTGGTGGTGGCTACAGCACCGGGTTCCTCGTGCACACGCTTGCTGCGTTTCACCACCTAACACATAACGAGTAACTTCGTTCGGTTAGTGTGTATTGATTGGAATGCATCTAATCTATGTTTTTATGTATTCTAGAACTCATATTACAATGTATGCTTCCCTGGCTTTTGTATGTGTATGTACCGTGGTCAGGGGGTTGATCTGGGTCGCAAAACAAGCGCGAGAGATTAGGCTTAAGAACAGGGCTTACGCCTATGTCCCGTAATATTAAATTGAATCTTTATTCAACAATGTTTTAATAGAACGTCGCCGCAGAAGCACCATTTTCAACAGCCAATAATTTTGAACTAGATAATGTTGCGGTCGTCTAAATTGGGTCGCGTGGCGCCTTCTGTTATCGAGTAGCGAAACTAATCGAATGTTACAGAAAAACGTTCGATGTTCCACGATGTTTGTGGTCAGTCGGATTATTATAAGATTTTTTGGAAAAGTTCATGAATCTTCTAGAACTTTTAAGGTTGCCGGTATAAAAAGGCACCGGCCTCCGGTTTGGAAACATTCCAATTTTTTTATGAGAAATTTTTGCGATCAGAGAGTGACAAGTGCAGGAACAGTACAAGCGAGTATAAGTGAGTCGTTATTAACTGTGAAAAGTGTCTATTTCGTAACAAATTGGTGTAATCTAATCCCGAACCCAGGCTCGGAACAATAATAATTATAGTCAGAATCGTTTTAGGTTTGACGGCACCTATCTGTCGTTTCTCGAAGTCCCGGGACTTTTTATAAAAGGTAATATAAAATTGGTTAAATTCCCGATTGATTTATATATAATCGCCATTACTTATGGCACCAAAAGGAAAATCCGTAATTTATTGATACATAATAACGTTCTGACAGAATAACGTCGGTCGTATCCGCTAGTTGCAATATAAATTGTATGTATAATCCATGCAATATAAGCACTACAGTAGATAATAACAAGTAATATTTTATCTATTGCAAATGACCAATGCAGTTTATATTACTATCTGACCATGGATACCTTTAATTGTGAATATGCATAGTTAGATTAATGTTATCTAAACAAAGACTAAATGGTGGCAGACGTCAGACCAATCTAACCAAG
Organism: Callimorpha dominula; assembly: GCA_949752705.1. Lineage (NCBI taxonomy): Eukaryota > Metazoa > Arthropoda > Insecta > Lepidoptera > Erebidae > Callimorpha > Callimorpha dominula. The sequence continues at coordinate 15,001,726 of OX457006.1, forward strand.
CGGTCTGACTACAGATACAAGGATTTAAGATTTACTTGCTATCTTAGAGCACCGAAAAAAAATATGATGATACTTTGATTCCAAAACACTATCTATACTCTATCCATTCATTTATTTTCTTTTGAGTTCTATAAGTTGTCAATCAGTGATGACCAAAAATGTTGCCAATTCGTTTCGAAAATTAAACAATCGATTTTATTTAAAAGGAAAGTTTTCTGTTAAGAAGAAATTATAAAGGTTTCAGTGATTTGAAAAAAAGGTGTTTTTTTTAAAGTTAATTTTGAATAAAAATGCTGAATCTGATTAATTAATGTTATTAACCACGTTAAATATATTATACATAAGAAATAATATTAATATTACAAGGGAATCTAGGGTGTACCAACTTTCATTTCTTCATTAGTCTAAGTTTAAACTTGAATTTCAATCATTTTGAAGCTATTTGTTGCAAATACAATTAAATATAACTATTCATAATTCCGTCCAGCAGTGGACGGCGATAGGCTGATGATGATTATTCATAACTATAGACGAAAGGCTTTTTATATTAATTTAGAAATGATTTATATTGATTTTTGAATATGCAGTAGAAACATTTGTTCATATCAATACGTAATAGAACGTAACTTTTAAATACGTATAACAAAAATACGAATGGACAGAGTATAAATAAATAATACTATCAAATTATTACAGTCGAGGCTTATGCTAGGCCTCGACTGGACGGTCAGACTCAAGGCCATCGAGAAGTAAAAGCCCGGATGAACCGCTGTCTATGCAAAATAATATTAATCCGTCAATTTACAAACTTACCAGTACTTCATCATTATTGCTAACCCTAGTGGTATTATTATTGCCATAGTGCGACGATTGGCGGCGGAAACACATGGTGAATTCGAACAGTGAATGCAACGCGTTTGACCAAGACTCTCGGGGCTGGATGCTACTACTGGTACGAGCCCGCATTATTCGGTTACCCTGGTACTTGAGCGTGCGGAGGTACCGCCGCTTGCTTTGGATGTACATCACCTGGAGATTTAATACAAAACATTACGTGTTATTTGAACGGTTTTTTTTAATTAAATAGTCCGTATTTTAAGATTTACCAACGTGGCCTAAAACTAGTTTTGGTGTCCAAACACTGAAATACCAAAACAAATTTGAATAGAAGGGGGTTGCATAGAATACTTATTACCTGCAGGAGAGATGGGTATCTCGGGGTCTAAAGCTCATTACAAATTATACCGTCACGGCTCCACCCCAGCAATTAAGTTGTCATTCAAATCTGAGCTTTAACACGTGGTTGTTGTTTTATTGCTGGGTTGGAGCCGTGCCGTTACCGTGACGGTATAGTGTGTGATGACCTAAAGGCTTATTTATTATTTAAACAGGAACTTAATCATGGTAATACTTTTAAGAAACACGCTTTCGTTTGCCTAACGTTTTGATTGGATTGCCGGTGCGTTCCTGGTCACAAGTAGAGTTCAGAAAACGGGTTTAAATCCAAATCCAATAATTTAAATCCGACGGGTTTAAATTATTGGTACTCATATCTCGTGTTGTATATTTGTTATCACATCTATTTGTTATAATATAACTAATATACACTTGCAAAATAAAAACATATTTAATTAATTGAATTGTAACTTTGTAACTAATATTATAACTGCGAATATAGATTTGTTTGTGTGTTGTTTACGCTTCTACGTCTTAACCACTTCACCGATCATCATAAAATGTTCATATAGGTACACGTTGTCAGGAGTACAGCAGGATTTTTTATACCACGTTGGTGGCAAACAAGAATAGAAGAATATGATGATAACCTACAGACGTGCCGCATCTCAAAACTCAAACACTACTAATCGGATTTTCATGCGGTTTTCACCATTAGATAGAGCGATTGACGAGGAAGGTAGATATATAATTTGTTAAGGTTTTGTGTAAATTGGTTGAAATATGATGATGATTGTTGAAGATGTTTCTGCTACCCGTGCGAAACCGTGGCGGGTTGCTAGTGTATAATAAATTTGATCAAATCAGTAAAGGCCCAAATAAAAACCTTGCGGGAGGGAATTAATGGGTTTAAACCCGGGGCTGGGTTTAAACCGGTGTCTTTGGCCATCTCTAGTCACAAGTGGTGGTTATGAGCGTACCTATGAGCGGTCGGATATTAGTGGATTACATTCGTTTAGGCGATAAGTTGTTTTTTTTTTTGTAAAAAAAATAGATTAAAACTATTGCACTTCGCCCCGATTTTGTATTTCATACATTTCATGTAGACGGGTTTATTCCGTTTCTTACTCCTATAATTAACTTATGATTGATTATAATTGTCGTGGAACTCGTACGTAAACGTAAACTTATAGTTATGTATAGGTTTCACGAGAGTTTAACTTTAACTGGGACCCTGGTTTTTGGCTCGTATTAACTCGTTCAAACCAACAAACTGTTCAGCTTTATATTTTAGTCGATTCCATCGCTTTAATATATACCATTTATGTTAGGATAGTCAATAATTGAAATGAACAAAAGAACCTGTACAGGATCTGTATGTGCATGATATAATCAAAAACATATCTTACCACATCAGCTGATCTCAGAGGCGGTTTCCCCATCACAAGGTTGAGCAGCGATATCGACTCTCTTGCGATTCGAAGCGTCACTATCATGGCTAGGAATAAAACCCATGGTAAAGGGCGCACCAGCTCTGGCTGAGGGCGCTCGTCTTGGTCCACTGGAAGTACACATGCGATCGTTAAGAATAATGGTTAAAAATACTATTGTATTATGTACTATTATCACAGCTCATTAGAGTGCCACTGTTTGAAGGGTCTTTCCTATCCTCTGGTATTACTCTGGTAGATGGATTCGACGCGGTGATGACCCGTCACCTAATGGAGTTATCAGAGGGATTCTTCTACATACACGAGAACTAACGCGGAGTGTATCCGGCAGACATTGGCATGCTCTAATGTAGGATTTCATATTTTTAACAGGTTTTATTACTTAAATGGTCGATTTCTGCAATTATAATTTTTACTACGTTTTAAAGGTCTTTTTGAATCTAAAATGAAATATCTAAAAATTATTAAACATATCTTTGCACTTACGCGGAGGCGGTACGGCCCACCTGGCACACTTCTCGACCACCCAGAGTGTGCGGTCCAAGTACCTCAGCCCCGTTTGGCCGAGCCGGTAGCTGGCTGCGTGCTCTGCCACGTTTTGAAACAGCTCCTTTGCCAGAGCTACTAGCTCCATATCTGTAATAGAGACAAAAGCTGTTTAATATCGCATTATAAAGTATTACTGAAATATCTCTATCTTACAAAAGAAAATTGCGTCACGCGTTAAATTGTACCACTCAAGACTTGAAATTCTGTGAATACCACCTTCTGTAGAAGAGTCGGCGCCAAACAACAAACTGATTAATTATCAAAATTTTATATGTACCTACGTGGGTGCTACGTAGGTAATTAATCATTGTATTATTTGGCGCCGACTCAAAATAAGTTTATATAAAATTTGATAGTTTATGTAAATAAGCTCAATATTTAAGACTTAAAGTTTATTTATTTTTTGCTTTTTAGTGCTTATCGTCGGTTTAATTTTTTGTTAAAAAGATTTTTATTTTATGGTTTTTTTTCATCATCAGCTCAGCTTTATGATGTGGTGATTTCTAAAGGCAAATACCTGATTAAGTAATAAAAAGTTAACAGAAACACTATTTGTTCCTACAATTTTTGAGGGTTTCTCTCAATTTAATCAGGATCCCATCATCAGATCCTGACTTCTTTGACATGGGACCACCCTTGAGGTATACCGTATCTAACAATCAATAAATAAATAACAATCAATAAATAAATAATAATCAAAATCGGTTCATAAACAACGGAGTGAGGGCTGAACATACATAAAATCTTAATATATATAAATCTCGTGTCACAATGTTTGTCCTCAATGGACTCCTAAACCAATTAACCGATTATAATAAAATTCGCACACCATGTGCAGTTCGATCCAACTTGAGAGATAGGATAGTTTAAATCTCAAATTATAGTCGCAATTTTAATTTATTGCTAATTATTTGTCTGTTATTATTTGACAGTCACAATTATCTGTTAACTCCAAATGATTCTAACAGATGTCGATACCTTTCGACTGGGTTGAGTAAGTAATCAATAGATGGCGCTGCTATGGTAAATCTACGAACGTGTTATATAAGCTACATTTTAACACCATAATTACGTGTTGTTGACGCTATAAAATTAATTAAATTTATTTTGTAGTGAACGAAATACCGTATAATTCAGCTAATTATTTGTCTGTTATTTGCGATTTAACATCTGATGGACGAGTCATTTTGTACAACAATATGAATTTTTCAATTGAGTACATTAGTTTTATTTTCAATTTAGCTAATTAGATTTTACCGGAAGGGTTTTACTTCCTTAGTTGCGATTAGAGAAATAAAATATGGCGGTACGAAGTTCGCCGGGTCAGCTAGTTTATATATATACATATATACGGTCGAATTGAGAACCTCCTTTTTTTCCTCGGTTTAAAACGAGAGATCGTCCGGGTGAGTTCGACGTTATTGGATTCATTGGCAGCGGCGCGGCCCAGACCTCCGTTCGGCCAGTGTTACCTAACCATAGATTATTAGATGCGATCTAATAATCTATGGGTCGGTTTATTTCAACCACCGTTTTAATCCACTCGCTCTCCACTTGCTCACGGGCTCCTTATGCCTACCTTTATGTATACGTATGTATTATTGAATTATTTTAAGATAAACTGCAGTTGTATGACAACCTTGCAATTTAAGGTCATTTGTGTAAATAAAGTTCAGTAGATAAATATTTTTATGATCTCTCCAGCTTGCAACCTTTAGAGATAGCGTTATTAATAGTTTTTACTTTTTCACTGACCTATAAGAACTTTGTTTCATTTACTTTTATTATTATACCTTAGAGTTAATTATTAACACCAACGATTTTTTGAATTAGAATAAATAAATTATATACATATATTACTAGGGCTGCCACATTTGCAATTTTGAAATTTAATTTACTAAGAAAATTCTTTACTTTCTTTCTACACAGATATATGAAGTACCCTTAAAAACAATACACCTAAAAACTGATAGATCCGCAATCCGGCACTGACTGAATTCAATGTGCTTTAAGTGCAATAACAAAATAAAAGTCTTAGTAAGAAACGTAAAGAGCGAAAGTTTGGCAAACGACAGGGTAAATATACAACACCTAGCTTTGGCAAAATTACCTAACTAAAGCCCTTTTAAGTAAAGAAATGTAAACCAAGCATTACACACACACACATTCGAAGTTTTGCGCGGAGCATTTGTCAAGAAGAATTAATCGATATTTTCTAGGGGATATATTCTACTCGTTCTCGTACTAATTTATCATGGACATTGATATCGAGCAATTTACTATCGAAATTAAAAGTCGACCAGTCCTCTAAAGGGTTGATCTTCTCTAGAACGCGGCGAAAAGTAGGTACTGGCGGTAACTGCGCGGATCAGCGGAGGAACCGGCTGCACTTTTATGGCGTCGATTTCTGTTCCGTTTGAAAAATTTTCAGTCGTGGTCTGCAAATTTTTCAAGTAAAAATATGAAAGAAATATTACAGCGTAACCGGATATTAACTAGTTAGTAATAAATAGGTAATGTTAACATTGTAAGTCTATAGACCTTTATATCAGCAATGAGGTGTAAACAAGAAATAAACAGATAAGATAATTATATTCGTGTACAGAATTGATGCATTCCAGAGTCCAATATAAGACCGTAAAATTCCGTCTTTGGAACAGAGTTATCTATACTAGCATAATAAAGCTCAAGAGATTTTTTGTTTGATTGTTTGTTTGCTTAAAGCCTATCTCTAGAACTACCAGTCACATTTGAATTATTCTTTTTGTAGTGGATAAAATATTCATTCGGGAAAGTTATAGGCTATGTAACTTTACGCTACGGCCCTTAGGAGCGCAACAATGACCATAAAAACAGGCACGGCTAGTCAAAAATAGTTTACTATAAACTAATAATAATAGAATGTTTACTGCATGTAGTCGGTATTTGTTTATAACATATAAGTTATAAAATTTATTTGTATATACATACTTTATTTTTTTTTTATTATAGTTGATAGAAAAAAAGTGAAGTAATAGCTGTAAGACAGTTACTTAAATAAGAAACAGATCGCATATTTATTATTATCAGCGCTACGTCAGGTCAGCCATAGGACGTCTACTGCTGGACATAGGCCTCCCTCAATGACTTCTAAAAAAACGTTGGTTGGTTGGAAGCGGCTTGTATCCACGGACGACTCGCAAACGTATGTCCATCTGGTTGGTGGACGTCCTACGGTGCACTCTTCGGGCGGTGGTCTCCATTCGAGCCTTTTCGACCCCATCTGTTCATTTATTGTTATAGGCAAATGTATTATTATTATAAAAATAAATGTCTATATATATAAAAATTAATCCCTATTTTCATTGGTCATGGCACCACGCGTGAACGGCTTCGCTAATTCTTTTTTTATGTTAGTTACTGTGAGGAGGTTCTTATGAAAGAAAAACTAAGAAAGTTGCTCGAAAAATAAGAAAATTTAAGAAAACTTAACGCGGGTGAAACGCGGGGCGCAACTAGTTATACGATAACATAAATTATGCACAATACCATGCTTATCCTGAATAGATCGACATGAAACAGGTAACTGTGCCGAACAATACGTTCGTTTTATTTTATCTGTAGGAAAAATTACCTTCACAATTTCCGTAAAACAAACAACAGTAGAACACGTAACACAGAACATTCACTGTGCGCATGCACGCACAACTGTATGTTAAAAAAAATCTCGTAATGTACTGTTATCTTTTAAATTTTTATTGATGCACATTGGTATTGAGTGCAGGAGCCTGAGCGAATACATCATTCTGTCTTCTTTATACCTTATAGATAATAAACAGCGCAGAGCAGAGGTCACTGCAATCATAGACAGATACCGTTAGGCCAGTGAGACAAATACCCAATATATCTAATTACTAGTGACTTTCAATAGTTTTGTCTGCCTTATTTTATTTATAGACAATTTACCAATTCAACTTTACCTATTACCGACTGAGTTTTATTGTGCTCAATTGACAAATAATAGAACACCACTTGACATTTGATAACAACACAAATAATTCCACGAAATTAGGGAGGAGAGTCAAGGTACTGGAATAGAATACAGATCGAACACTGTGCCTCAAATCTAGTAATACATTTCCAGCAAGGAACATTGCTGCTAATATGACTCCTATAATGTATTTATGAAGATTGCTTTTTGCCTTTTCCGCTACGCTGTAGTCGCCTAAAAATATATGCCAAATAATAATGTAAACAATTATACCTATATTACCGTGTCAGTCCCGTAGACTGAATATATAAATTAATAGATTAAAAGGTTGATAGCTGAAGACAACAACTAACTAGTCCCATTAAAGCTGTCACCAAAATTATCTTAGAAAACTATATGACCAAACCATAAACTAAAGTATACTATCGTAATAGACGAACAGTCTCTTCATTTTCGCGTGACCTAAATTGAACAGTTTGTGTGTGTGCGTTTTACAGACGTGTGACTGATTTTTAGTGTAGGCAGACCTATACATACCACTCGATGTACTTCCGTGCGCTAAACACCTACCGGCCGCTCGTCCGCTGGCGGACCTTATATATGCAGTTTCACGCAGTGAGTTGCGGAAAGCTGCATCGAGCTCTCACGCTTTTATTTTTAAATTTTATAGGAGCAGAGCAACAATGGAAAATGTTGCAAAACGTAAAAAAAAAATATTATTATATTAAACATCAATAAATTATTTAGTTCGTAATTAAAATATGTCGAGTTCAGTCATCGTTTAAAATGGCACAAGTATGCAAGACCATCTAAAAATTTGGTGAAGTCCATTGTTTCCTTTTTTCCAAATGTTTTTTTTGTTTCGTATTAGTAAACTTACGGGGACGTGGTATTCAGTGTTATATTTTTCTAAGTCAGTAAGTCAGGTAACACACCCGACTTTTTGTGCGTTTTTTTATAAAAATATAGATATTGAATATTACATAAAAAGAGGTAACCCTAAACTCACTTAAGGCAACGCAATCGTGCGCTATTGCGAGGCAATAATAATCGTGTTTTAAGATCAAGATAATTAAAATGGTAGGTATGGACGTTTTTAGAGGTACTGATTTATCTGTTACGTAGTAACTACTTAGTAATCTGTGGTGTACGAACATTGGCGGCACCGCAATATCGATATCAAAAAATTGGTAATTTTTATATCACTATAATAATAATAATAATAACTCCACACATCGCACACACGGTCGCCTGATCTCAAACTAGGCCGAGCCTGTACTATGGTAACCAGACTGCTGATAAACATACTTGTATATTTCTAAATACATACATATTATAGATAAATTACACCCAGACAGAGAACAAATTATCGTGCTCATCACACAATTATTTGACCTGTAGGCTTGTGTAGTTCAGGAACTATGTACTATTAGGAATTCATTCCTGACATGGAACTAGAACGAACTATTCTGTTAGCTAATAGGACTTAGTTCATTTAGTACATTAGTATTGTCAAGAAACATGGAACGACTGAATCGTCAACTGAAATGTCGTACGTTACGTCCCCGCGCGACACGGCGGCGAACGAACAAAAAAGAATGAGGTGCATGCTGTCTGCACATATTTTATTTTAGTACTTATAAAAAGTATCGAAAAAAATGCATTGACTTACTAGTTATAATTTTTTGTAATATAAATAAGTAAATTAGTATGGTGATTTTACGGATGAATGAATGAGAGTCCTAGGCAAAGTATGAAGAAGATCCAAATATTCATTCAATGAAGCAATGTACTACTGAACTAATAGAACTAGAAGTCCGAACTAGTACATGTGAGTGACTGTACTAGATTGGAGCGCTCTTTTCAGTGACCGAGCAAGAACAAGCCTATTGACCTGGGTAGGAATCGAACCCACGACCTCTGGCTTAGCAGTCAGGGTCCCTAACCACTAGACCAACAGGCCAACTATGGATTGGTAGTATTTCGTATGTTTTGTTGCTACATGTTTGTATGTAATTTTTTTAATGACAGAAGTGAGGAAAGTACAATAGAATAATAATTTAAAGAATTTTCACCCTAATGTTCTTTTATATTTTCTAGCGTTAATTGGCATGTTTAATGGGGATTAAGTAAATGTACTCTCTCTCTGGTGTAAGTACAGACAAAAGTCCGTCACTTGCTGCCCTTATACACCACACGATGGAACATTTTATGCAAGTAAATCGGTTTCGGGGACTTCTTAACTGACCTTACTTGACTTAAAACTTTGACATTTAAACCTATTTTCAATTAATAAAAAAGGTTTTTCGGAAAGAAAGGCAGTGGGTACCTATATAATAAGTAAAATCTAAATATTTTAAAATGTTATGACAAACCTTACATAGATACATCCAAATCAAATAAAAATTATTTATCTCTATAAAACCAATTATAGGTATTTTTGAATCGTCAGGAGTAGGAGTGATTCTGAATAAGTCTCTCCAAGAACACTCTTTTTCAACATGTTTCTTTTTTACAATTTTATGGTTATATTGCTTATAGGTGAAAATTATATGTAAGATAATATAATATTGAAACATATAAACACTCCCGCTAATTACTAATCTAGTCAGTTTAAGTTTAAGCACCCATTGTAACATGACGAGCTGTACGACCTGACACACACGCCACCATTAGCATTACTTCTAAGCGAGCATGAAATACTCAGAACTGTCAGGCATTTAAAAAGAATAATTTAATAATATTGACTACACAGCTTTCAAGTGTACAATTCAATATTTTAAAAATGAAACATTAAACTTCATGTCATATCTACAATATCAGTAATAATATTTATAAAAATTTATATATAAAGAATATATATCAGTAGAAAACTTAAATGAGTACACAAGTGAAAATTAAAAAGAAGAAGCAGAATCTTAAGACTGCCAAACGTGGTCATATTCACATATAAAATATTTTTTTATCAAACATATGTTTTTTAAATATTACATTATCTTAAAAATAAATTAGTATTTAGCTGTAAAATGTTTCTTTATATCGATTTTTCCTGTATTTACAACACAATCTAACACAGAACACGACAACATAATAATTTTTTATATTTAACTGTTAAAATATAGAAAGATTACGACGAAAACACCAAAGTTAAAACGGCTTTTTTTTACAGGAGACTATTGGAGACTAAATTTTTTGTAACCGGTTTCTCTGACAGCTTTATTCTGTCTCTTTCTCACACCTAGGTTTGTGTATAAGACTAAGTATCTCACTTCAACACTTTGTTCGTCTATTACGCTAGTATATTAAATTTATGGAACAAACAGACAAAAGTATGTACAAGAAAGTATGTGATAAGTAAGTACTTATCACATACCTACTTTCTGATACGTGATATAAAAGTTTATATCACAACAATATTTGATTCATAATTTATGTAGCATACATACTAATGTATGTACCTATATTGTGCATGTACCTATAGATATTAGTACCTGGAAGACCAATTTTCACTTGGCGGCTTTTTGTATAACCGTAATTTTTTTTTTTGGAAAATTGCGTTTTTACAGGAAATACTACTATGCAGTTGAACTTAAAATGCAAAACGGTATCTGTTTACAAAATTCCATCAAAATCGTTAGACCTGTTGCCGAGATACCCGAAATATAAATACATACAATTGTTCATTTAAAGTAATAAGATTGGTACTCCTTATAAATTATTTACTAAAAAAACAAAAAGCCAACGGAATTAAGCTTTTACTAGTAATATTAATAATAGAATTTTTACGTGCAAGTTCCTGGCTATCTGTCTTTCTTATCGTCTTTCGAAATGAAAAGACTACAGTTAGCACGCGTTAGACGCGGCTTGTAAGTGAGTATCGAACTAACATCCTCGCACAGGTGCAACCCGGCCGGTGTTCGGCAGGCCCCGAATTGGCGCGACAAGTCGTTGTAGCTTCATAGCTAAAGTGCAGAGTTGGCCTGGCCTGATAATACTGTCTGTGAAATATCTACTTATTCAAAAGATACAGTCATTCTTAAGATAGAGCTTGAACAAAGGTTATTGTATTAACTACCTCCCTTGAATTTTTACTTATTTTATTTACCCAAATCAAGTTTAACACAGAAGTAAGTTTCCTTTAAAACAACTTTATTAATAACAACTTAAGATCATGTGTATATATGTTTACAATTTCAAAATTAAAAAAATGTTCACATAAAGTAGGTAGGTATGTTTTAATAAGATTAAAAAATATCTTATTTGTTTTACTGAATCAATAAATATTTTTGAGGTTATAGATGGTAAGTACCTATTCAATTTCTAAGTAAAAGGAAACCATTTTTTATAACCTGTACTTTTATTTTGTTTCAAATCCACCCTCATCTATAAGTAACTAGTTTGAGTATTTAAAATTTATGTTTATAGTTGATAGTCATAACTATTGAATGAAGTGAAGTGTGAACCCACATCTACACAGTCTATGACCTGACAAAGTTAACTGCTCTGCCACTTCTTTACTTACAGAGCCAGCAGGCTGCAACAGATTTAAAAATAAGTACTGCACACTTTCTGATTGATTCATGATGAGAATGTAAATAAAATATGGGTGTAGTGTGTGTGAAATATCTAATGAAAAAAGGTAAAATTTTGCATCAAGTTATGAAGCTATTGCTTTCTGAGAACACTATTGCTCTGCAACTGTACCTTTGTAAGAACATATTTCTCTAGTCAATCACTCTAAAAAACTTTCAAAAAATTATATATTTTTTAAATAAGTAAACTTTCACATAAGCTGTATACATAGCTAGTAGGTTTATAAAAAAAAACATGTACCTAATATGACCAGAAAATTGAATTGTCTTTTAAAGTGCTTGAGACAGTATTTAATTTTTTATTTATTTGTTTAAAAAGACTTTGTGTAATATTCTTAATGCGGGAGTTCCCACATTAAGAATATTACACAAAGGACACCCAGACTCAGGACAACAATTTGTGAATTTCACAAATTTTTGTCCATTGTGGGATTTGAACCAACAACACTCGGAGCAGCATAGTTGGGGGTGACCACTTAAACCATTGCGCCATCCGTATAGTCAAGTATCGCTTAAAGACCTCATTAATTTAAAAAATAAGATTTAATAACCTTCGTATTGCCACTACATAAATTAATTTTGCAAGTAATTCATAAATATTGCAACTGCAAGATCAAATCTATATACAAATACAAACTACACATACAAATCTAAAGTGCCGAAAAATACTTCATAAATATTGCCAATACAAAATCAAAATAACTTGATATTATGAAATCAAAATAGGTAAGTTATTAGTTTATATCCAGGCATTTTACGGCTTCAAGCCTATTTATATAAACTGTGATAAAGCTCTACATTTTTTAAATTAACAAACATCATATTAATCAAATTCTCATAACACAAGAAACTTTAGGTATAACCTTGTATTAACATAACAAATCTGATACATACTTTCAATTGTCAACAAAATTAGAACGAAATTGAGATTTTTTTTATTAATACCTGGGTATGTCTACTTATTTACAATGTTAGAAAAGCCGCAAAAGATTTCTGCTTAGTAATTTACTTCTTAGCGGAATCTTGATGAAAGTATGTAAACATATTCGCAAAACACTTAAAAAAAAAGATTACCTCTGCCGTCAATTTGTTGTTCACTATGACGATAATGATTGAATTACACAACTCACAGTTTATTATATGGTCTAAAATTTAGACAAACAGAATTGATACCTATCGCCGAAAGAACAGCTTTGACAATTTTGACGGCAAAATAGAGGCCGGCCGGCGGGCTGGCGCCGACTCAAAATAAGTTTATATATAATTTGATAGTTTATGTAAATAAGCTCAATAATTAAGACTTAAGGTTTATTTATTTTTTTGTTTTTAGTTCTTTTCGTCGGTTTAATTTTATGATAAAAAGATTTGTATTTTATGATTTTTTTTCATCATCAGCTCAGCTAGTCAGTAGTTAATTCTACATATATAAGTTACTCTGTGGTTAATTCCTCAGTAATCAGTTAGTTTTGTTATTATCTGTGCTTTATGGAATATAGTTTATCTGTGAATGTGAATATAGTTATCTGTGCATGGAATGGAATCATGGCATAAATTCTAGACATGCGCAAACCATGTCCGACATGGGATTGAACCTGAAACGGTTCCTTTCCTTGTCGGAACTAGGTCCAGGAAACATGTCCGAGGAACTATCTTGTTCCTCAGTTTTCTCCGGACATTGTAGTTAACAGTTTTATTTCGGTTCAGACAGTTCCTCGGACATACATGGTTGTAAACAATGATATTGTTTATTTAGACTTAAAATATTTAAAATTAATGTATTGGCTTGATCTTTAAAAATGAATTGATAGTATTACATAATTAAGTAATATATAAGTTTGGACATCATAATACATAATATATGATGTATAGGTATTTTATTTGTAATTGCTAACATAAAAAGTAGCTCAGGCACCTTTGATGCTTTCAATCGTTGCCTTCTGTCCATAAAAGTAAGTCCTGCTTTTCAAAATACACCCTTGCACGGAACAGAATTAGGGGATGACGGCCCAGAGCGCAACGCTCGCGGAATACGTCACACGGACAGTTCGTTATTCGTTCCACCATTCAATACAGCTCCGGCCGCTCCTTCAATCCGCGTGATCGTTCCGAAGAACTGTGGAACTGGAACTATTAGGTTGAGCAAGTCGGAAAGAACTGACATAGTTCCGACTGCGGACATAGTTCCAGGAACTATTACGCTCCGGAACTACACATGTCTAATAAATTCTCTGACTAGTATATTGTTATCTGTGGCTTAAATATGGCGCTTGTGTGTGGCGTAAGGCGTAAGCGAAATTAGAATTAATTCAAATTAATTTACTTTGTGGTTGAGTTTATTCAAAACAATAAATTGTAATGAATTATTATTTTGTTATAATCATATTATGATAATAATGTAAAAAACTTTTCATAAATAAGAATGTATTGTAGTGGTGATGGAATCCTTTGAAGACTTTAATTGTCTCTCTCTGAGCAATAGTTTTTCTTTGTATGAGCGGTATTTGCGTAGTTTCAATGTGGTAGATCCTCTTATTGAAGAAAGTGTAAACCGTGAACATAATGAATTTGCAATCCTAAATAATAGTGATTCGTCAAGCTCTCATGGTAGAGGTAACATTGAGTTACCTATTGTAACATCAAATGTTAAAAATAAATACAGTGAACCAGCTGAAAGTCAGCAGAGTTTGTTAAACCGAGTTGTGCGTGAACATATAAGTGATAAGGGGTCTAGTTTAGACACTGATTGTGTTAAAATACATTCTCCTTGCACACCTCTCGCGGCATCATTGCTCGAAAACTCGGTTGAACGCAGTTTAATAAACGAGAAATCTTACCCTGCCGACATACAATCTTCCGAAGAAACGAAGATTGAGACTACTAAATATCCTGTATTTATAACGCCTACTATGGAAAACAGTAACAATGCTGTGGATAGCGTGCCTATGTTCCGTCAAGTGAGACCCACAGATAGTGTGTTCAAGTTACCGATCAGCGAATTATCATTCAATGGTACGTTAAAACATGTTCAGAAGATGAAACCTATTGTAGATCCAATAACTGTGTTAGTAAGCTATGAAGACAAACCATTGGAAGAGTGTAGTCGACCATTTGCGAGTACTTGCAGTATTAACAATAGCCATGTGACTGAAGGCAACACATCTGAATCTAGAGCTAGTACTACATCAGATGTTAGTGATAAACTAGATAAGCAGTCAGAGAGTACTGGTGACTCTCAGTATGAAGAAAGAAAGAAAGACTGTCAAACTATGAATGATGATATAAGTACATTAAAATGGAATTCTGAACAAAGTTACTCCTCTTTGGAAGCTTCTTTTGACAGTGGAGTAAGGTCTCCAGACATGTTTTCGGATGGAGAGGAAGAGGAAATAACATTACCGCAGGAACCTTTTTGGAGCTTCCTCAAGGACTATGAAATGTATGATAAAAGCAAAGTCAGAAAAATAGAGGTAAGTGCTGCAATAATTTATCTATGTTAGGCCTATGTTGTGCGAAAGAAATAACTATAATAATAACTAATCATATTTCATTGCCTTGTTAAAAAAATTCTATAACTGAAACTTTTGTTAAATCAGAATTAGAGGTAACAATCAATGTCTCTCGTCTCAGTGTGCCTGCTTTAAAGCTGGGTATTGACTTTGACGTGTCAAAGCTGGCTAGCCACAGGTACAGACAGAGAGAAATGGAAATCCTTGGAGGAGGCTTTTACCCATAGGGGGGTCCATACAAAACAATTAATCCTAATTGCTATCTATTATTCAATCAGTATTATTAGCTAATTATGTAATGATATTATTATATTATCAATAAAAATTTTATTACTGTACAAAGTTAAATTTATGAATTAATATTTACTTAATTTTAAATTTTATATAAATTTTGTATAGAATTAAATAAAGCTGTATTATTATTATTGAATTTAGTTACTAAACTAACATAATATTTTGTTATAGATAGTTGTGTGTCATACATATACTTTGCAATTGTGTAAGATATCTAAATTCATTTATATTATTTATTGCCTTGTTGTTTTCTACGATTTACTACAGCATATTGCAGGATGTTAGGTTATTTTATAACTTGCCACTCTAATGGGCTCTCTTCAGGCTTTGAGGTATAAACTTAAGGTTTAAAATTAGACCTTCAAGAGACTTGGATGGTTTTTAGCATTGATGATATAATAAACATGATAATAAATGCTTTATATGCTTGCCTTTGTAATGAGGTCACATTGTGTTTACTAGCCTTCTTTAAAAATAATATTGAGATAAGAATTATGTAAAGTAAGTAGATGTAAGTTCTTTTAAAATTGAGAAGTATGCTATCACAAATATCGCTGACTAGCTGACCCACACAACTTCGTCCGCGTTTTTAAATTTTGCCCCATTTTTGCAACATTTTTCACTGATACTGTTATATAGCATATAGCCTTCTTTGATAAATGGGCTATCCAACACTAAGATAATTTTTCAATTCGAACCAGTAGTTACTAAGATTAGCGCTTTCAACCAAACCAACTCTTCTGCTTTATAATATTAGTACAGATTTGTTCTACTCTCTACTCTACTCTCAATGTTGTAGAGGAGGAGTGGTCTATTTTTAAGTAAAAATACAAATTAGGTAAGAAGTCTACAGATTTGCACAAAATTATTGTGAAAACTTTTTAAAAAAAAAAATTTCTAACAGGTCAATATTAATATTGCATATGGATATGGGCTTATTTTTATGCTGTTAGTAATAAATTATTATTTATTATAAAGCTTTTACTACATAAAAATTCCATCCACCATTATTTCTGCACTGTAATAAAAAAAACACCTAAGACTATACAAATAATATTACTGTGTAATAATCTTATAGATTCCACTGCTCTATACTCTTTATTAAAATTTGCAATGTAATAACATTTAACATTAACATATCTCTGGTATATTGAAATTGTAATGTATATAACTGTGCTTCTTTTTAGGAAACTCTGCAAGGAGTATTACCACCTCCCTCAGTGACAATCCTGAAAACAGATGTAACAGATATGCTAAAAAAATACTACTGTTACCTACCGCTTTTTAATGAAGATGCAAAAGTTGACCCGCCAGAAGTGAACACCACACCAACCAAAAGAGTTTCTTTTGTTGAAATCCCAGAAAAAAGTACAGAAATTAAAGATATTGAATGTCTAAAAAGTTCTGATGTAGAAAAGCCAAGGAGTTCAGTACCTCATGACACTTCTGAGTTAGATACAAGTGCGAATGAGAAGAGCATACATTTGAAGATGTGTTCTGAAATAGAGGCTGCTGAGTCATTGTGGCCTGATGTGATAAAATGCAAATACCATGATGTGTAGTAAGTATTACACTTATATTACATACCACAAACATGTCACTGACTTTTTTCAACCCATATATGTTATAAAACTACTATTAAAAAGTTATTGAATAATTCCTCTATGTATTTGTAATCTGACTAGTAACATAGTCATTCGTGCTAGTAAACTAGTAATTTTGTAATGACTAGTATTAAGGTTTAACTGCCTTATCTCATGTGCTTTCTTTGTTGACCTTTGTAACCGAAAAGCCTGACATACCTTAAAACAATCTTTATATAAGTTAACAATAAGGAACATCATTAAACAATAGACATTTTTATCAACTTCAAATATTTTTTAAAAGTTTGTCTTATTTGTCTATTTATTTTTATGTATGTTTCATATTAAAATTCTTATATTTACAGTTAAACATGTATTACCTTATTCTGAAACTAGACACAATTGATTTTTAATTAAAATATGGTATTGGTATAGGGCTCTGTTTCCGCATTTAGACTCATAGGCGGTCCATTATGCATTCAGATAGGCTGACTAGTTGAGCCATCCTAGCTCCTTCCAGATGCAGAGAAGCCTCCTGGGATGTTCGCAGGCTTCTAGGAGCGATCTCGCGCCCGCGAGGATACTTGCCCGTTGTGGCCACTCCCTCGCACTCCAGGATAACGTGGGGGCTGTTTCCTCCGCGTTGATACATCCTCTGCATAGAGGACTATATGTCGCATTGATAGTGAATAGGTGCCGGTTTAGGGCCAAATGGCCCGTAATTGTTCCTACAATTATTCCGATGTACACTCGGTTTAGACTGAGCAGTCTGCAAGTTAAATGTAGTGAGACCTCCATCAGCATCAGTTTAGATTGCCTGCAGCTAGGTGTGTCGGCCCAGCGACCGTTGTGCGCTTCACTAGCCCGTTGCCTTACCCATGACCGAAGTTAATTAAAGGAATGTGGCAGCAGTATAGTTGGAACTGCCACCCTGTTACAGATCCCTTCCTTGCCAGCTCTTCGGCAGTGTCGTTCCTGAGTGAATCACTTGCCTTTTGATCCATTGAAGATTTATGGCATGATGGCATTCATAAATGAGACCGAAGTTCATGGTTAACCTCCAGGGCCTTTAAGATGACCATACTGTCTGATAGTATACAGATTTTATACTCCTTTATATCTTTTTACATGACCGCTATAGTGGCGTAGGTTATCGCAACACACTCACATTGAAATATGGAGATGTGTTGGCCAAGCGCCAGTGATATTTAAGTTTTATGAGAAATTACCATCTCCAGTCTCTGACTGACCCTATCTTAGAACTGACCGTGTAGATACGGACTTCATTTATGCCAGATTGATCTTGGTCGTTTTCATATATTTAGTATTTTCTTCCGAAGATGTGTTGTTTAGGGATCTTATCGCATGGGGCAGCTATTAGTGGTTGATATTCCTCTAATTGATTCCATAGTTTGGAATAGGGACCCTCTCGGTTGTACCACAGACCCAGGTGTTTAAGTCTGATAGCTGCCACAGCTGCTTCCTGTTGTATATACAGGTCTAGTGGTGCTAGATCTAGAGCCACTTCAAGGGCAGCTGTAGGGGTAATTAAAATATGTAATTAAGGAATATTTTATTTATGTAAAGAATAATCAGTACCTATTACAACACAGCCTTCCATAATTGGATCTTTTGTACAGTTAAGAAATTCTTAATGTCCTGTACCTGTTATGCTATGTTATGCATAGTTATAAATTGTTATCTTTTTAATTTTAGTATCTTTCATTTACAGCTACAATGTGACAAAGCATTCTGAAAGATTAGAATTACTAGCATTACGTTATGGGGAGAGATATGTCGGAGCCGAGACAGATACTAGCGTTAATATTTATTCTGGAGGCCTGCAGTCCCCCAATAGTGCTACCAAACGGAAAGCAATGAGACTTAAGTAAGTAAAGCCATTATGAATTGTAAGTTGCACAGTGATTGAAATTGAAACCCCATTTCCCTTGGTCACGGCATCACGCGTGAACGGCTGGACCGATTTCGCTAATTCTTTGTTTTTTGTGTTTGTTATTGTCAGGAGAAGGTTCTTATGGAAGAAAAAATTAAGAACAGTGCGCGGAAAAATAGAAAATGTAAGAAAACTTAACGAGGGACTTACGCGGGCGAAACCGCGGGGCGCAGCTAGTTTGCAATAAAAAAGATATTGTGACCATAAATTGTGATAAAAACTATCCTATATCTCAAAATGGACCAAACTGCACACAGTGTACAAAATAAATTCATTAAAATCGATTAATTTGTTTAGGATTTCATTGCAAACAAACAACGTGACACGATTTTTTTTATATCCATACTAATATTATAAAGCTGAAGAGTTTATTTGTTGGTTTGGTTGAACGCATCTCAAGAACTGGTTCCAATAGGGAATATGCATGTTGTTTAAAATCACTTGATTAATTTTCCCTTGAATCCTTATTGTCCAGATATTATGCCTAAACCATTATTTTCTTATTTAGTTCGTGCTTAATTGAAAAAAATATTAATTAAAATATGCAAAATAAGGGCGCGAAATTCAACTTTGCAAAACGCTTCACCATTGGTCGAAACAAAACATGACGTGACATTCCACTTTTTGTCATTTATCGGCGCCTATATTCGTAGTGTTACGGAGAAAGATAGGTGTTCCTGTGGTTTTTGCTCTTAGCTAGTGCAATTTAAGCATTCTAGTGATACTAGAAATCATCTAGGACAATGACTGAATGTTGTTTTGTCAAAGCACAATCGGACAATCTACCGAAAATAGGTGCATTCATGATGACTATATATTTTGCATCAAATCCAGATTTTACGTCCGCTGAGGTTAAAGGAGTGAAAGCCGCAAGGTAATTATTATAATACTTGTTATATTATAATCTAAAGGATAGGTAAGATATGTATAGTTAGTTATATTCATGAAGTTTTATTGGACTTTTGTTACCTAGTTTAAGTAGACAAGCAAGTTGCCTTCTGCTTGATATTTAAAACAAACATAAATTACTGCTGACTAATTCACACTATACTAGCAATTAAATTGTAATATGCTTACATTAAAGTGGTCTTCACAACAATATAAACGCGATATTGAAGATACTTCATCTCTTCTCATTAATGTACACCATCGTTTTCGTATTTTACATTATTATTTTGTACGGGATAAAATACTGTATTAGGTGTACTTCTTATAGTGTTTTTACACTTAGGGACAAGGCACTACCTATAAAATTGTTTTTTAACTTTATCCATCGTCTATTAATTACAATAAAAAGTAATTGCAACTGGAAATCGGTATAAAATTACTGTAACACTTCAAGTAAGTTTGTGAAACAAACACTGAGCGTGGAACGTGACGTCATCCAAGGCCCGCGAAATATGGCGGCGTTCAAACAGATCAAATTTTATCATCGATTTTTACTTTTTTATTTATTTAAAACTTCCTGCAGTTTACATTGCACGAGGCGGACTTAATGCCACATGGCATTCAATGTTTTCAATGTTATTTAAAAAATTAATTTGAACATTGCCAAGGTTATTAATGTTTTTTATTAGGGTAGAATGATGGAACAAGTCAATAAAAGATAAAAAAAAAAATACATGCATATTCCCTTTCTTTTAGTATTGGATAGCCCATTTATCGAGGAAGGCTAGGCTTTATAACATCACGCTACGACCAATAGGAACGGAGCATTAATGAAAAATGTTGCAAAAACGGGGAAAATCTACAAACGCAGACGAAGTTGCGCTGGTCAGCTAGTATAAAGAAATATGTATACCCAAAAGCGTTATCCTCTCCACATATGATAAACCTATTAAGTATCAATTTGGATCTAATTGAACAAGAGTAAACACAAAAAATTTTCAACGAAATTGACAGTGAGAGATGATGTTCTTCCAATCCTATAAGAGGCTTTTATAAGCTAATTAGATGATTTGGCCTGGTCTGGCTGATAGGCTAGGGCTCGATAGGTAATTTTTCGAAGTTGTACATAAACTCATCAGCCTTAAGGTTTCAAATAAGGCTCTAGTGAAATCGAAATGTTCAACAAAACAAAATTGTTTGGTACTTATTGAATAATCTAAGCATTTTACTAAAGTACCATCTGATAAGTGAGATCTTTAATTAATCGTAATGAAGAAATATTCTAACGACTATTTAATTTTATGGGTAAGATATGCGAAATAGTTTTGAAATTTTATCAACCCCTTTGCGATTTTTTTTTTTTATATTGGTTAATTGAGGGAGACATGCTCTACTGTAAAACATTATTCTTATAATATTTTGTTTTGCACATTAACTAATGTCTTTGTTAATGATATTATTTAGAATTTAACTTCATTTAGTTTACTGTTTAAACAACGCAAAATATGTTGACATCAATTAATGATTCCAAATATTATGTCGAGATTGCTATGTTCTTCTACAAGCGATAATATAGATGTTAGTTGTTATGTATTAAAAGATTTCCGCATATCAATAGGATATTCAATCAGCAAAATGAAGTACAACAGCCTTTTAGAATCTAGATGAAAAGCAATATCGTAGGGATGTAGCAATAAAAAACAAGCAAGAGTGCAGTCATGTGTATGTAATATACCACTGAACTGCTAGTAGAATAATGATAATTAAGTGTAATTGTACCTGCAATTTGAACTGGTTGTTGTCATGTACTCAGAGCTCCTCTAACATAGATAAAATATATTTCATAAACATTAAAAGTCTATAAGAAAAATAATACTAATCACGAGTGTAGTGATATGGATGCAATAGCTCACTGATTTGTTATACTACAAATCCTTACTTATCTTATCTTAATATTATAAATGCGAATGTGAATTTGTTTGGAACGCTTTTACACTTTACTCAACTGATCATCATGCAAAGGACATTGTTCTGCGTCCATACATCATTCGCCCCAGAACCAACAGCAATAAAAAAATGATTGTTATATTTGAAATCTTGTATGAATTTCTAGAAATTTTATTTAAAACAGACTAGCGGGTAAAGCGCAGAATCACAAAAAATATATCAGATTTTGAGGTTATGTTGGAATCACTAATTCATTATATGTTATATATTTTAATAATCGTGATAGGATTTAAAATACTTTTTATAGACAATCAATAGCAATTTATAAATACGGTAAGTGTTTATAGATACTTGTTTAAAGGTAAACAACCTACAGAACAAAGACATGTTCATCAAAAAAAGATTTGCAGTGCCTCAATCTTAACAGTAAGGGTTACTTACCACGAGACTAACGAGTTCGTCGTATTACCTATATCATTTTATGTTAGCATTTCTCTGTGTAGGTATATGCATTTTATAAATAAAAAATACAACACATTTTTTTACAATCTTTATTTATTCATATTCGACAATCTCGTGGTATATAATAATTGTGATCTCTGAAGAGCCTCGCCTCTAATACCAAGGAGACCACTTGCTGACTGGTACTATGGCAATGCTCAAATATGCATCTCCTGTGTGTATCTGATGCTCTAGAATAGTTTGGCAAGTTTATTCTTCCAATATGCTGTGGAAATGGATTAACTTCCAATTCAGGTAATATGGCATCGCTAGCTGCTGTTTCCGATCTTTGGAAGCATCTATGACAAAGTGCATCTAATGGTGAATCTGTAAAAAGTTATAAAAATAATTGTAGTTGTATTGTTATACAAAAACACATAAAAATTACATTGTTATTAAAAACTATCTAGTAACAATAAATGTAAAACCTCTTAATTCTATGTAATTACATAAAATCTCAGGTTGTTGTAGTTGACCAAATACATAAATATGTCAGTTAATGTACCTCCAATTGTGAAAGCCTTTCTATAATTATATTTTTATGCTAAGGTGATGTGGAGTATCCGTTCTTAAGGTAAGTAGTTAATGCAAATGAGTATGAGGTTCTTACATCCTATAGCAGAGTTCACAACTTCTACCAAAATTGCTTGTAGTTGAAGCGTGAGTAGTCTCTTGGGCCAAAGTCCTACTTGCAGCGCTAAAAAAATATAAAGAAACAGCTTGCACCTGAAAAAAAAGTAAATTGTTCACTCACAATTATTACGTAGTAATAATAATTTATTTATCTCATAAATGTTATGGAGCCATAATCCAAATAATATTATGCTTTTTCTGTTATGTTAGTAACGCAAAATATTGATGTATATGATTGAAAACTTCGCTTATTATAATGTGCTTACCAAACGCGGAGCAGCCCATTGTTGTATACAGAGAAGAATTTGCTCATCTTGTAAAACCATGGAACTACCAGCAGATCCGCAATAAGCACAATGTACACAGTCCATTTCGTATGCTTAAGTCGTATATCCGTTATCAAAACCAGGTTATCATGAAAATAATACACAAATTCTAGAAAACACAGCCAGAATATGTCGATATTGTAAGTAATCAATGTCCGTTAGAATATAAGAATAGAAGAAATATCCAAAGATCAGCTGTTACTTCAATATTTTGAAGTAAGACTTGAAGTAAGAATTAGGGATGCGAATTGATAATATTGATTGTGACAAAAATCGATTTCTATTTCGTGCAAAAGTCCTAAATAAAATTAAATGTAAATCGATAATATAGATTTCGGGAATGAATAATCTCGATCTTATATATGGATATATAGATATGGATAATTGAATTGAATTATGGTATTTATTTACTTGTTAGGTAAAAAATAACTATGTTAATCAATAAAAAAAAATAACCAATAATCATAATAACATAATATTGAATTGGATTGTAGTGTTTGTTTGTTTTGTACTCCTCTTATGTAAAACTTTTAGGTATGTGCCTAAAGTAAAAAAAAATGGTATTTCATTCAAATAATATACGATAGCTATTTTCATAACGATGCTATTGTTATTTCGGGATTTTTAAATTACTTATGTATTTATATGTAAGCAATTTAATCGCTATTCTTAAAACCAGTAGTTATGTGTTAGCTTTAAATATGTAATCAGAACCAAAATTTAATTATAGGTAATAAGACAATTACATTGCTTAGTAATCGATTTCTTTCAGTTTGATTTGGATTGAGTGGCGCATCCTTAGCCGGTTGACATTGGTTGAAAATGTAGGCAAATAAAAATCGTTACAGTATTCTTAATTATTAATTTAGAATTCCCACTAGTCTGCTTGATAAAAATATTTGCCTGTAATTCGTTAAAATAGATAAATAATTATGGTGTAAGCCACATGTTTGTTGATTCTGGGGCGAGATTCGGCAAGGTCCTTTGCTTATACATAGTCAGAGGTAAGGAAAAAGACATTAAGGGTACATATCATCCAGAAAAAAAGTACTGTTCTCGAGGGTTTGTAAAATAACGTTTACGCGAGCCAATCCGCGTTCAAAAGCTAGTCCTTCTAATATTTTAACGTGAAAGTTTGTGAGGATGTATGGATGTTGGTTACTCTTTCACGCAATAACTATTAAACCGATTGCTATGAAACTTGGTATGTAGAAAGCTGGGGACCTGGATTAACACATAGGCTCCTTTTTATCTCGATATTGCCACACCGCACTTACGCAGGTGACACCGCGGAGCGAAGCTAGTTTATAATAATTTAGAATTTTTTGATACTGTCCATTTGAGTGCTGAAACATTACAAAGTATAGTGGAACTGTGTGCAAATGGATTGATAGAATTTCAAAACTATTTTGCATATCTTACCCCGAAAATTAAATGATCGTTGAATGTTTCTTCATTACAACAAGTCAATGATCTAATTTTATCATATGGTACTTTAGTAAAATGCTTACATTATTATTCAATTAGTACAAAACACTTGTTTTGTTCAACATTTTGATTTTACCAGAGCCATATGGATTAGCCATATGGCCTTAAGGGCTTGATGAGTTTATATACAACTTCGAAACATTACCCACTGAGCCCTATACCACCAGCCAGGCTAGGCCAAATCATCTAATTAGATCGTAAGAGCCTCTTATAGGATTGGAGAAACAACATAATTTTTAATTAAAACCAGACGAATTCAAGCAATTTTTTAATAATTCTATGAATTGTTTACAATTTTTTTTCTACAATGTGTTACAGTATAGAGGCGTCATATTTTAAGATCAGTATGTATAATTGTCTAAGGTCATCTATAACATCCATAAATAGTTAATTCAGTCCGTAAAGGTAATAGATTTTGAAAACAAAATGCTTAAGTTTAAGTTAGCACCATTCGAGAATGACGTTCAAAGCTGCTATAGTCTAACTAGTGTAATAAGCTAGCATAATCTAGCTAAACTAGTATAATCTTATGCTCTTCTATTTACAACTAACTAGTTTTTTTCCCGCGCCTTTCTTGCGTGAAAGTTTCTTTGCTGTCCCTCAGGCATAGTATTTTTTTCTACATGAAAGGACCATACGTCGTTTTTTTTGTGTATGCAAATTTTCATAATGACCGATTAAATAGTTAAGGAGTGAAGGTGTAACAAAGAAACAAACTCAAATTTGCATTTATAATAGTACTTAGGATTTCGAAAACGAACCTATGGAGCTCTGGCTCTGAAATTAATCAGCAGTAAAACAACACTATTTATTCTAGTTATTAGCTATGGTCTTCGTACGACTTCTGACGACTGCAGTTCCAGCAAAAATCCGCTGAGCCCTACATACTACAAAATGTATTTTTAATTAACTATTGAATGTAAAATATGCCAAGGTCGAAACTAAAACCCCATTTATTCTACAGAATGGCTCAGGCGAAATCCCCTGGACGGCGGCTTTCCCATTTGGCTCGTCGTCGACAAGCGTTTGCAAGCGCAGCCACAATCGGCGAGAAGGCACAAACTTCCACCACTAAGATGGTCTTAATTGATAAAAAGTAAGTATTTAACCTGACATATCAAAATTTGGTCCCATTTGGTCCTGACGTGATAAGTCTGAAATTGGTAAATTCTTTTTCTAAATGATCAATTACCAATAGATACTTGGTCTTTGGTTTTTCTCCTGTAGAATTAGAACACAAATCTCCAACACATTTGAACATATAAAGTTATTACTATATTCATTATACTAATATCAGATTATTTTCAAGTTTCTTCCCGCATAGAAAACTCATCAACTCATCAGAGCGAAAGAGTCCACGTACGAGACGGACACCTGGCAAGAAAACGCCCACACGCAAGACGCCAGGCAAGAAAACGCCAGCTAAAACACCCAAGACAAGAAGTGGAGGGTCCAGCAAGAAAAAGGCAATGAGAAGATTGCTTATGGACTCTGATCAAATCACGAGGTCACAGCCTTCAAGAGAATCATTAAAGAGAGCTCTTTTTATCAGTCCTGACAATAGAAAACCAGTTTCCGCTGCTGCATCATCGTCTGTACCAGCTCAGGCAATGAAATCAAAACGTGCGTTATTCGGTTCACCCGTTAAACCAGCTGAAACGAAGAGCATGGATGGGACGATAAGTGATCAGTTCTTAAAAAGGAAACGCGAGATGTTTGATGATGAACCGAATAGTAGTAGAAGTAAAATAGCCAAGAGTCTGTCTTTCGGAGGAGACTCTATAGGAGGCTCGCATTCTCACGCGCTTGCTCGCCGAAATTCTGAAGCATTTACATCGCAGACCTCTGCTGAATTAAACGACCTTCATAAGAAGGTATGAATAAATTCTGATTATTCTTAATGAATTTATTTTATAATATTCTTTCTGAAAATTCTGCTCATGCATCTTCTGAACAGCTACGTATTTATCGAAATTAAACCGGTTTTCATACAAACTAAGCTTAGAAGCGTCATATGTAAGAAAATAGTTTTTTTAACTCCTAGGTTACCTTATTGCTTATATTTTTATTATTTCTTGTCGGTGATAGTTGTTTTTTTTATGTGTTATCAGAAGCTGTTGTGGGCGGTGTCGGAAGCCCTGCGCGTGCACGGCTGGCGCATGTCGTCGCCCGGCTTTCGCGAGAAGGCGTCGCAGCTGGCGCGCCTCACGCGGCGCTTGCTCGCGCTGCCGCCGCACGCCGCGCAGCTCAACGCACCCACGCTCTCCACTTCTGAAACTATGCTCAAGTGAGTGCATGCTACCAAATATTCTGCAACTCGAATCAATTCTAAATTGAACTTAAAAGGTTTTTATTAGTTGCTATGATAAGAACTACGTAGGTTGTTCGGAAGTTTCGAATTAGCCTGCGGATTTAGGTAAATAATTTTATGAAATACTTTATTTTAAGCTACTTGAAATATCAAGGAGCATAATTTATAGTAATAGAATGAAAGATTTTAAATGTACGTCGAGCACCGCGAACAATACCTTCGGCGAGCGGATGAACGACTGTTTACTTAGTTTCTAGACTTATTAACGCACCACCACCGCCGGCATTACGCACTGTAGAAAATGTTAAGCTCCATAATGTAAAATACGAACTTAAATATATCTATATATTTTTTAATCTTAATTACCATTGAACAATATACATTTAGCGATTCAGTCTTAACACTGAGCATTGACTACAAAAAAAACCGAATAGGTTTTCTACAAATGCTTATGTAAAATTTTAGTTTTGTGTAATGTAAAAATAAAATCATTCATAATGTAATTTAACATCATTCGCTTTCTTGTGTACAAAACCAGTAAATGTTTTTATTTATTTCACAGACTCGCTCGTCGATACGTGTTTTCAATCATCAAAGGCTGCTCAGTCGACGAGTGTTTCCAGGAGGAACAGCAGAAAATAGCAAACGATACCAATAACAAAATTTCCGGCTACATATCAGCGCAGGCTTATCAACAGCTGCGCGCGCGCCAGAACGTACCAAGCACCTCACAAATCAAAGAAAATACATGCACCAGTGGGATGAAACAAGAACAATCAAAGAGCACTTCTAAAAACATTCTACAAGACAAATTAGTAAATATAGATAGTAACTCGAACAGCAGCAGCGGGCTCAGCATTATTGATAAATCCAGTCTAGGTCTTTTCAAGTCCAATTCCATGCCTTCTTTTGAAGAAGCAGCGAAAATGCGAGCAAGGCGCCAAATTAGTTTTGACAATGTCGATTTCCCTAAAAGGTGATGTGCGTTGACATAGTATTAACATTTTAATACAAGTTGACAAATATGTGTAAATATTAGTGACAATTATAATTATAGTGAAATAAGTGAAAGTGGTTTCATAAAAAAATATTTGACTAAATTCAAAGGTAATTTGGCGTCGGGAAGACCACATAATATATTATCTATTACCATGTTTAGAACAAATAAACCGAATAGATCAGGGCAATTTTTGAAATTCCCATATTCATATATTAATAAATATGACACGCTAGTTTTGAATGCATGATGACTACAGTGAAACTAGACAAAGATGATTTTATGTCTTTACGTATCGACACACACTACTCGACAATTTATGTCGCTGTATTTGGTGTATTTTTCCACAATGCTTGAGCGGTGCATAATGCGTGCAAACGCGCATTTGACGCGCCCTATTTTTGTTTTTATACTGTGTTAGCTCTGTATCGGAGTACTAACGCATATGTAGTGGTACTAACGATATTATATTGCTTCTGTACCTAGGTAGGTTCACGTTAGTATAATACAAACGTTCGGTGTATGAGCGTGTGCTTAGCTGTATGACTGTTGTAAAAAAACTGTGTTTTATTAGCTAACCTCGGTAATCAATTTGTTTGATGATAAATCACACACACATATATATATATATATACTATGTTTAAAGCGTGCGTTCAACAAAAATTGTCGTAGTATACTAGTGTAATAGAACGAACCACTATTTAGTCATTCTCTTTGCTTAGATACTTCCATTAATGTAGTATATTGTTGTCTTATATATTTATTTCGTTATACACAATTGTCTAGCAAGTAGTAGCAATAACATATGCCTGTTTGAATGGATATTAAATGCTGTGTAAATTGCGTGTTTAAATACATTGACTATGTTCATGTATGTATGGATGTGTTACTATAGCTGTGTGATCTCAGATGTTATTTGTGAACAATAAATTATTTTCTCCGACACATTTGTTTAATTCCAATCAATAGAATACGTTATTATTGCAGTAACCTTAATCAGAGATAATCACACTTTATTTCGTGTTAATATCAACGATAAGATAACTTAATTTCGACGTTGTAATTATTCAAAGGCTGCATCTATAACTCGCCGAGCAGTGATAATTGTTCGCTAGACAAAGGAACTTCAGTTAAAATGGGGTCTGCGCAGTCGTATCCTGGCTTGACCCAAGACGTGATTGAGGACTACGCCAGTCTGACTTATTTGAATAAAGGTGAAATACTCCAGTAAGTATAATGCTTGTTCCTTTATTTTATAAAACTCGCTATCCAGAGTATCTCCTAACCCCGTTGCAATGGTTATTTGCTTATTTGTAGCTTTATTGTCTATAGTTGCATAAAACAACCAGCTGTTTCCTTACCTACCTGTATTTAACAACCGACGCAAAAAGAGGGTGTTATAAGTTTCACGTATCCGTATCTGTATCTGTCTGGCATCGTAGCTCCCAAACGAATGGACCGATTTAAGTGCGTTTTTTTTTGTCTGAAAGGTGGCTTGATCGAGAGTGTTGTGAGATATAATTCAAGAAAATCTGTTCAGCCGCTTGAAGATCATCAGCTGTTTTGTAATCGTTGAAGGAATTGTCGAAGGGGTGGTTTGAATTTTAAATTTGTGATTATTCTTTTGTTGCGTTGTAGTAAAACGCTGCAACTCCTATCACCTACCTATAAGTATCAAATAAATAGATTCTTAATGCCTCCGTTGTTATTGCGATTCCGTATGTAAGTGTTATGGTTAGTTATAATTTAGATTCTATTAACTCGACAGCCTGATGAAAAAATTCTACTCCATCGACCCAGAAAAGCTACAGAATAATCCTCAGCATCGATTTTACAAAACTGAAATTATCAACAAGTTCCCGGTGCTACAGGTAATTTTTTCAGGTTTTTCAAATTTATATGGTAACAATGATGAAGTAATATTAAAAGAATTTTATTTAAACTTACTTACCTAGTTGTCTAAAGTATTGAGATAGAAAATCCTTTTTTTTTTAAGTGTATCATCAAACTAAAAAATGATTATTTAAATCCGTTCATATCTCGTAACTATAGCTCTAGCTGTTTTGTGTTTATTACACATAAAAAAAAAAAAGAGAACTTCTTTCTTAAAAAATAATTGTTTCAGAGTAATCCATTTCAAGATCGAATATTCCATGTGTTTTCCTCAAAGAACGACGATTGCTTCTCATTCGAAGACCTACTAGATCTTTGTTCTGCTATGAGTTCAGAGTGCCCTGTAGAGGTGAAAGCAGCATGGGCTTTTAAGATATTCGGTGAGTATTAAATTATTAATGCCCGATCTTCGGCTTTGGCCTTAGCCGCCCTCGGCTGAAATCTATATAAGTTAGATAAAGATGAGCTAAATGACAAATTAAGCTTATAATTTGTAATAACGTTTTTGCCTAAGTTAGAAATGTTAATGTTATGAAAGTGTTATGAAAAATGTGCATTTAATTGACAAAAATTAGGACTTATTGTACCTACCTAATTCTTAAATTTAAAATTATTATGTTGAAGATGAAGAATTAGGGTGCTGCGCAAAAAATATAAATAAGTATGTACTGTACGTGTGCGAAGCCGCGGCGGGCACAGGTATTATATTGTAAGCATTTTAAAATTATTTGAGAGTGTAGGTATTTATACAGGGTGTATTTGAAAAAGGAACACATGACCATTTGAATTTCCAGGTATTTTTGACTCCGTTTTTCATAAAAGTAGGCGGAATGTGTAAAGTTAAAGATTTTAAATCGTACGTTTTCTTTTATTTTGGAATTTTTAAAATACATCCTGTATATTGATAACTTGTAAGTTAATTTTAATCCTACAGCCTTCAGTTGTTAAGCATAACAACTGGGTGTTGTTATGCTTAACAACCCAAGTAGCACAAAAGTGCATTTTTAGTTCACGTCGGTTATTGCAGCATTAATAAGAACTGCTGGAAGAAGTAGTGGGCTCCCTGTTCCCCTGGAGGGCGCAGCACACACCCCACGGCGATGACGATGTGCCGGAAGTGACCTGGGTGGAATTTCAAGCGGCAGTGAAACGGCTTCAAGCTAAAAACACCTCTCCAGGACCCGACGGTATTCCTGGCCGTGTATGGGTGCTGGCGTCGAGGTTCCTTTGGCCCCGTCTTGTAGGGCTCTACAGCGCTTGCTTGGAACGGGGCCAGTTTCCAGGCCTGTGGAAAACTGGAAAACTGGTCCTGCTAAGGAAGGTAGGGCGCCCCGTGGACTCTTCGTCCGCATACCGCCCTATTGTGTTGCTGGATGACGTCTGCAAACTATTCGAAAGAATCATTGCAGACCGACTCGTCCGACACATAACTGGGGTAGGTCCGGATCTGGCGGACAACCAGTTCGGGTTTCGCCAGGGGCGCTCTACGGTGGACGCCCGGGGTGAGGTCGTCTTGGCGGTCTCCCTTGACATAGCCAACGCCTTTAATACCTTGCCCTGGAGTTGTATCAGGGAGGCACTCCGGTACCACGGGGTGCCAACCTACCTCCGTCGTATTGTCGGGGCCTATCTGGCAGACAGGGCCGTCATATACCCGGGTCGTTACGGCTGGGTTCGGCGAGAGACGTCGTGCGGTGTTCCACAGGGGTCGGTCCTGGGTCCGCTCTTGTGGAACATCGGCTACGATTGGGTCCTGCGTGGTGCTCTTCTCCATGGTGTCGGCGTCACTTGTTACGCCGACGACACGCTTGTGACAGCGCGTGGGAAGACGCACCGGCAGGCAGCAGTTCTGGCCGGCCGGGGTCGCGAAAGTCGTTGGTAGGATCCGGCTAATGGGCCTCGAGGTGGCGTTGCAGAAATCTGAGGTCATTTGCTTCCATGGTCCTCGGAAGGCACTACCTTCGGGGTCCCACATCATGGTAGGAGGCGTCCGCATCGGCATCGAGCCTACGATGAAGTACCTAGGAATCGTCCTCGATAGCCGATGGGATTTCGGGGCACAATTTCGGCAGCTGGCCCCCTGATTGATGGGCGCCACCGCGGCACTCTCGCGGCTCCTGCCCAACTTGGGAGGGCCTAATACAGCCTGAAAGCTGTATACAGGGATCATACGGTCTATGTCTATGGCGCTCTACAGAAAGCCGCAACGCGCGATGGCCGTCAGAGTCATAAGGGGGTACCGTACGATCTCCTTTGAGGCGGCTAGCCTATTTGCCGGATTCGCACCCTGGGATTTGGAGGCAGTACTCCTTGCGCTACAGTATCGGTGGCGCAGGGATGAGCTAGCTCGAGGCGAGTGGCCTTGCGAAGTAGAGGCACACCGAGCCGAGCTCCGCCAGATCCTGGTGGTGGAGTGGGAGCAATGACTTGCGCGACCTAGCGCGGGGCACGTCGCTATAGCGGCGATAAGACCCGTCCTACAAGAGTGGCTGGAGAGAGGACACAGAGCCTTCACCTTCCGGATGACGCAGGTGCTACCATTGTGGTGATTGTTCCGAGGACACGGTGCTTCACACACTGGCGGAATGCCCAGCCTGGGCTGACCAGCGCCGTGACCTCGTTGTGGCAGTCGGAGCTGCGGGTAGTCTCTCGCTTCCAACCGTGGTTCTGACCATGGTTCGGAGCGAAAGTGCATGGAACGCCGTCGCTTTCTTCTGCGAAGAGGTGATGTCCGCAAAGGAGGCGGTGGAACGGGAGAGGGAGCGGAGTACGACTCTCTCTGCCCGCAGCAGACGCACCGGGCCCCGGAGGGCGTTCAATGACCTCCGGCCACCTTAGGAAGCGGCCTGCGGGCGACGAACTTTTGGGGAAGTCGTCGTCTCAACAGATACAGGCCCGAGAGGTAGAGCGTAGTGTTCCGCGCGCGCTTCTCAGAGGAGTGCGACCCACGGGTGACGGTCGCACCGGGTGACGGAACCCGTCTAGGGTGAGACGGGTCAATGCCTATCGGGGGTTGCGGAAGAATGCAATGGCGATTCTCGCTCCCCCGATCATAGGCAATTAGCGGAACACCGGGGTGGTTTTTAGTCGGTAAGAGTCCGTCAGACCGCTTCGCCTCCCCAAAGGCGGAGGACATCCATGAGGATCTTCCACCCCGTCACCAAAAAAAAAAAAGCATTAATAAGAATCTATAAAGGTTTACTCTCACGCTAATAGCTGGATAGAAGATCATTGGAAACAATTTAACACTTTTGTCTGTAATATACGTTTACTATCTGCCACAAAGATACCACTGTAACTTTACTTACGTTAGTATTGTGTTTTTGGTACTATTAATCGTAAGACAGCATTTTGGTGGACTTATCTATGCTAATAGCTGCATTGAAGTGTCACTCGTGAACCATTATATGATAACATTATTGAGGATAACATGTGAACTACAAAAACGTAATCACTTTTTTCTTGAACTTAATTGACAACGTTTTAACTTTTGTTACTGCATATGGGTTCAATCCTGAAGTGTATACAGCTATTATATCATACTCTTACAATGGCACTTATTAATTTCACGAAAAATCTATACGTGAACAAGTTACTGCAATGTTTTTTTTATATTTTTTTTTTTATAAAATTGATATAGGCGATTTCGCAATGGGTTATTTTATATAAGGGTCCCCAAAGTAAGATTTAAAAGGTACTATATTTAGTTCACATGGTCCGCCATTGGGGTTAATCTGGGCCACTATTACTCTTTACAACAGTCAAAAGTTTACTTAAAAAGAACAGAGCTACTTATTCTTGCATCATGCTTGCCAATGCATCACAAGTGAATGTGTGTAATGCAAGCTGCATTTATTTGTAATTATTGCCGTTCACATAGCTTGTCCACCATTTTACTGATTTAATAACCTGTATACTTTAAAATTGACGTATCGTTTATTTTACAACAATATAAATAAATAACGTTTGAACTGTTATGTTTTCGAACTAAACTAAAAAAGTAGGTAGGATTATAATACGATTTTTAGTGTTTAGAAATTAAAATTTCAAAAATTTCGTAAATTTTGTTTATTCTTATATCACAGATAGGTATCAGGTTTTCTAGAATAACATTATAAAACAATATTATTTTGAGGGCGCGTGAAAATTTTCACCTAAACATATATAGTATTTGACAATAAAATTACATTCGCAGTATAATTTTAACACAGTAATATTACGAATGAGTTTTCACATCAACATTACACCAATAAAAGTATTAAACAACTGTACCGTTATTCGAAGCCTAATAATATATGAGAGATAGCCATCGCTTCCGTTTCCTTCTATCTGTCTCTTTCGCACCCGCCTACTTCAGGTTTCCCTCTCTTTCTCTCACTCCCCACCACCACTATAGGCATAGATCAGGGTGATCGCTAGTTTATTTCTCATTGACGTCGTTGTTTCCGTGCCATTCACAACACCAGCAAAACGTAGTTTATACTGTCTCTTCAAAAAAGAAATATAAAAGTTAAAACTACATACATATACCTACGTTATTGGTATCCAGGTATGTAAGTTCAAGAATTTTGTTTCTTATTTTTACAAAATTGTAAAGACAGTGACTATATACGACTAAAGCATATTTTTGTCTTGTAGTATTTTCTGCATCTATTTAATTCTAATTAAAATTAAATATATTAAATAATGATCTGTATGAGGGTCTGTGAAAAATATTTAACGGTATTTGCCGTTTGTATCACAGTATAAAGCATAAAGTTTCACACTTTACTTTTTCTTGTTTTAACATATCGCAATTACTTATACTCTCATGGTTTTGTAAGTTAAATACGTTAATAAGTTTCTTTTCGTAGCTGCTTTTCCCTTTAAGAGCTCAATGGATTATAAGAAAGATCAAGCTTATCATCAAAGGATAGCAATGATTCGGATGTCAGTTATAGTGGCTGTAATACTTCTAAGCGTCAACGACGCAAGTTAGCGCTAATGTAAAAGCGATAAATTACATCAATTTGGTAACCGATGACCTTAAGACACAAATATTACCTAAATCTCGCGATGTAGTTAGAATCTCACTATGAATATTCCTTTTGCGTCGACGATAACGTCAAAGCCGAATTTTATTCAATATCAGTGATTGTGAGGGCGAGCCCCATTACAATAAAAAAATTTCCTTGTAATTAGAAATAAATATAAAAGGACCAGATATTTGGAACACTAAGCTGTCTTCTTATTTACACATTCTTAAAGATGTCTCTCGTGTCTTCGCAGTTTCCTTTCGTGAGTAAAAGCTACCTACCTACTATAGTCAGGATTAGAACACAATATGACGAAATACATACCTACAAAAATTCAGAGAGGTGATTTTCCAAAGATTTCAAATGATGCCCTGCAGTTAACTTATAGCTATATTGCTGAAATTAGTAAGAAACCATTTTAGTTTTGCTGTTAGTTGTTTCGGTCAAAATTCCCTTACATAAATCTATGTAACGTAAGATACGTGACTCACCGAGTGGCTTCCAAGGCGGTCAGAAAGGAAATTATGGCATTACTTATTATTCGAGATTTAAATGTTTCGAATCTAAACAAGCCCTTTCGGGCACAGATATTAACACCATTGTAAGCTAAAAGTCACAAGCGTTTTCTCTCGTCCCACCGGGACAGGTGAGGTGGAACACTAACATCCTGAAGCACAGAGTCGCTTCTAAGCTGATCAGCTAACGCTTTATTACTACACATGACCAACCCACATTCTAAGAGTATTTAAGGCCTTATCCCTTTCATAGTAAAGCCCTCCATAGCACGTGCCCGATATACTAAAAAAAAAAAAAAATACATAAGTAATGAAAAGATCAAGCCTGGGTGTCACCCACACCAAGTTTCCTATCACCCATGTTTCTATTTACTGATCCCAATCTTCAGCCTAAAGGCTTTCGACATTTCACTCTTTTCATCTGCCAAGTCAAGGCAGACTCATGTTTCGCCACCTTCAGAGTCAGACCATCGGTCATCTGAAAGAGGAATATCAAATGGTAACATTGGTCTGGGCCGCTCGATCGAATCGATTTAGCATATAGGCAACAACATAAAGTACTCCAGTAGAATTGTGTCTGTGAACACAATTCTTTATACAATACGCTACTTATGATCGACACATCACAGATAGATATACAACCTGTGTCCAACGGGCACCTAGTCGCAAACAGAAAAAGGCCTACATTGCCATTTCAAAGGAGATATTTGCAATACTGAAAGCTTTCTAAGAACATGAGCAGAACATGCAATTTACGTCAGTGCATTTACAATGCGACAACAAGTCTGCAGTTTTAAACAGACGTTACGGAGGAGAAACCAAACCTCAAGGATCTTTGAAGCTTACTCATTGGTTGTTCTAACTGTTTGGACAGTCTCAATATAAGTTTGACTGTGCATCACAATCTGGTGTGTTCAACATAGAGACGCATCGGCTATCTTGACTGGAGGCAGTGCAATAATACTGATTTTCGTGGAATGGGTAAACTCCCGTTATAGATTTTTTTTGTGAACCACAGAGCGATCGAAGAAGAAACAGGAATTTACCGGAGGTTCTAGTAAACATGTGAAAGAGTCGACTATCATCAAAGGCAGCAGATATAACGTTCGAGGTTTTGAGATGCTTGGGTGAAAGAAACGTCTTACAGACTGACAATCCCTCGGAAGCAATTAATTATGAGAAATTGACATAAACCAGCATGGTCTCGCTGGATTCATTGGGCCAGGCAAAATAATTTTTCATGTGTCAAACCGAATAGTACTGAACTAGTGTAGTTTTTGGCTGATTTGCACAAAGTTTATCAACTTGGATTGACATTTAACATTATTTTGTCGTACAGATCCGGAATTTCAAATCCGTGTGATCCCTTTTGTTATGTTCTCTATTGCGCTTGTCTTGTGGTGTAAATAAAACAACCAAATATCAGTAAGCAGGTACACGTCCGCACACCTTCTGCCGATCTGTGTGCCTACTATATTTATTGTATATCACATCTCTTTCTTTTCCTATTTTGTTTTATATAAAATTATTTAGGTTCATCAACTATTTAATTATATTTATTTACTTTTTGCTTGCACAACTACATATTTGACTACACTCAAAATATTAATTAAGCTTCGTCTGATTCTCCTCACACGATTCTTGATTACTTTTCATTGACCTTCAACTTTCTTTAAGGTTTTACGTTTCTTTTATATTCCTAGCCTGTTTCATCATTTCTAACATTGATGTCACTTCCTTCAGCTCTGACAAATATTTTCGCCAATGTTTTTGTGCATATCTATAGCTCATCTCTTTCTATCTTAATTTATTTTGCTTTTCCTTTTTTCTTTGTCCCGTGTTTCTTTAACTATCTTTAACTAATAACTATTTTCAAGGTCTGTTAAAAAAAGGTTATTTATCTCTGAATAGTCTCCCGCAGAACAACTCTGAGGGTGATTTTCCTGTAGAGGGATGAGACTATTATACATAATTAAATATTTTAACAGATCATCTTTCCAATCCGTAGGGAAACTACTGTGGTGGCGTGTTCAGTATCTCTTTAATACTCTCTTAATACTTGTATTGTGTTAGTATTTATACCTTAATATTAAACGTAGGTGAGCTAACATTTATACACACATGGAACAAACATTTAGCTTACTAAGAATACATATTATAATTAAATAATGATATTGGGGTCGCTGCTATTCAGGTGACCTAGTATGCTAGTGAAACCAATAATAATGCTTACACAATCCAATTTCTAGCACTAATACTCAAACATCTTAAAATATCTCTGTTTTGTCTCTCGGCTTCCCAAATTTGATGGGGCCAGTACTGTGGGACTGTGTGAAAAAGAGTAATTCCTTGTTCTACAAATATGTGAAACGGAAACCGAGATGACGCTATGTTATCAAATTGTAAATTTTACTGTTACTTGTTTGAATATTTTATTCCGCCGGTGTATTTACTTAAATATAACCATAGACAACGGTTTTTGTATTAGTATAAAGTACAAATCTACCCAGAATAAACTCCATAATAGGATTTTTTTGCAATAAAGCCCGCTATAGGATGTATTGTTCTATATCTGTGACTAATCATAAGGATAGTAAGTTATTTCAAAATTGGCAAAATTATATTATTTTCCGCTTCTACTACCGACATGATGTCATCACGAACGAACAACATGGCGTCTAACGTTTTCAACAATTTACGCTCAGAATTTTAAAATGAACAAATGAAAAGCAATTTTATACCACTTATATATAGATTGAATAAAATTTAAGTGAATTTTGTGATAGTTTCATTTGTTTGTTTTGCTGATCATATTAAAATACTTCAAAAAGAGTAATACCCTATTACCATTTTGTTTCATCTTAACAAGACGACATCATGTAACCAGAGTTCAGATTGAAACAATTTGTAATGTTTTGACAGAATAATTCTAGTTATTCATCCAACCTTCCTTGACTAAATTAAATTCATCATCATTATAAAAAGTTTCAAAAATCGATTTTAGCAATAATGTAACGGGAACTGCACTTTGAACAATCTGGTTAATATGGTGTTTTAACAGTCTTATCATCTGCACTTGCATACAGACGAGACAATGGATCTTCTATGTTTCTTTTACCAGGTTTGTAAATCACTTTATAATCATATGCTTGCAATGGAAACACTCAGTGCTTTATGCGATCACAAGGCTTCGACCTAATATTACTTCTGGTGGCTTGTGGTCGTCTGTGACTAGCTCAAAAGACTTGCCATACAAATTCATGTTACAAGGTTCAATTGTCTACATCAAAGCTAGTGCTTCTTTTTCGGTTTGACAGTACCGTTTTTCAACGTCTGTGAGACTTTTGTTACCGAAGGCAATAATGCGGGGACCTTTTCCATCAAATTCAGCTCCCTACAGCCTCTGAACCACTGGATTGGCGTCAGTAATTACTTATCGACTATTGGATCGTAATAGCCAAGAGTAGGAATTGTACTAGTACATTTTTTTAATTCGCTAAAGTTATTGATTGTGCCTGTTTCCAAAATTGTAATTTTGCATCTATTCTCATCAATTTCAACTTGATGAAATGCGTTTTTAATATCTAATTTTGTAAACATGTTTGCTTTGCCAGATTTGGGAATAAGTTGCTCCATGGCGAGCAAAGGATGGTTTTCTTTTAAGATTGCTTTGTAAGCCGTTACCATCGGAGAAATCCAAGAAAATGTTCATCAACAGACTCGATGATGTCCATTTTCACCAGTTCATCAATCTTTTGTGGATTGTTGATTCCAGAAGAATTGGTACTCATCTCTAAGATTGACAAACTGGGGGCAAGGTTTTGTCTCTACAAATTTTTAATTAAACGCATATGAATTTGGGGAATAGTATTTGTTCCACGGAATGTATCAAATTCTAATTTAAGCACGTTTAATGATAACCTTAAAGATTCCATGAACCATTTTTAAAACATACAATTTTGTTGTTAGCGAATTAGGATCAATTGTTACACATCAAAAGAATGTAATACTTTTAAAGGATCTTTCGCACCATATGCCATGAACGTTGTATCTGAGGACTTTTGTTGATTGGAAACGACAGTTTTCGAACATTTCACGTAATCCCAAGGATTGTCATTTATGATGTCAGATCTGCTATCTGACTCAATTAACATTTTAATGTTAACACTCCTACCTGACATTTAATTGTTGCATCGTCATCGATGTGGAAAATATAGTCTATGGGTGTAGACTCTTTTTGTAGAGTTTTATTGTCGTCAGGACTTAGCTTGTGTATTTTATTTGCCTCTTGACAAGTTTTTTTTTTCTATTTTGGCCCTTGTTCTTTGTTTTGTTTTTTTTTTTTTATTTAAATGCACAAAACACATTGCAACCGTAACAATATCACATATAGTAAATACAATGTTTTGATCTGGATTGCAACGTAATAAATATGTGCACACAACAAGACACAGTAGCTGGACAGATAACAACACAACATAATGAGTGGCATTACAGGCTCGATAGTAGATTTAGAGGCTTCTTAGGTTACGCAGAGCCTTCTAAGGCCAACCTGATATGGAAGATGTCTTTCACAGTTTTAGCAAATACATTAAAGTTACTATCAAAAATGTCTAACGATTCATAATTTTTTTGGAGGCGACCCTTGAACCGGTATTTTGTGCATATTTTATTTATTCTAGGGCAAGAACTGTAGTCAGTTTTATGATTTTTACTGCCACGTTGACAGCAGGCATCGACTTCCTTCTTTGAAGTATTGGTGTCAATTTTATTATGGCTAAGGCTAAGAATTTTCCAACTTTTCGACTTCTACTTTGGTGTTTAGTAGTAAACACCAAATAAGTAAGTGACAATATTTATATATATATTATACAAAATAATATTCTTTTTCCTGAATGTTTACATATTTTGAGTAAGGTAACTATAATATCAGTATTTATACACATATTATCCTACAAATATTCTGTTTTCTTAACTATGGTTTATTTGATTTTGATTTTAATAATTTGTTTATGTCCATAATGTTGTAAATACATATCTACATAAGTTATAATTAGTTATGTGCTATAGGTATTTAATAACTTATTATTCTAAAGCACAGTAACTTCATTTAGAATAATATGTGTTATTTTGGCATATTATCGTCAAGTATAAAATGAATACGATGTCGACCTGTTTAAATTACCACTGAACAAATCATTGACAGCCAAGGACAACAACAGCAATATTGACAACGAATGCAACTTTATTTGTTTTATAATATTATTTAGAGTTTTGTTCATTCTGTTTTAATGAACTAAATATATCATATCCTTCATGGAACTTGATTAGTTTTAGCAGACATACAATAATTATTTTAATTATTGCAGTAAGCTTTTTTTAAACTAATAGGTAAGTACCTAACTTAGGTATTCAACGATATACTATTCAACGATTTACTCGTTGAATACCTAAGTTAGGTACCTCGTATTTACTCGTCAGCAATATATAGGTTTAGGATTTTTCAATGTACTTTTTACTTTATTTTATTTGTATTCATCTTAATTATTTCTCTTTATTTTTTATTCTATTAACACGTTTTCTCTAGACCGTGCAATTAACAACACTATGTAAGTATCAATTCATCGATCTACATGTAAACCGGCTTCGGCCGCTGTGTCAGGTGTTATATTGTTTATAGAAACTTGGTAAAAATCTTTCTTTTCTTGATTTCGATCAATTTGTAATCGTATTAAATTCAAATTATAACTAATAATGACAATCAACAGCAATAAACACTATAGAAGGATCGACGGATTGACCTTATTACACTATTAACAAGTTTTCGTAGTTATTTTATATCACTACATGTGATTCATACAGCCTACGATACGTTGTCTATTTTGAAAATAATTAGATTTTAATTAATATCGTGATAATATATTTTATTTATATTAACGATACATATAAATTAATGATAACTATGCACTAATTTCATAAATTTTTTCGACATGGGTTAAATATTTTAACCATCGTTATATTTTACATAAAACAAACTTGAGAATTTTCTCAAAAAACGTGTTTAATTCTAATAACAATTTAGGACACCATTTGCTTTTATTATTCAAAATTGTAGAATATGTAATGCATTAAATTTGCATTAAGTATTTGATACCTACGCACTTTCTCTTTTTTTTTTTTTTTGCAAAGTTGTAGGTACTAAGAATACATAATTTATTGCTGACCAATCCATTCACAGATAATTATATTGTTGTTGATGTAATTATTTACTTACTGCGCTTTTTCTCGTCGCCAATGTAATGTTCTCTATTGCGCTTGTCTTGTGGTGTAAATAAAACAACCAAATATCAGTAAGCAGGTACACGTCCGCACACCTTCACTGCCAGATAGGAACTGACAGTTTGGCGCTTCCGCCGATCTGTGTACCTACTATATTTATTGTATATCACACCTTTTACTACTAATAGGCTGAGTGAAAGCCATATCGTAAAGGGAATCCTTAAATTTATAGCTCTAACAAACCCAAGTCCCCAAGCCACCACAACAACAACAAACAAACAGATGGTAATAGCTTGTACTGGGTCTCTAAATTTACAGCCGTTTTAATACTTTTATGTTCTGGATACAGAGTACATGATCTGCCGGTTTGGGACAAAGATGTGATCTCTCAGCCGCTGTCCCAGGTGGACCCAGATAGTAGTAGCTTGTACCGCGTGTCTAAATTTACAGCCGATTTATACTTTTATTTTCTGGATACAGAGTACAAGATCTGAATCTATTGAAAACATCATATTATATCTGATGATTGCGTTATCCTGTGGCCAGGCTATCTGTCCAAAACGGACTCTGCAAATTACTGTCATTCGGTTTGGAGAAGTATGAACCACAATTACAAAACTTTGGATCCAGTTTACTGTATTAAATGTTTGATTATTTTAATTGAACAACGAAGACAATCAGCTGGATGTAGCCAACTTTTTGTGTCAACTCAAGGCGACCCCATACCGGCTGCAATATTTCGGATTATTAAAAGGTCTATCGTTTTAAAGTTTTAAATCGGTAAAAGAGTCCGATATCAGTGCTCAGCTGAAAATTTCAGGGTAGCGGTTGCCTCGAAGTTGGATTGAAAATAATCTATCTATACGGAGAAGAACAGGCAAGAAACTAAAGACACTCTTTTTCAACATATTTAATACAATTTTCTGGTTACATTGCTTATAGGCGTAACTGAAATGTGACAACAGTGTAACGTACTGTTCTTAAATATAAACAGACTCGCAAATTACTTAAAATTAGTCCTTGATTTGTTTGTACTTTCATCAACAATCATTTGATGAAAAAAAAAAAGTTACTTAATGTATTAAGTAAACAATTGTGTTATAAAAGCGACTTTAATATAACACTTATCTTTATTATAATAATATGAATCATAATATGAGCACCATCGTGCTGTCGTGCTGTACCTTTACAGCAATTGAAGTATTTAAACGCCATTATGCGATTGGTACATTCCTACGTCAGTGCACATTATAATACTAATCACATTGACGTCTCCCACCACCACCAGGCGATAACAAACATGTATCTCATATATTATTAGGCTTCGAATAAGGTAAGTATGTTTAATATACGTTTTATTTTCAGGTAAAACGTTGCTATTTTAAGCACAAATTGTATTTAAGTCGCACATGACATTGTAAAACACAGAATCAGTTATTTAATTGAAATTATAGTGAACTATTATAACTGTCATGGTATGCTTTTAGCCGCAGAGATCGTCCAACAAGTATCAATATATTGTTTGTAGCTGCTTAACACGTAACACATTTCTGCTTAATCAGCTGTTTTTCAGCACTTATGTTTGTTACCATTTATAATGCTAATATATTGCTATAAAATTCTATTAAAAAGATAAATAATAGCTTGTTGCTGTAAATTTTGTGCCCAAATCAGCAATAAATCAGCACTGTAGTAGGATATAACTCTGATATACAGCACATTAGGACAGCAAGAGATTTCAGCGTGGCCTCTTTAACTGCAGCTATACAGAACTTGTGTGCTACTTGGGAATTATAGCCGCTAAGCTCTATCAGACGGCAAAAGGTTCTCGGGAATGCTCTTTTGCGAAACAGTACAATATTACTAATATTCTGTAACTAGCCGTCCCCGCAGTTTTACCTGTGTTTATGGTCACTGCTCCGCTCCTATTCGTCGTAGCGGGATGTTATATAGCCTATAGTCTTCCTCGATAAAATGGCTATATAACACTGAAATAATTTTTCAAATCGGACCAGTAGTTCCTGAGATTAGCGCGTTCAAGCAAACAAACTCTTAAGCTTTATATATTAGTATAGATTAGCTGTAGCGATCTTTCTTTTCTTTACACGTATCGAGGTTTCGAGGCCGTTTGTGTGATGAGTGATGACGTACGTTAGGTATGTATGATATGCACAAAACATAATATATGGCATAAAGGTTATTTACTTTATGTACCTACCTGCTATGTATTATATTTAATAGATTTTTTGAGAATTTCAGTTTTGGAGTTTTAAAGTCGCTTTGTTTTCATATTTTTATTAGAAATCTTGTGACCTTTTACAACACGGTAGTTGACTATCAAGTCAATTCAGTGTCTCCTTATTCAACTTCAAAACAGGACTTTCTTTGGGAAATTCAATGACCTCTATTATACTTACTTACGTACTTGTACAATATTATAGAAGTAACCGATGAAATTGCATCCAATGACGTCATACTTTGCTATTATCAAGTCGTTTACTTTTAATGTTTAATTTATTTAACAATGAAAAATAAGTAAAAACTAATCGATTTTTTTCCATCCTTTACGTATATATGCTAAAAACATATTTAAAAGTAGGCCAA
This sequence comes from Callimorpha dominula, assembly GCA_949752705.1. Lineage (NCBI taxonomy): Eukaryota > Metazoa > Arthropoda > Insecta > Lepidoptera > Erebidae > Callimorpha > Callimorpha dominula. Next base: position 15,046,198 of record OX457006.1, read on the forward strand.
TAACCTATATTACAAATTATACTTACAGATTTAGATGATGACAATCAAATAACAGCAAAGGATATAAGCCAAATCGTGGATAGGTTGACCTGGAGTAACAATAATCGTAGTCACTATATTGATACAGAATCGAAGATGAAAATATCCGATGTTGTAAGTAACTATCCGTTATTGTTCGTTGTTCCTTGTTACTGTACAGAGAGTACATCTAAACTGGTTGGCTCTTAGGGGTCGTTCATAAAGTACTATCGCGCCTTTGGGAGATAGGAGCTGTCGCTTAATGTGACACTTTCTAAAAAGGAATTTTTTTTGGGGTGCGGACCCGTGCTTCACCTAGTTTCTCCACCTGGGTGAAGCACGGGGACCTATAAGGTCCCGTGCTCCAACTGATGATCAGTACAGTCAAGTAATTAAGAAAAATACATAATTTAATATATTATCAAAAGGATTTATTTTAACGCATTTTATCAAAAAATGACCCAATGATATTTCTTTATTAATTAATTGCATTTACGAATTCCACTAATATTATGAATATGAGTTTGGATGGATGAAAAAAATGAAGAAAATCGGAAAACAAAAGACAATAATGGATTGAAAAAATGGGTGCACGCGATTTTCAACCTTATTGACAAAAAAAATTTAGCAGCAAAATAGTCAAATAAGAACTGGAAATGAACTAAAAACACCAGAAAATTAAAGTTAATAAGGTCGAAAATCTCGTGAACCCAGTATTGCCTAAATGATCTAAAATGATCTTTTGTTTTTTCCGATTTTCTCTGGGCTTTCTCTTGTGAAACTGTGAAAGGCTTCTCTTGTTCCATACTCTTGTTTTTTGTTTGTACATATTCACCCCTATTAAATAATTGTTGTTGTTTAAATCTTTTGAATCATATAGGGAAAACAATTTACTGCATCACTGTACAATAACGTCGTCAGTTGGAGCACGGGACCCTATATAGACCCGTGCTTCACCCAGGTGGAGAAACTAGGTGGAGCACGGGTCCGTACCCATTTTTTTGTTGTATTTTAAGAACAGTCCCTTACGGAAAATCAACCATACTTTGACGATCTATTTGACGTTGGTTAAGTGAGTGGCAACTCACAAAAGTTTTTATTAATTATAATATTTCTATTAACTTAAGATACAGTTTTGATCATGTGTGTATTTCGGGGTTGCTCGACTAGTTTCGTACTCCAAGGGGGGCCTTAATAAAGGTATGAAACGACTGTATACGCTCTGGTGTATTCGAACATCTCTAAACTAGTCCAACATCCTTATAATACTCACGTAGGTAAAGTATACATACGTCCATAGATAAAGCATTTTTTTTTTTCAGATTTTAAAAGAAATTAATCTGGATCTCAGTGGCGGCATCGGGTGCAATGAATTTAAACTCGTTATATGTAGAATTCCGGAATTTTCATCATCATTTTACTTCAGATTGTAAATAAAAACATAAAAAACAAACAGTGTAGCTTCAATTGCTTCAGCAGGTCTTTCTCATCGGCTTGTCTTTATAACTTGCATATTTATTTACTCGTTGGGGTAGCAAGGTTCCGTAGGACTAAACCTAATAAACAAAATTAACAATACATAATTTTACAATATTAATAAATTAAACATTTTCAACTTTTTAAATAGCTATATCTCAGAAATGTTAATTGTTAGGGAAAAAAGTGCAAGACCATTTTTCATAGATGCTCAATCCAATATTTCACGTTTATAATATTGCAATAATATGTTGTATGAAGACCTTCAATGTATTACCTGCGTTTTTTATCTAACGAAAAGTTTACAGGCCGCTTTATTGTACCGTCCAGCGAGAGTGCGGTCAGGCAGCGCGGGTATCGGTGTTGTGCGGCCAATATTGTTTGGCAACACTATAGGCTGCTTGTACTTCACGTGGTACGATGGGTACCTTAGATATACACTGTAAGGAAAACAGGGGCATTCCGTTACATTTTTTTTAAAACAAATCATTTGGTAGAGAAAGGTAGCTTTTATAGATATTTCAGATAAATGTCGACATTCCTTCTATGAAGATCTGAGTTCTTCTGTCCAGGCCGGTCTTCTGTTAAGGATTCTGTCGACTTAGGATGGATTTCATTTGAGGAGTAACAGATCAAAGCGTATTAACTCCGTCAATATATCTTTTGAGATAAAGGCATAATCCATAATATTAATTATAACTTTTGTTATATCGTACTTGGATTTAATAGTGTTTGATACGTTATGTACTTTTAGTTTTTTTATATAATAAAAAGTAATACGTTTTGGTGCGTCATAATTTAACATGAGTTAGGTTTAAAATAGATTAAAAATCCTATTCGTACAATCTTATTTCGGTAGACTGAGTTAATACGCTTTGATCTGTTACTCCTCATTTAAGACTTGTCCCACAATGAACACAAAACTCAGTTGTTTCTATTCACAAAATATAGATTAAACAAACATCAAGCAAATCTTTCAGCTGGTCGGAATACTAACCTACATAGGCTACATATACAAGTTACAAGTATATTATACAAGTTGTATCTACTCATCGATGCCACTTTAGAGCATGCAATCCCCCACGAGCGCTCTGAAAAATACCTTATACTTACTATGTCATTTCTTGTGGACATTGATACTCTAATTCAGGGTCTGCGAAGTATGTCAGGGGATGATAGGCTTTAGGATAGCCTCTGTAATAATCTCTGTAGCGTTGGGAACACTGCAAAAGTGATTGTCATTAACTTAAACTTTACCTATTACAAGTCTACGAAGGGTAGAGTGCAACAAAATCCGATAAGTAACCGAGAAATGAACACTTCTTCATTCTCCTATTTATAAGCGATTACCAGTGGCTATAAACACTAGCATTAATAACGGCATAGAGTGACTTCTATCTGCCTACAGTATCCCCCTTCCCAAGAGTTTTAGGCGACCCTCCTCACCAGTGGAAACAACAATAGGCTATTAATGCTGGTTAAATGCTTTCTTTTTTTTTTATATATGGACTCTATCTCGCGTGTAGAGTCAACGCAATGCTTTCTTTTATGGGATAAAGTAACATCGCTAGTTAGGTGTCACTGATGTCAGCAGAAATGTGCTGTCTCTATCCACCTCTCTGAAAGAATGAAAGATGGCGCTAGCTACGGAAATGTCTCGACTTTTCTCAACAACTTTAGGCTGCGGTTCCACTAGGTAGCTAAGCGTTGAAGTTAACCGGAGAAACTATGTGTCCCGTTCCACTAGCTAAGCTGCGTAGCTGTGTGAGTAAGATGCACTACGCGAGCCATGCGCCATGCATCGCTTACGCGCACTAACTAAATAGTCTACTTTGCCAACACTCGCAATTCCTTAGCATCCTTAGCATGCATTCATAGTTTGAATCCTAAGCTCACATCTTAAATAAAAAACCGGACAACTGAGAGTCTGACTCGCGCACCGAGGGTTCCGTAAGAAAACAAACTTCTGTGTAGATAGTAAGTCCATCTCGGGAATCAGGCCTCGAAGATTTTTGCATGTCTTTTTCGATAGATAAACTTAATCTCTCCCATACATCAATTTACGACAAAGTCATCTTTCCAACCGCAAATTATAACTTTGTAATTACAAAAACTATTAATATTGAACTATACTTTGTATTTTTATGTGATATAACAACAAATGAACGACAACTTTTTCCTTTTCTCGTGCTGCGAGACCTTGCTTCTTACCAATTTTTAACCGACGAAAAAAAAAGGAGGTTCTCAATTCGACCGTACAATTTTTTTTTTTTTATGTTTGTTCAGCCCTCACTCCGTTATTTATGAACCGATTTTGATTATTCTTTTTTTGTTAGATAGGGTATACCTCAAGGGTGGTCCCATGTCAAGGAAGTCAGGATCTGATGATGGGATCCTGAAAAAATTGAGAGAAACCCTCGAAAGTTGTAGGAACGAATAGTGTTTCTGTTTACTTTTCATTACTTTATCAGGTATTGCGTATAGAAATCATCATCATTTTCATCATCATCATCATGATGATGAAAAAAACCATAAAATAAAATCTTTTTAACAAAAAATCAGTTTGTTGTTTGGCGCAGACTCAAAATAAGTTTACATAAAATTAGATAGTTTATGTAAATAAGCTGAATACTTAAGACTTAAGGTTTATTTATTTTTTGCTTTTTAGTTCTTTTCGTCGGTTAAATTTTTTGTTAAAAAGATTTTATCATTATTCTAGGTGAATGGGAAGTACCCATTGAAATTTAGTCAAATTGAAGGCATAAATGGCCTGTCTTTTGATTGCGCAAACTTCGAAGCTTAATTTTTTTACAGCTTTAAGGGACTGCAGACATACGTATTTGGTATTAATTTCAACTTGATGCCTCAATGGGTTCCTGACAAACATACTGACAACAAAGTGAGCTTATAAAGGTTCCTTTTTTTCCTTTTGAGGAACGGAACCCTAAAAACGGCAAAACCTTAGATTCGTTGAACCCTGTTCCACTAGAGCTACACTAAATCAAACTTTGAAAATAGAGGAATCCTATCGGTGGAAATCAGACATCCATAGCTACGCAGCTTAGCATATCACTAGTGGAACCGCAACCTTACTTTGCTTCACTTTATCTGCTAGGTACCTATCCTATATTCAGTCTATAGTCACCAAATAGATAAAATGTATTAATTAGTGCTTTCTGCGACAAAACTATACAGTTCGCCAAAAGTTTTGATTTATCAGCACCTTTTTATCAAGAACCAATTTTGAATTCGAAACCCGTATCGTATCGACTCGGTCCTTTTTACCCTCTACCACCATAGCCCCTCCATTTAGCTCTGTGAATACTTACATCATAAAAGGTCTCAATTTCTGATTGCCTACCATTGTCATAAAATATTATGTTATCCATAGCGACTTAAAAATTTAAATGTTTTCATGATAAATTTTGAATAAGTATACGTTAATTAACGGAAATAAATTTATTGAATGGAAATATTTTGACGTAAACAGAGACAAAAATAGAATAGGTTATTATTGGATTAGGAACGTAGTGTTTGTATATACTCTTTGGATTAGGATGTAAAGGGCAAAGAGTATACAAAAAACGAGGGTTTATTATACTAGCCAACCTTTTTAATGTCATAGCGCAGCACCCAAAGAGTATACAAACACTACGGCAGCACCATCGAGGGTTCATTTAAAGTAGGCTAATCAAATTTCAGGACAAATGTTATTGTTACGAGCTGAGGTTCGGGATTAGGAAATTATACCAAATCGTTACCAAAATAGACACAATTGAATTCAATAGATCACAAAATACACAGGGAAACTAGCAACAACACAATTACAATAATTTATTATCACTACTACACTTAATTCACTTCTACTTTACACTTTACTCGCTGTTAATTCAGTTGACACTCACTTGAAACTCACTCACTTGACACTCACTTGACACTCACTTGATAACTAACTCACTTGATAACTAACTCACTTGACACTCACTTGATAACTAACTCACTTGACACTCACTTGATAACTAACTCACTTGACACTCACTTGATAACTAACTCACTTGACACTCACTTGATAACTAACTAACTACTCCACAATGCCACGCTTTATTTAGCAAAACGGTATTTCTAGAAAAATTGCGACACCTCTGGTTAATTCTACAAAACAGTAAAACAGTCTAATACATACTAGGACAACTTCCAGTAATGGATAACTACTTAGTTCCGTGATGTCTCAACAGATGGCGTGTATCTTTATTTTGTAGCTCTCTACACCTTCCCACAGTCGCCAATAGATGGCGGGTTATTCGTAACATTATTTAATCATTTGGAGATAAAGGAGTTTGCATTACTACTTATGTATAACCAAAGAGTATACAAAACACTACGTTGGTAGATTTAACCTAACGTAGTGTTTGTATACTCTTTGGATTTAACGACTATTAAGTTTATAGACCAGTAAGTTGATTTGGGAAGTTGTACCTATATTGTATAATATATTATACTTCAGGTTCAGTAGTTACTACGCAGTCTACCTCGTCTTCGCTAGGTGATGCTGAAGAATGTTTTCCTGTATGCGGAAGTCGCCACAAACATTATAGGATAATACTGATTTCACAATACTTCTTGCCAAACAATATTAGCCGTGCGTCGACGTTGAATCTTTACACCAACTTTAATCCAACTCAACATATTTATAGGCAGACAAAAGCTGAAATGAAAGAGCTCGTTCCGGCTCGTGTTCTTATAGCAAAATGAACTGCGAACCTCAATTTAGAACCGGAGATATAGAGAAAGCTATGAAAATATAAGAAAGGTACAGGAGGAAATCGTGTTTGAGTATAACTTGAGAAGGGCAAAAGGTGATTTCCAATGCTGTGCTGTGCTGACAAATCTGTGCACCAATACCTTTCATTTAAAAATTAAAAAAAAACATTATTTACGTATTTACGGAAGGTACGGTACGGTAAGCAATTAACGCGATCACGAATTGCCTGACGTCAGCCTGTGACCACGGCCAGTGCAACCTGGTCGAAACGTCAGGCAATTCAGAGGTATGTAATTTTTATGTATTTATATTTACCTTTTCGTGATCGCGTTAATTCCCTTAAATACGTAAATAATATTATATCATGGAACGCGAAAGTTTAAAAGTTAGTATAAAAAGAACAATTAAGCAAATCGGTTGGAAAATATGTTTTTACCTATAGGCTTAGATTATATATAGGTCCAGGTGCCTAATCCGCGCCCCCAAACTGAATACCTACTTCCTACTAATATTATAAACGTGAAAGTTTGTGAGGATGTGTGGATGTATGGATGTTTGTGACTCTTTCACGCAAAAACTACTAAACCGATTGCGATAAAACTTTGGTATGTAGATAGCTAGAGATCTGGATTAACACATTGGATACTTTTTATCCCGATATTCCCACGGCATCGGGACGCGGGTGAAATCGCGGGGCGCAGCTAGTATAAATATAAGCGACTCACTCGTCAGACGTGAGAGAACGTATAATCTACCTATAGATAATATAAGCCTATAGGTATCATTTTAATTTCAATTAATTTTACGTACACACGTGCTATACATCAAGCTTTAATAAAATAATAAATAAAAGGTAGGTATATTTTTTATTAAAAACCAAATCCAGTTAGTAAGTTAAATATAAATCATTCATTAGTTTATCGTATGTAAGCTTTAGTAGTAGGCCCATAGCGTGCCCCTAAATTTCTATCGGGAAGTTGAGGCATGTAAGATGTCCGATCTAATGTATTGGGTAAGACTACAGGCTGCCTATACCTCACATGGAAAGGCTGGTAGCTCAAGTATACTCTGAAAAGAGAAAAATGCAACAAAAATTAGGTAATGAAAATGAGTTTAATTCGGATTAATAATGTGGTGAATTGTATAAATGTGTATTTTTTTTTAAATTAATTTTAAGTTTACGTTAATCACAACCAAATTATCGCCGATCCCTCCTGCCGGTTAGGTTAGGTCGTAAAACGATGTGGCCCTGGACAAGACGGAGGCCCTGTTATTTCATGGGCCCCGTCGTGGTCCACCCCCTGGCGCCTCTATCGAGGTCAACTCGGTCCTCGTACCGGTTCAGGCCCACATAAAGTATCTGGGCCTGATCCTCGACGGTAGGTGGCGCTTCGACGAGCACTTCCTGCGGCTTGCTCCAAGGCTGGTCGGCGCTGCGTCCGCCCTTGGGCGACTCTTGCCCAATTTGGGTGGACCCAGCGTCGCTACAAGACGGCTGTACACGGGGGTTGTCCGGTCAATGGCACCGTACGGTGCACCGGTGTGGGCGGAGGCTCTGACCGCCCAGAATAGGGCGCGCCTCTGGCGCCCTCAGAGGGTGATGGCGGTTAGAGCCATACGCGGATACCGCAGGTTCTTTCCGGGCACGGCTGCTTCGTGAAGTACCTGCACTCGGTCGCTAGGAGGGAATTGAGTCCCGCCTGTCACCACTGCGACTGCAGTGAGGACTCGGCTCAGCACACGCTGGCGGTTTGCCCCAGTTGGGCGACGCAGCGTCGGGCCCTCACTGCAGTCATCGGAGTGGATCTGTCGCTACCGGCTGTCATTCGCTCCATGGCCGGTAGCGACAGGAATTTTACCGCGGTCGCAACCTTCTGTGAGGAAGTCATCTCGCAGAAGGAGGCGGCGGAAAGGGTCCGGGAGGACGACCTCCACTCGGACCTAATTCGCCGCCGGCGAACCGGGCGGCGGAGGCGCGCTTACCAGCGCCTCATGCCGCCCTGAGTGTGGCCGCGGGTGGACGGGACGGGTTTTCCCCTTCACCCGCTATAGTGGCCCCCCGCGAGGAGGCGGCGTCCGCGTGTGCCTGGACGTCGCCTAAATGAGAGGTTTTTACCCGAAGGTGGTGCCCGCGCTTTTGCGGGCAGGCGCTAGGAGGGTTCCGGATGTCTTAATAAAAGCTGTTCCCGGATCCCTCCTATTTAAGGCGCAGTACGGCACACCGTGTGGTTTTAGTCGGTTCGATTCCGACACACCGCCCCATCGTAAACCCCGGTGGGGTGACGGCCCGAGGGGGTTTCCACAGGCACAAAAAAAAAAAAAAAAAAGGTCGTATAACGATAACGACTAGTCGACTCGGATGTTATCCGACCTAAGTCAGTAAATTTCATTCACATTAAAATTTTAACCTTAAAAAAATACAAGTAATGTTAAATGTTAAGATGAGACACAACAACAAGGAATTTTATGGTACAATAATTTGTTAGAGAGATTCCCCTAATTTTAATTTTTCGTAAATAAGTGGAGACTAAGTTTTCCATGCCGTTCTTTACATGCTTTCAATCTCATCTACATTAGAAGATGCCTATGCTACGATCTTTCAATTTATCATACTTCGATTCTGATCTCGCTAGATCGTATCAATATGAATAAATAAATACAAATCTTACTCAGACATTTCTGATGGACACTGGAAAGCAACTTTCGGTTCAACGAAATATAATAGTGGATGGTAGCATTTAGGATATCCTCGGTAGTAATTACGGTGCTTTTGACAAATCTGTAATTCACATAAATAATATTAACTGTTTTATTTATAATTCTGTGGTCCCACCTCGTTATATGAATTAGATCGCTGCTCTTTGTGGAAGCTTCCATTGGTAACAAGTAGGAGTCCCACTCGCATAGCTTTCGATGATATTAACGTATGTATGTGTAAAAATGGTATTGTATCCACCTACTTGTTAACCTACTTCAAAAAAGAAGGAGGTTCTCAATTCTTCGGAATCTTCTTTTTTAAGTATGTTCACTGATTACTCGAAGATCCCTGAACCAATTTAGAAAATTCTTTTTTTTGTTTCAAACTGTATACTTCCCAGGTGGTCCCATTTAAATTTTATCGAAATCGGTTGAGCGGTTTCTGAAAAATCAACAAATATCTAAAAATTGTATACATGGATGATGTTTTCGTTTACTCCGAAACCTTCCTGTCTTATAAGAGCAGTGCGTTTAGTTGGCCTACCCATATTATATTTAAAGAAAATAAAATTTATCATGATTTAGGCACATTGAAGTCGGTGATATACTTTTTTTTAAAGATAATTATCTACCTATCCGTTTTTAACCGACTTCAAAAAAGGAGGTTCTCAATTCGTAGGAATCTTTTTTTTATGCATGTTCACTGATTACTCGAATACGCCTGAACCAATTTGGAAAATTCTTTTTTTATTTCAAAGGGTATACTTCCCAGGTGGTCCCATTTCAATTTTATCGAAATCAGTCGAGCGGTTTTTGAAAAATCAACAAATATCTAAAAATTGTATACATTGATGATATTTTCGTTTACTCCGAAACCTCGCTGTCTCATTGGAGCAGTGCGTTTAGTTGGCCTACTAAGTAAATTATATTTAAACAAAATACATCTACTTTCTACTAAAAAGCACATTGAAGTCGGTGATGCTTTTTTTGAAAGATAATTATTAACCGACGAAAAAAAAAAGGAGGTTCTCAATTCGACCGACGAAAAGAACTAAAAAGCATAAAATAAATAAACCTTTTAAGTCTTAAGTATTGAGCTTATCTACATAAACTATCAAATTTTATATAAACTTATTTTGAGTCGGCGCCAAATAATAAAATGATTAATTAGCTACGTAGAGCCATGTCCATTTCTACGTAGGTACATATAAAATTTAGATAATTAATCAGTTTGCTGTTTGGCGCCGACTCAAAATTAGTTTATATAAAATTTGATAGTTTATGTAAATCAGCTCAATACTTAAGACTTAAAAGGTTTATTTATTTTATGCTTTTTAATTCTTTTCGTCGGTTTAATTTTTTGTTAAAAATATTTTTATTATATCACACGATTAGAAACCAGCGTCTTCTTAAGTTAAGCAGTTAAGACATCAAATTCTTATGAGTAAACGAGAACCATTACGAATGGTGGATGGTAATTATTGTATTGTTGGAAAAGATTTAGACATACACAGGAGTAAATCTGTAGGGCTACTCTTTGACAACCTACTTATATAATATAATCTACAAGAGTCTATAATTAAAAATCCATAGTTGTATTGGGACTTAGAAGATCAGATCTGTTGTGGGATAGAACACGGTTAGCGGTGTTTTAAACAGTCGGATTGCACCTTTGTTCGAACTCCTTTTTGGTGGAATATTATAGCAATGCAGAGATTGCCTAAAACATATAATGACACGTGCTACAATTGTGCCTGGCTGATGTGGAGTGGTTTGCAAAGTTTCTTTACATATGAAGGTATTTTGATTGATGATATGAGAAGTTCCGATTTGGTGATGAATCTTAATCTGTCTGACACCTGATACCTACTTATAATAAAACTGTAACAGGTCAAGTTCTGTGCATTGAAGATATTTTGAATTTTTAACTCTATATAGAGTGCCCGATACTGAAGCCAATTTTTTTTAATTTTTTTCTGTCTGTCGGCCTGTATCATGGCCGCGCATCAGGCTGAAATTACTGAACGGATTCAAATGCAACTTGGCATGATTTGAGTTTGAGGTAGGACATAATTATGATACTTTTTATCCTGAAGCTCAAGACGGTTTCCTTGAGAGATGTGATGAAAGTCAAAATGTGTACCTACTGAGTAATTCATTAACACGTAGTCCGATTCCAATCATTCTTTTTTGTTGTTGGAAGAGGTACTTTGACGATTGTCACGTAATCTTTCTTCTATATGGGTGAATCTTGAAATTTGGCGTATTCAGTTGATTCCCTTGGCGATTTTTTTTGTTGGATTGCCTTCAAATAATTTTAAAATATAAGTTTTACCTTCATTATAAACACACTTATCGAATAGGCATCATTTTTGTTCGACTCATTCCAAAGATTTATCAGTTTAAAATTTTTGTGGGCCAGGGGAATCAAAATGCGGTGGCAAGGGAATCAAAATTAAAACATTGTTGATGGAAAATATTTTTTATTTAAAAATTGGTATAATAGTCTTGTATCTTATTTATATGAAATAAATTTAATCAGTCTTTTGGTGGTGTTTGTCCGGATCGTCTTCGATCGTCTTATCTGAATAAATGACCTGTTCTTTAAATTCTTCAATATTTTTAAGTTTCTTTTTCTGATTGTGATGATTTGAACTTTTTCTAATTTTTCTCATAATTTTCTGTTGCCGTGAACTCATTTCACTTATTGGTACGATCTCTTCTATCTTGTTCTTCAAATATTTTTGTCTTTCTTTTTCTTTCAGTTGAGCGTGTTCAGGATCGTTTCGTTGCAAGTTCAGGATCTCTCTTTATTTTTCTAATCCACGATGCTCAGCAAGTCGTTATTTCTCTAGTCTCTCTTGTCTAGTTTTTGAGGCATTGTTAGAATCTAAAAAACCGCATATAGTAAGTACTAGGTACCTCTACACATAATTTTCTACGATTCCAGATGTATTGATTGCTAAGTATGATAGGATATTAATGTATTGTGCAAAAAGTATATATATTATTTTTAGGAAAAAAATAATTTAACACAAAAAAATAACTGCCTTACAAGGTAATTATAGGAAACATTAATTACCCTGGCGCAAATACCAAGAGAATCAACACCAAGGGAATAAAAAAAGTAGGTTTTTTATCGAATAAGTTAAAAGTAAGTGTATTGTAAGAGATTGCCTCAGTGCGATAAGGCCGCCAATTGTATCTACCACAAAACATTGCTGTGCTTCTACTCTTCAAAATCATTTTGGTGTACAATAAAGAGATATATTATTATTATTATTATTATTATTTTTGTTATTTTGTTTATCTCCCTTGATAAAAGGGGCAATGATAGTCTTATTACACGGGCCATAGCCAAGTGCAATTAGGATTTAAGTGATGGTGTATGTGGAAGAAATTGATGATGTGGTGAGAAATTTACGAGTAAGTCGGCAGGTATTTAGTAAAACTGCTTTCTGAATTATGTGAAGTGTGTGTTGCGGTATTTCCAAGATGTCCAGGCTGCGTTGAAGACTTTTGGGTATGATCCCGATTGAAGAAATGACTATTGGAACTATATGGATAGTTTCTGCTCGCCACTGCCGTTTCAACTCTATTGCTAGATCTTGATACTTGGTGAGTTTCTCAGCTATAGTGGATTGGACGTTATGGGAGTTCGGTACTGCTACATCGATGAGATATACAGTTTTGTTTAATTTGTCGTGAAGTGTAATGTCTGGTCTATTGTAGTGAATGGTTTTATCAGTTATTATAGTTCGGTCCCAGTAAATTTTGTGACTTTGGTTTTCTAGTATTGTTTCCGGATTGTATTTGTAATAGGGTCTCTTTTTTTCTATAAAATTGTATTTTTGAGCAAGATGTTGGTGTATTATAGCAGCTACTTGGTCATGTCGATGTTTGTAATCAGTTTGTACCAGAGATTTGCAAGCAGAAGTTATATGTTGTATAGTTTCGGGGCAGGTATGGCAGCGTCTGCATGCATCTGAGGGGAGATTCGGTGCGTGTCTTATATATTTCTGATAATTTCGGGTATCAATGACTTGATCTTGGATTGCAATCATAAATGCTTCTGTCTCAGGAAATAGATCTCCACGCCCCAGCCATGCGTTCGACGCTGCTTTGTCAACATATGATAGCTGCAGATCCTTTCGATGTCTTCCGTGCAAGGATTTCTGCTGCCATTGGGCAATCTTTTCTTTAAACTCAATTATATGTTCGTTGCATTGCGGGTTTTGATCTATTAAATTAAGTGGGGTGAAGCGTCTATCTGCAAGTGTTATAATCTCGTGGAGTATAGAGAGTTGTGATCGTTGGTGGAAGTACTGTCTGAGTGATGTGATTTGTTTGTTATGTAGATTGCTGACATCTATTATGCCTCGTCCGCCTTCTTCTCTCGGAAGGGTCATCCTTTGCACGCAGGATCTAGGGTGGTGTTTTCTGTGAGCTGTTAATGTTGTATTTATGGTGCGCTGTAGGTTTGTAAGTTCACTTTTTGGCCAGTTTATTATGCCGAAGGAATACGTTAATAAGGGAATTGCGTAGCTATTGATCGCTTTAATTAAATTGCGAGAATTTAGTTGAGAACGGAATAAAGCATTAAGTCTGTGTTTGAATTTTCGTGTAAGGGTATCTTTCGTTGCCTTCTGATTAATTTGTCTGGCTTGTTGAAATCCTAAATATTTGTATGAAGTGTGAGGTTCTAGAGGTTCAATTGTTTCTCCTGACTGTAATGTGTAGATGTTTGAGGTAATTTTGCCATTTGTAACAGAAAATGTTTTACACTTATCAATCCCGAACTCCATGTGTATATCGTTTGAAAAAGTTTGTGTGATATCTGCTAGACGATGCAATGACTGTGTACTATTTCCATATAATTTTATATCGTCCATATATATTAGATGTGTAAGATTTGTTTGTTTGTGTGGTGTCTTGATAGTGTAACCTAAATTGGATTTGTTCAATATGTTGGAAAGGGGATTGAGAGCTAGACAAAACCATAGCGGGCTGAGTGCATCACCTTGAAATATTCCTCGGCGTACCGGGATTTTAGATGTTTCTGTGCTAGAGTGTCCTGTGATGTTTAGTGTCGTGGTCCAGTGTTGCATTGAGTTTTCAAGGAAATTAATTAATTTGGGATGAATTTTATAGAGTTGGAGTACATAAAGAAGCCAGCTGTGTGGGACGGAATCGAATGCTTTTTTATAGTCTATGTACATGGTGCTGATGTTTTTCTTTGTCGAAATAGCTAGTTTCATTGCTACTAAATCTATTACTAACTGTTCTTTGCAGCCTTGACTACTTTTTCGACATCCTTTCTGTTCTTCTGCAAGTATGTTATTTTCGCTGATATGGTGGTGAATAAGTTCCGTTATGCATGCTGTAAGTATTTTGTAAATAGTTTGTAAACATGTAATAGGGCGATATTTGGCTGGATTCTGGTAATCTGTGTCTTTGGGGATCATATAGGTGAGTCCTTCAGTAATATAATGTGGCATTGCGTCTGGTGTTTGAATGAAGTTGTTGATAAAATTATGTAAGAAAGGGTGAGTAGATGTGAATTTCTTATACCAGTAGTTGTGTATACGATCACTGCCAGGTGCTTTCCAATTGTGAAGTTTTTTCAGTACGTTTACGAATATTTCTATAGGTATTTGTTCAAAATTCATATTAGTAATAGAGTCTGTTTGATTAGTTGCATAGGTGTCTGTCTGAAGCCATTCAGCTTCTGAATTATGGAGTACAGGCTTTGACCAAATATTGGACCAGAAGTTATGTAGTTCACTGACAGGGGTCGATACTGGATCTTGCATGTTTCTGTGGGTGTGTTGTTGTGTGTTTAAAGTTAAGTTTCTATAAAAATGTTTTTCGTTATTAATAAATTGGTTGTTTTGTGTTTTTCTCAATGTACAGGAAAGGTATCTTTTTAATCTGCTTGAAGCCGCATTCAGTTTTTGTTTGAGAGTGTCAAGAAAATGCTCATTGCTTAAATTAGGTTCTTCATGTTGTGAGTGTGTTTGGTGTTTATGTTTTATTTTTTCAACTAATCGTCTCACTCTTTCGCTGCCGTTTCCTCTAGCATATTCTGTCAGCCTTCCAATGTCTTTCCTCAAATCTTGTATCTTTCTTTCCAGTCTTTTCTGCCAAGGAGGGATTTTTGTTTGTTTTTGAGTGGGAGAAGAAAAATTGTCTTTTATTTTAGTTCCATTACAGGTGGCTGCCGTGTAGGCAGCGCAGTAAATAATGGTTTGTGTAATTAAAAAATCTTGTTCGGTTAAAATATGGCGTGGTAGTATTGCGGTGTTGATATAGTGCACGATTTTTGTTAGTTTTTTAGATGCTTTTTGTTTTGGTATGTAGGGTCGAGTGGTAGGATTAGTATTTTGGAATTTAACTATTGCAATTTTGAATTGTTCTTCGATTTTATTTGGTTCATGGTACTCTCTTCTCTGGAATGGTTGAAGGGATTGGGCATTTAATATTGATCCTTGATTTTGAGTTAGAAGTGGTTGGGTAAGTGAATCTATCTGTGGGTCCTCTTCTTCTTTTTCTAATTGAGCTGTTGATGTTGTATATTGTGTTTGTGCCAAAGAGGAGCTGTCTTCTTGATCAACATTTTGTAGATTGAGAGTATCTGCTACCTCGGTACGAATTTCTTTATGTCGCTGGTCGTTAATCATTTTATTTTTTAAAATTACTCTGAGCTGATCTGATATCCTTTGTTCGCTAACTGCAGACAATTCAGGGAATTCTGTGATAACTGCTTGGTAAAGGGGTTTACGGTAGGCTGTGCAATTTTGTCCTAATTGTGTGATTTTGTAGTAGTTTTTTATAATTGACTCGTTATATTCAGGTGTCCATCTTCTTCTCTGCGTTTGTACATTAGTACTGTGTGTCTGTGTGTGTGATTGGGTATTCTGTGTTTGTTGTAGGTACATGATAACATCATCTCTTATACTGTCTAATGTCTGTTGTGGGAGAAGGTTATTCCTAACTATAGCTCGACATTGGTCTCCAAGTCTTTGTTTAGATGCCTGCATTTGTGGGTATTTTTGTGTGAATTCGTGGTGTAGGTGATTAAGGTAAACTTTGCTAGTGTTTAATTTTGTAACTATAAGATACGTGCGCCAGATGAATTCGTTAATTTCTTTTGACCATCGTTTGCGTGCACGGTTTGTTCCTGAGGCGGATGCAGACGTAGTGGCATTTGCCTCCTGCACAACATCCTCAGAAAAAGCGGATTCGGTGTTTGATAGCGTTGATGACTGATATGATAATGGGGATGAAGAAGGTGATTCGAATGAATGAAATGGCGATGGAGTTGTTGGAATATCGCTTAGCATATCAGAGTCCGTCTGAATTGCTGGGGTCGTTTGACGAGTTCTTCCCACCCGGAGATTCTTCGCACCCCTGGACTCAGGCTCAGGCTGGCTCTCGTCGCAACCATGACTGGTACTGGGTCCGCCGGGCACTTGGGGCCGTTTCGTACTACTTCTTGTTATAACCATATTTCTTATTCTTCAGGGTTTTGGGACCGTTAGTTAGGAGGGGTTAAGCCAAGATGTTATTGGTTATTCATAATTATAATGTTTGTATCTCCTGTTTTATTATGGCACAGGGTATGGTTGAGTTCTTGATGACCGTATATTAAGTTCATGCCTTCCCGTATGCCCCCCCACCACGTCAAGGTAACCCCCCGGGGGGGTTATTATTATTATTATTAAGTTCTTAATAATAATAATTAAAATAATAAAGAGGTTTAATTAATGTATTTCCGTTGATAATAGACAAAAAATCCTAGAAAATTAGATTTTTTTATAAAATCAGGGTAATCAGCGACCTAGTGAAACAAAACTAGGGGAATCAAAAACATACCTTCGTAAATTCGTCCACGAGTAAAGTGAGGCACAACCTACCACTACGTTGGTTAAAGAGCGACCAGCACTCGCACGATGAAGTTTACCCACATGTTTCAAGCAATCCACTAAGGATCTACGCGTAATTTAGTGACGCGCCAGTGGAACCATTGTAAAGCTCCGGACAAAACTTAAGTTCTAATTCTACGTACAATTATGGTATAAAATACATACTGTTTATTTTTTTGTTCATACATGAACTAATGTCCAGGCTGATAAAGTACATCAATTATTCATTTGAAAGTTACAAGTTGGTTATTTGTTGATGAATACTTTACGAAATGTAAAGAGGACGCACCAGGGGTATCAACTTTTGCGAGTTATTTCTTTTTTTTTTACTATTGATACCTAAATTACAAATAATTACTATCGTGCCCCTGCTAGATCTCATAATGAAATAATATAAAAAACATATTTTGGCCCATAATATTAATAATACAGACACTTTTTGCCTCCGGACATCGTTTATTGAGCTATTCAAGATTCACCCATATCTATATGTAGTTATAATAAAGTTGTAGACGCGTTTGATTGTGTCCGCATCACGTGGAAGATACAAGGACTGTTACTGCAGATTGGTTTGTCAGTCATTGTCTTCCAGTTGTCTTGGAAAATGTTATACAGCAGAGACCAAGAAGCAGGATCCTCCTCCACCACGACAACGCTCCAGCTCACTTCGCCACGACACGACACGGACTATCGAAAATTAGTGTATCGAAGGTGTGGAGCTAGTGAGTTATCCTCCTTGCAGTCCCGACCTGGCACCTTGTGATTTTTACTTATTTCCAAAAATAAAAGATAAACATAGAGGAATTAGTTTTATAAACCCTAGAGATGCCATGGCTGCGTTTGAAAAAGGCGTGGAAGAGATCCCTAAAGAAGAGTGGGCTCACTGCTGCAGTCAAATGTTCCATCGCGTGCTTAGAAAGGAATGGAGACTACTTCGAAAAGCAATAGAAATATTAACAGGCTTCTATATTATTCCGTTTTTAATTTTCTAAAAACGTTCAGTGTGACCCCCGTATATGCGTTATGTACCTATATATAAAGAATATATGTCAGATCAATTCGTACCATTTAGGGTAGCATCCAGTCATAAAACTATTTAGATATAGATATTAGCTATCACAAACAAGAGTTGAATAACAAGCGAATGAAAGTTTTTAGAAGGACTAACCTCATAAAAAGTCGCTATTTCTTCTTGCCTTAACGGATCCGAAAATAAAATATATTTAACCATACTGAAAACGTTTGATTATATAATTATGACATATATATAATCAAAGATGATATAATAATATATATATAATCAAAGCTGAAAAGGTACACTTCAAAAAGACGGAAGTTTGACTTTTGCTTATTTTTTATTATCTTTGGCTATTAATTTTGTAACAGTATGGAACACTATCCATTTATAGTGTAGGCGAGATAGTTTATTCGTTAAAAAAAATCTCCCACCCACAAAAAAAAATAAAAATCACCGATAAAGGCCATTTTTGAATATTTTATTTCAGTGCTTCTAATGGTCCTGGGAACTTTTTTCCGGGCGTAAATTGTAGGTATTAGGGATACCCAGCTATGATAAAGATTTTGTGATTTTTTTTGTAAGTTTTGCTACAATTTAGCAAAAACGTAAAAAGTGTTTTGCGAAAACGGCGGAGAAATCATCAAAAATGCTCCAAATTCATTTTTCTAATTGTATGTATGTATATATAAATTTGCTTTCTTAAGTTGATCGAAATTTTTTTAACAATTGAAATAGCAAAAAAAAATGTAAAAAAACGACTTCTCCCCGCTAGCTTGAGGGTAATTTTTTATTTGATTTTTAATAAAAAAACTAAGATCGAACAAATCAAAATTTTGATCGAACAGTTAACGAACAGTTGAAAGAGCAAAAAAAAAGTGTAAAAAAAACGACTTCTCCCCGCCAACTTAAGACAGCCGATGCAGCCTGTAGTGAAATATCTGGCACTATTATTTTTGTGTAATGTAACGTTCATTCAAACTAAAATACCGTTTTTGGACAATTTTGAAAAATAAGTTTGGGTCCCTGGTCATAATTTCAGATGAAGTAAAATGTAGTGATAGTGTAAAATAGTAAGAATGCAAAAAAACTGCGAAACAGTCCGTAAAACAGTTTTTTGCAGTTTTGAATTAGAAATTCTATGTGAGAAAAAACAAAAAAATATTTAAAATGAATATTATGTTGTAGAAAAATAAATTATGATCGAACAATGACAGCCGGCTGTATCTATAGTTAATTTCTCTAAGACTGGAAGACACTCTTCTTTAGTCATTGGCTGTCGTAAACATAAACAAGGGATTATGAATGTCAACTTATACAAAACGTCATGTATAATGTTTAATCTGTATTCAGCAGGCAGTGTTAAACGTCAAAACAAAATCCCAAAATTTTGTTTTACTATTTTTAATTTCTTTGATATTTACTGGGGTTTCAATACTTTTATTATAAATTAATATAGACTGTGATTATGAGATGTGCATAATAAATGTTTGTGATAGGCGATTATCAATTGGCATAAGCTGGTTTGTTATTTTGGGTGAACTATTTTTGTCCGCTCTAGTTTCGGTGCATTGGAATAAATTTTGACATCCAGGAAAAGAATGTTCTTCCTGTACGGTGAGTTCGATATACCCTAGTAAACATTAAAAGCAACAGCTGTAGACTACAACTAGGTTAAAAGTGGTATGATTCGCACATTGGTGTGTTGCGTGGGAGTATGATCATTTGCATATTTTTTCTTCGACAGAGTTTTCTTAGATTCTTATAAGGCAAAACATAGTGGCAGTTCTTTAATTTGTGCAAATTATTTTACTAACTGTATTTTTAATTATAACGCCTATTCCATAGTTAAGAAAAATTGAAAGCATAGTTTTCCTTGTAATAATTTTATTCCTTGTAAGAACAGTAATCATTTTTAAATATAATATGAATCTCTTTAGTTCTTAATCATTACAGCTTCCATAGTGCTTTCAATGATGTGTTTTGTTTTGTTTGCTAAGCGCAACACACTTAATTAAGATTCTCAGCACATATTTTTAATCACTTCCTATCAGCTGTGACTCAATTCAATGTAAATACATATGATTTGCTGATATAGCTGGCTATAAAATTGATTATAACTGTACCATTTCCATTTGATTTTGACTAGTAAATTAATATTTTTTTTAAAAATTAATAATTAAGTACCTATAGTTATATAAGAACAAACAAGTAAGGACATTAAGCTCCATACTCTCTTAACAGTTGGTTTAGTTATTGCACATAAAAAATGCAAATTAAAGAATAAAACTCGTATAAATGTTATTCAAGTAGCTTCAATGAATAAAACTATATTTTGTTGTCACTACAATTTCCAATAGGTATATCTCTATTACTAACAATTAGAAGAACTTATGAAAAAAAGAGCTTATTGCCTATTTTGTTATTTTTTTATATTGTACATCCTGGAATGTTATACTTGATACTGAAAGGTCCTCTTACGGCTTTAATTGAAAACCTCATACTACTTAAGATCACTCAAGAAAACCATAGCACATTCAATAATCTACAATTTACGTGTTAATTTAAAAGCATTTGCTCTTACAACTCAACTTTACACAACTTAACAAATATGTATTAATATCCTACAATATGAATAAAATATTAAATCAAATAAATTGTTAATGTATGTTACGTAATTACTCTAATAATCCTTCGTGAGTAATGAGTACAAAAAAAAACCATAAAGTCTAGTGCATTATCAATTTTCTTATCTATAACAGAACTATATAAAACCCTAGCACATTGACTTATGTATCTCATATCAGACTCCCTGTCATTATCACTCCATCAACTGATAATGACTTGAGGTAGTTGGAATTCAATTTATTATTGAATTACACTTGATTGTAAAGTATAAGAAGTGCAATTAATACTTACTATTGATAACACCAGTTAAAAACAAAAACATACAAAATAATAATTAAGATTATAATTATAATAATAATAATCATTTATATCAAGCTACATAGGCCCATAGATAATCGTAATAACCTTAATCTAAATAAATATACTAAACATTCTGTGTTATTAATGTTAGCTTAAAAGTAAGTTAGTAACACTTCACTTGCACTTAGTCATTGTGCGGTCTATGGGTACTTGTCCGTGGAAGCAACGGAATTCCACCACCTAGCAGCCAAGAGCTTTCATCTAACACCTAGGGCAGATACCAGTTGGGTACTCGCACCATGAACACCTAGAAATTGACGTTGTTGCTAGCTCAAGCAGCTGCACTCTCGGCACGTAATTAAGCATCATTCTATATCTCTGTCCATTCTTTCATTTTCCTTTGTACAAATAGATAAGCAGTCAATTAGTGATGACCTAGCATGTTGCCGATGTGATTAAAAATAACAAAAAATTTAGGAAATTTTATTTGATTTAAAAAAGAAATAATAAGTTAATTTTAGTTAGAAATACTGATCTCCTTTAATGAATTATAAATAATTATAATCCACATTTAATATATTATACATAAGAAATTATTTTTAATGTTACTGAGGACTCAAGTGATGAACTTAGTGGTACATTTTTCAGTTTTATTACTCTAAGTTTAAACTTACCTTTTAACATTTTGATGTTATTTATTGCAAATTAAATTAAATAACCTGGTAACTATAGATGCAAGGCTTTTATACTTGTTTAGAAATAGTAACTAACAATTTATAAATATGCAGTAGAAACATTTTCTTTTCACAGATACCTAGGCCTTGCAGCTTTACAAAGTACTTTTCGTCACACCTCATCACAGGTCCATACCACGATAATCTATTGCTCCTCAAATTTTCTAAAGTATTCATTCCTCACATTATCCATTATAGTCACATTACACCAATCTCAACATTTGCATTTCAGCTACATGCAGGCGTCACTCATCTGTTCTCTTTGTGGGGCAACTTTCTCATCCATACAAGATGACATTCCTCTAAACAAATAAAGTTTTTTTATATTAAAAGAGAGGACCCATGCTGTAATTGTAACTGATATATACTGCTCTTAAACAATGTAACTTAACCTAAGTCAGGTTGAATGTTCACACCTAGCGTCCCTTAACTTAACCAATCAAAGTCAAAGGCTTAAATAAAAGAGCTCTCAATTAATTTCAATTCAAAACCAAAACGAACCTCGAAATAAAGCTATGAAAACACACAAAGAACACATGTGCAGGAGGAAATGGCGTTTGACTATAACTTGAGAAGGGTGAATGTTAAGTGATTTCCAAAGCTTGATAACAATATCTTTATTATTTATTAATTATAAAAAAATAAGGAAATTGATTGTATAGAACAGCCGGACGGGCTAGTTATAGATTTTTTTTTTATGAACATTTAACTTAATGCTGCACCTGGCTTCTTAACCGATATCAGTGGGTAAAAGCTCAAATGAAAAAGCTCGTTCCAGCGAGTGTTCCAAGACCAAAACGGACCTCAATTAGAGACGGAGAGAGATAAAAAGCTATGCAAACATAAGAAATGAGAAATTAAGCTAACCTATTTAATAGCCCTGGACAGACTCGTATAGGATTTCATAAAAAAAAATATATATATATACACGTAGATACCTTGTAGGAAAGGTAATGCTTAAGCAGTTGTCCAATGTTCAACGTACTAATAGTTTGATTATGAACATTTCAAAACAGTACTTGCTCCAAAAGTAAAACAATCAAAGTTCACTCAATCGTTAAGTATGGAATAGTAGGGGCAGTTTTAAATTGAAAACGGTTGTCTGTAAAATCGGTTTACGGACGATAGTTGAACGTGACAACGTCATAGGAACGCCTCAGAGCGAGGTAACGCCGCACGAGTCATGTTGTTTCGTGCGTGCAGCCGGCTCCATCGAATTATAAGACGTTGTCACGTCAAAAATAGCTTTTATAGGTTAACCTAATCAAGTACCATCAACTTTGTGACCTGATCGCTGCCATTGAAAGCATCCATCATGGCAAACCGTAATTCAATACACATTATATATTTATGTAAAAGTACATATAAAAAGTTTACGAACTTCATAAATTTAATTCTTACAGCTGACATAATACAAGTATTGTCAGTAATGAATTGATCATTGAGGTATTGGTATTTACCGACTAATTTGTACCATTATTGGTAACAACATAAATTTAAAATTTAAAATACCCCCGACTCGAAAACCACTTAAACGATTACAATAGAGCTGATGGTGTTTGAACGGCCAAACAGATTTTCTTCACGTCAACCTGATAACACCCCTCTTTTTGCGTCGGGGCCTAAAAAAATATACTCAATTCTAAAAAGGTTCTATGATATAAAAAATCTAAAAGAGAGGAGGTTATAGCGGGGAAGTTTGCTAATGGGTGATTCTCTGTAAAGTCATTTTCAGCCCGTAAATTGTTGTCCGGTCATATTAATATTGTTCCTATTAAAAAAAAACCTTATTAAAGACTTGAAAAACATTGATTAAACAATAATTATAAAAGAGACCATTGAATTTATAGTTACTTATCCAGATATCATCATTTTCCTGGAATACTGGTGCAAAAACACCAAAACCACAATACTTAATTGTAAACATTTATGTTTGCATATAACATAGGATCGACATTCCTATAATAATTCTGCTTCAGTTTCAAGTAAAAATAAACTATTTCTGGGTTTCCAATACCTATACTGTGTCATCAACTGTCCAGCCACTCGTGGTGGTGGTGTATTTTAAAATTTTAAGTTGTCGGTAACATTGTTTAGTAGTTTTTTTGATCCGGTGAATATCAAAGTATTTTTTTTTCCTTTACAAAGCAGCGGACTGTGTATTTTGATTTCATCGTGAAATATCAAGCCAGCTATCGTAATGAATTTAATTTCTAACCGACGAAAAAAAAAGGAGGTTCTCAATTCGACCGTATAATATTTTTTTTTTTATTTTTATTCTGTGAGTTCTAGATAAATCCTTCATTAATAATTTTAAAATTATGTAAAATATATCCAATTTTATAAACCTATTTAAATACAAATTTCGTGTCACGTTGTTAGTTCTGACCTAACTAATGAATCGATTTTTAATTAAACTTGCAGACTATGTAGAGTTCAACTTCTTTTATGCTCGGCGTCAATATGATAGGAACGAAATTTAAACAAATGGAGTTACGCTGGACAAATGGAAAAAGTCGACGAAGAGGTGATCGAAAATTGACGAGAATTGTCACAACCGTCAGCCGACAACAACGTTTGCTTAGCTATAGTTGTGCGAAGCATTCACAAAACTCACTGACTGTTGAAAGTTTACAAAAAATCTTCTTAACAAAAAATTAAACCGACGAAAAGAACTAAAAAGCAAAAAATAAATAAACTTTAAGTCTTAAGTATTGACCTTATTTACATAAACTATCAAATTTTATATAAACTTATTTTGAGTCGGCGCCAAATAATAAAATGATTAATTACCGACGTAGAGCCTACGTAGGTACATATAAAATTTTGATAATTAATCAGTTTGTTAAAAAGTTTAATTTTTATTTATTTTTTGCTTTTTAGTTCTTTTCGTCGGTTCAATTTTTTGTTAAAAAGATTTTTTTTTCATGATTTTTTTTTCATCATCAGCTCAGCTAGATGAAGTGATTTCTAAACGCAAATACCTATGATAAAGTAATGCAAAATTTCTCTCAATTTTATTAGGATCCCATCATCAGATCCTGACTTCCTTGACATGGGACCACCCTATCCAACAAAAAAATAATAATCAAAATCGGTTCATAAATAACGGATTGAGGGCTGAACATACATAAAAAAAAATATATATATATACGGTCGAATTGAGAACCTGCTTTTTTTTTCGTCGGTTAAAAACAAAAGAGCAGCTAGTAGACTAGCTAGAGCTTTTTGAGATTTCATAACGTAGGGTACGTTATGAAATCTCAAAAACATTTGGACCCGAACATTAGTTTCGCAACAAACTAGTAATTTATACAAACGACCATGCGACAGCGACTTTACAAAAAATAGCCATTACCTTATGTGGAAAACAAACACCAATTTCCCACCATTAAAGATAATTAAATCACCGTTACTAAAACAAAAATGTGTACGGTTAAAAAAAGTAAAAAGAAACTATACCTGTTCTAATACCCCTTTACAATCAACACACAAACGTAGCCCTACAATAATATTTTGCTACTGATAAACACGCCAGTATCTAAAAACAACAGGCCAGGCCGGTGTCCATGACAACACACTATGTTATCAAACAAAGAACCGAGCGCTAGGCACTGGCCTATGGCATATAAAATAAGTCTTGAAAAGGAATCCGTGGAGCATTTAGCCTGAATCTATGTACATATTAATACGTCAAGAAAATTCTTTGTATCCCTTTTTAAGAAAATTTCGCACATTAATGTGTTTTCACGTTAATGCGCGAAATTTTCTTACTTACAGTTTATATACAGAAAAAGTGCAGAAAGCTAAAATTATTTAATAATACTAGCTGTTATCCGCGACTTCGTTTGCGTGGAAATTCTAATTTATCCCACGGGAACCGATTTTCTGCGCAATTTTCTTAATTTTTCCTTCCGTAAGAACCTTCTACAAAGTATTAGAAGACATTAAAAAAAAGAAAAATTAAATCGGTTAAGTCGTTTTCAAGTTATGTCGTGAGAAAGGAAAGTAGGGATTTATTTTATATATATAAAATATATATATTGATACATAACATATATGTATCATATATATATAAAAAGGAATGAATGTATATTCAAACTGACTATAAATTGAGATAAAAGCTATCCTATCTCTCAAGTTGGACCAAACTGAACACCAAAATTTCATTAAATTCATCGCGGAAAAACAATATGACAGGATTTTTTTATATATGTATAAAGATTTGCAAAAATAACGTGTCTAAGTATGTTTATCCGTGTGCTACAAGTCTAGAAGCCATGGTACAAGATATGCTTCAGTTTAGTTTGCATCTAGATAGCGCTGTGTATAAAATGATTATAATTTCCCAGCTTTTTCACTCTACGATACCATGCAGCTTCTTTTTTTGTCAAACACTTTGGCGATGCTAGTCGATCGCAAGCGATACCTCTGTGTCGTAACGTTCTTTATGTTATGGAAGAACGTTATTAATGGTTTTACCGTCAGCCCAGTACGCTTGTCTCGGCGGTACTTTTATACTTTTACAGCGCTAATCTCTGGAACTATCAGCCGGATTTAAATATCTGCCAAAACTAGACAAGGGAATAAATATTTCTGCAATTATTAGCCAAATTCTTGAGGAAACCTATAGGGTTTTTAATACTCGCTCCCACCTCTAGGGAAGGCACCTTTAAGGTCGAGACAGTGAGCATAACAGCGGGTAAAACTGGGGGGTACGACTAGTAGCATAATAAGTAAACAGTGATTTTTAAAGGTCGATAGATGGAACTTTAGATTATATTATAACATATGTATAATATAAGTATGAAAGATAATCTTGTCGTCGATGCCAAGGAGTACAATAAGCCAGTGACTCATGCAGTCATTGTTCACTACACACCTCAATGATCAATTCATTACTGACAATACTTGTATTATGTCAGCTGTAAGAATTAAATTTATGAAGTTCGTAAACTTTTTATATGTACTTTTACATAAATATATAATGTGTATTGAATTACGGTTTGCCATGATGGATGCTTTCAATGGCAGCGATCAGGTCACAAAGTTGATGGTACTTGATTAGGTTAACCTATAAAAGCTATTTTTGACGTGACAACGTCTTATAATTCGATGGAGCCGGCTGCACGCACGAAACAACATGACTCGTGCGGCGTTACCTCGCTCTGAGGCGTTCCTATGACGTTGTCACGTTCAACTATCGTCCGTAAACCGATTTTACAGACAACCGTTTTCAATTTAAAACTGCCCCTACTATTCCATACTTAACGATTGAGTGAACTTTGATTGTTTTACTCAATCGTTAAGTATGGAATAGTAGGGGCAGTTTTAAATTGAAAACGGTTGTCTGTAAAATCGGTTTACGGACGATAGTTGAACGTGACAACGTCATAGGAACGCCTCAGAGCGAGGTAACGCCGCACGAGTCATGTTGTTTCGTGCGTGCAGCCGGCTCCATCGAATTATAAGACGTTGTCACGTCAAAAATAGCTTTTATAGGTTAACCTAATCAAGTACCATCAACTTTGTGACCTGATCGCTGCCATTGAAAGCATCCATCATGGCAAACCGTAATTCAATACACATTATATATTTATGTAAAAGTACATATAAAAAGTTTACGAACTTCATAAATTTAATTCTTACAGCTGACATAATACAAGTATTGTCAGTAATGAATTGATCATTGAGGTGTGTAGTGAACAATGACTGCATGAGTCACTGGCTTATTGTACTCCTTGGCATCGACGACAAGATTATCTTTCATACTTATATTATACATATGTTATAATATAATCTAAAGTTCCATCTATCGACCTTTAAAAATCACTGTTTACTTATTATGCTACTAGTCGTACCCCCCAGTTTTACCCGCTGTTATGCTCACTGTCTCGACCTTAAAGGTGCCTTCCCTAGAGGTGGGAGCGAGTATTAAAAACCCTATAGGTTTCCTCAAGAATTTGGCTAATAATTGCAGAAATATTTATTCCCTTGTCTAGTTTTGGCAGATATTTAAATCCGGCTGATAGTTCCAGAGATTAGCGCTGTAAAAGTATAAAAGTACCGCCGAGACAAGCGTACTGGGCTGACGGTAAAACCATTAATAACGTTCTTCCATAACATAAAGAACGTTACGACACAGAGGTATCGCTTGCGATCGACTAGCATCGCCAAAGTGTTTGACAAAAAAAGAAGCTGCATGGTATCGTAGAGTGAAAAAGCTGGGAAATTATAATCATTTTATACACAGCGCTATCTAGATGCAAACTAAACTGAAGCATATCTTGTACCATGGCTTCTAGACTTGTAGCACACGGATAAACATACTTAGACACGTTATTTTTGCAAATCTTTATACATATATAAAAAAATCCTGTCATATTGTTTTTCCGCGATGAATTTAATGAAATTTTGGTGTTCAGTTTGGTCCAACTTGAGAGATAGGATAGCTTTTATCTCAATTTATAGTCAGTTTGAATATACATTCATTCCTTTTTATATATATATGATACATATATGTTATGTATCAATATATATATTTTATATATATAAAATAAATCCCTACTTTCCTTTCTCACGACATAACTTGAAAACGACTTAACCGATTTAATTTTTCTTTTTTTTAATGTCTTCTAATACTTTGTAGAAGGTTCTTACGGAAGGAAAAATTAAGAAAATTGCGCAGAAAATCGGTTCCCGTGGGATAAATTAGAATTTCCACGCAAACGAAGTCGCGGATAACAGCTAGTATTATTAAATAATTTTAGCTTTCTGCACTTTTTCTGTATATAAACTGTAAGTAAGAAAATTTCGCGCATTAACGTGAAAACACATTAATGTGCGAAATTTTCTTAAAAAGGGATACAAAGAATTTTCTTGACGTATTAATATGTACATAGATTCAGGCTAAATGCTCCACGGATTCCTTTTCAAGACTTATTTTATATGCCATAGGCCAGTGCCTAGCGCTCGGTTCTTTGTTTGATAACATAGTGTGTTGTCATGGACACCGGCCTGGCCTGTTGTTTTTAGATACTGGCGTGTTTATCAGTAGCAAAATATTATTGTAGGGCTACGTTTGTGTGTTGATTGTAAAGGGGTATTAGAACAGGTATAGTTTCTTTTTACTTTTTTTAACCGTACACATTTTTGTTTTAGTAACGGTGATTTAATTATCTTTAATGGTGGGAAATTGGTGTTTGTTTTCCACATAAGGTAATGGCTATTTTTTGTAAAGTCGCTGTCGCATGGTCGTTTGTATAAATTACTAGTTTGTTGCGAAACTAATGTTCGGGTCCAAATGTTTTTGAGATTTCATAACGTACCCTACGTTATGAAATCTCAAAAAGCTCTAGCTAGTCTACTAGCTGCTCTTTTGTTTTTAACCGACGAAAAAAAAAGCAGGTTCTCAATTCGACCGTATATATATATATTTTTTTTTATGTATGTTCAGCCCTCAATCCGTTATTTATGAACCGATTTTGATTATTATTTTTTTGTTGGATAGGGTGGTCCCATGTCAAGGAAGTCAGGATCTGATGATGGGATCCTAATAAAATTGAGAGAAATTTTGCATTACTTTATCATAGGTATTTGCGTTTAGAAATCACTTCATCTAGCTGAGCTGATGATGAAAAAAAAATCATGAAAAAAAAATCTTTTTAACAAAAAATTGAACCGACGAAAAGAACTAAAAAGCAAAAAATAAATAAAAATTAAACTTTTTAACAAACTGATTAATTATCAAAATTTTATATGTACCTACGTAGGCTCTACGTCGGTAATTAATCATTTTATTATTTGGCGCCGACTCAAAATAAGTTTATATAAAATTTGATAGTTTATGTAAATAAGGTCAATACTTAAGACTTAAAGTTTATTTATTTTTTGCTTTTTAGTTCTTTTCGTCGGTTTAATTTTTTGTTAAGAAGATTTTTTGTAAACTTTCAACAGTCAGTGAGTTTTGTGAATGCTTCGCACAACTATAGCTAAGCAAACGTTGTTGTCGGCTGACGGTTGTGACAATTCTCGTCAATTTTCGATCACCTCTTCGTCGACTTTTTCCATTTGTCCAGCGTAACTCCATTTGTTTAAATTTCGTTCCTATCATATTGACGCCGAGCATAAAAGAAGTTGAACTCTACATAGTCTGCAAGTTTAATTAAAAATCGATTCATTAGTTAGGTCAGAACTAACAACGTGACACGAAATTTGTATTTAAATAGGTTTATAAAATTGGATATATTTTACATAATTTTAAAATTATTAATGAAGGATTTATCTAGAACTCACAGAATAAAAATAAAAAAAAAAATATTATACGGTCGAATTGAGAACCTCCTTTTTTTTTCGTCGGTTAGAAATTAAATTCATTACGATAGCTGGCTTGATATTTCACGATGAAATCAAAATACACAGTCCGCTGCTTTGTAAAGGAAAAAAAAATACTTTGATATTCACCGGATCAAAAAAACTACTAAACAATGTTACCGACAACTTAAAATTTTAAAATACACCACCACCACGAGTGGCTGGACAGTTGATGACACAGTATAGGTATTGGAAACCCAGAAATAGTTTATTTTTACTTGAAACTGAAGCAGAATTATTATAGGAATGTCGATCCTATGTTATATGCAAACATAAATGTTTACAATTAAGTATTGTGGTTTTGGTGTTTTTGCACCAGTATTCCAGGAAAATGATGATATCTGGATAAGTAACTATAAATTCAATGGTCTCTTTTATAATTATTGTTTAATCAATGTTTTTCAAGTCTTTAATAAGGTTTTTTTTTAATAGGAACAATATTAATATGACCGGACAACAATTTACGGGCTGAAAATGACTTTACAGAGAATCACCCATTAGCAAACTTCCCCGCTATAACCTCCTCTCTTTTAGATTTTTTATATCATAGAACCTTTTTAGAATTGAGTATATTTTTTTAGGCCCCGACGCAAAAAGAGGGGTGTTATCAGGTTGACGTGAAGAAAATCTGTTTGGCCGTTCAAACACCATCAGCTCTATTGTAATCGTTTAAGTGGTTTTCGAGTCGGGGGTATTTTAAATTTTAAATTTATGTTGTTACCAATAATGGTACAAATTAGTCGGTAAATAATGCCGCAGCAAAGTTCCTGATTTTTGGTAACTCCAGGACCCAAATCAGGCAGGTTCTGCAAAATATATCTTTGTTTTGGGTAAGTCGGAATGAATGATATATTTTTTTATAAGTCGCGTCGAAAAGTCATTAAAAATTATAATTTCACCATGGGCTTAATTTTTATTAAACAAAATTTTTAAATTTTGAAAATACTGCACTATTTTTCTTTTTATTTCTTGCATATCTCAGTTAATATGAATCACATATAGCGAAAAGTTTACCAGAAAAAAAAGATAATACTTTTTACACACGGTTTAATTATAACACAACAAATATTATTCAATTTAATATATAAGACCTTCAAACCTTCAAGAAAAGAGCGTACTCCCATCTCAAAGGCCGGCAACGCACTTGTGACTCTTGAGTTGCAGGTGTCCATGGGCGACGGTAGTCACTTACTACCAGGTGACCCGTCTGCTGGTTTCCCCCTATAATATAAAAAAAAAATATTAAAAAAAATGGTAAAAATCGCAAAAAAATATGCACAAAAAGATTGCACTAGTAGTTTTCGCACAAATAACTGTGCAATCTAAACGTTTGAAAAAAGATAGGTGATTTTTAAATCGTTGCTGAGTTTTCCAAGTCTGCCGGACACTTGCGTTAGTTCCAACGTCTTGCCAGACAAAGTTAAGGTCAACCCTAGGTGGAAGCAATGAGGCGAGTTACATCATAGGGAATGTGAGTTATTATGTTTTAAGGGGTTCCGTACCTCGAAGGGAAAAAACGGAACCCTTATAGGGTCACTTTGTTGTCCATCCGCCCGAACGTCAGTCTGTCTGTCAAGACTCTTTTTCTCGGGAACGCGTAGAGGTATCAAGCAGAAATTTATATTAAATACTCAGGTCTACTGTCCCTTAAGGCTGTAAAAGAAAATCAAACTTCTAAGCCAACGCAATCAAAAGATACAGCCGTTTATGCCGCAAATTTTCGACACTCGCAAGGGAATCAAAACCTACAGGGTACTTCCGTGAACTCAGAATCTTGAAATTTGGTACGAAGCAACGTCTACGACCACAGATAAAGGAAAAATTGCGAAAATCGTAAATTTTTAGTTACATCATATAATAAAAATTAAAAATTTTACGGAACCTTCGAGTCCGACTCGCACTTGGCCGGTTTTTTTTTTTGTAAACCCACTCTATGACATACGAACAAAATTGTTAAAAATAAAAGCGCAATTAACTATATCTGTGACGGCCAGATTTTGAGATTTTATCGGTAGAAACAAATCCATAAAAAATGCTTTTTTAATAGGAAACAGACGAATATTGACATTTTATCGTGGATTCGGAAATGAGATCACCAAAATAAGTGATTAATTATGAATGCAGAGGTAGTAACTGCATTACCTCATGTTTACTTACTGTACTTAACTAATGCGTACCCGTTAGATTCAAGTTAAGTGAGATAGTTTCAACGTAACTGTGTTACAGAAAAAGTGTTTGCGTGCGCCAAGAGATTTTAGATATCTTGTCTCGTGTGTATGTTATTGTAAATTGTTCTATAATTACATATGACCCACTTTACAGAAAACTCATATCATCTGCTGTACAAAACATGGATCGAACGACTAATAACTAAATGTATTAGGCACTTAGCACTCACTAGTACGATTATAATTTACTTGATTACTATAAAGAGTATCTAATTATAGTACTTAATCAGTAATTGACTTCTTCCTCACGATCTGATTTAAACTATTCATCCATTGCTATCCCTCGACCATTTTTAATCCCCGACGCAAAAAGAGGGGTGTTTAAGTGTGTGGTGGATGTGTGTCTGTCTGTGGCATCGTAGCTCCCAAGGGTATGAACCCATTTGAGTGCGGTTTTTTTGTTTAAAATGTGACTTCATCGAGAGTGTTCTTAGATATAATTCAAGAAAATCTGTTCCGTTCGAAGATCACCAGCTCTTTTGTAATCGTTAAAGGGATTTTCGAGTCGGGGGTATATTACATTTTTAATTTATGATTATTATTATTAAGCATCGTTCCTGTTCAAACCAGACATAAGTTTTTTAAGTCTTATATATCTCTTTATTGTACACCAAAATAATTCGAAGGAGTAGGAGCACAGCAATGTTGGGTGGCTTATACAATTGGCGGCCTTATCGCACTGAGGTAATCTCTTACAGGCAACCTCTTATCATGTATGTATCAACAAATTTTAGTTACACAACGTAATATTAGCCTTAATAGTATTAATGGATTTCGTCCTGTTTGCAACTGAGTAAATGTTACTGTGACTCATTCGTGACGTCGCCACTCCTCGACAACAAATGTATTTGGGTACATAACGATATAATACGAGGTTAACAAAAATGTATGTAACTAAGCATGATAACATAAACTGTATGGATCGAGCAGCAGTTTAATTGATGCTCGCCAACCACCGCTGCTTCGGGCATTGTTTGTAGGAGTCACCAATGTGTCAATTTAAGTGGTACAAGTTATTGCTCTGTGTCTAGGTGTAATTTTGATGCGTCTGAATTATTGCAAAGTGCAAGTCGGTTACTCTTTCACTCTGAAACGTCTGCATAGATTTGAATACATTTCGACTGAATCGATAGATGGTATTCTCGAATATAATCGTGATAGGGAACCGAGCACTATGTAGGCGAAGCTGTGCATCAAAGTTAATTTAAATAAAAAAATTACTTTGTCAGTTTCTCATCTTTTTAAGAGTAATCCGCTGCACCGATCGTTATCAAATTTGACAAAGGAGTAGCCTGGCAATTGGAGAAACAATTAGCAACATTTTATGATAAAATATGTCATCTCTATTTCTTGAAGTGATCGATTTATTATTCTGGCAAAACTGTCATTTGCGTGGGTGGAGCCGTAGCCACTTAATTTTTATTAATAGGTATTTAAACTAATTACTGTGGTAAACTAGGCAAAGTAGCGAGAAGATGGAAATGCGATATTTTTTATTAACTACTAACCGGATTGGTGAACGTTTTCGCTACAGCAATGGCAGCTGTCTTCAAAAATTTAACTGGTTTTTATATTTTCAGTTCACCCTGAAGAGTGTCTATGGTGATGGTGATGTCGTGCGTGGGCATGGGCGATGCAGTGCTCCGCGATCGGCTGCCAACTTTATGGCGTCGTATCGAAGACGCTCACTACAGTTACCTGGAGACGGATGATAGCCCCGAGAAATTGCAACAGAAGAAGAAACTAGAAGGTGGGCATTTTATAGAGTCCTTATTTATATTTTTTATCCTAATATCTAGTAGAAACAAGCAAAGTTCAGCTGTATAATATTAGTAGGTGTAACATGTAAAAAAATAGAAAAAAAATATAGTACGTATAGATTGATTTATATCACAAATAATACTAATAATCATAATTTTAAAATTTAATACACCCCTGCCTCGAAAATCCCTTTGAACGGCTAAACAGATTTTCATGAATTATATCTAAGAACACTCTGGGCGAAGTTTCAAACAAAAAAAAAAACGCACTTAAATAGGCCCATTCGTTTGGGAGCTACGATGCACAGACAGACAGTATTTTTTAACACCCATCTTATTGCGTCGGGGGTTAAAAAATACTGACTTAATTGATCATTGCAGACACTCTAGATGACGTGTTACAAACAGAGTAGAGTTTTTATTCTTCCGTATACAGGGTGTGTATGACAATGAAAAAGGTATTATTGTCCAAAAATATTATTTATGTATTTACGGGAATTAACATAACATAACATTAACCGTAAATATACATAAATAATATTATATCATGGAACGCGAAAGTTTAAAAGTTAGTAATATTGTACTATTTATAATCTTAAACTTTACACATTCCACCTGCCTTTATGGGAAGCGGTCATAACTTTTAAATGGATAGTTTTTGCAAAAAACTTTTTCTTCAGTGATTTAAGTACGTGTTCTATTGTCAGATACACCCTGTATACAAGTAAAACTTTAGTTTTAATAATATATGTAAGTACTATGTACAAGAATAGCATATTAATAGCGTAGAAAGAAATATATATGTCCACGCCACTGTATATGAAACGGTTACTCACAAGTGACATCGCGACATCGTTTTCCTGTTTTGGCTGGACTACATCTAGTGCAGTGAATATTAAAATAACTGATATTTCAATAACAAGATATTTGTACCTTTCCCAATCGATCTCGAACTACTTGTAAAGACGATATCATCAACGAGCCGATCATACCAAATATATCAACACTGTCAGATGTTTATTTTTTAAACACAATGTATACAATGCTCATTCTTTGTTGCAGACTATATAATAGAATATTTATCGTTAGTGCCTCACGAGTGCAAGTTTGGCCTGGCCGAAACAGGGAAAGTGTTCCAGCGGACTGTCAACGAGTTGTCAGATTTCAGTGCGTACCGCGCTGGACTAGGATGGGCAGCGCTCGCGAGGTACGCGGCTAACTTGCTCGCACAGCCCTGGAGAAAGGAGTACAGGGTTATAAGGGTGAGTTTTGAGGACATTATTTTTCGTTGCAATTAAGCCTTTTGGAACGTTGCAGACTTAATGTCCTAATGAATTTATACTGTCGAGCTCAAGTACAAATTTTACTGCGTACTCCATTAACGCCGAAAAGGCTAAGCTGGTTTTATGAAATTCGTTAAAAAAAACAACAAGAAACTGACATTTTAAATTTCAGTTGCAAATAATCGGTCCCTATTTTGGAACCACTCCGTAAATTTGCAATAGAAGTTACTCGAATATTGGCAACTGTAAATCACTGGCATCAGCAGCGTAAAGAAGCGAAAAAAAACGAAGAAATCGCTAATGTTCTCGTATTCTATACTGAAAGAAAGAAAGAAAGTTCGCAATTTTCAACCAAAACAATAAGATACCAACATCTCAGAAATCTCTTTTTATGATGTAACTAAGGCAAATATTCAAGTTTCCAATATTCAAAGTATTGATTACTTTTATCTACCTATGATACAAATTCCTGATAATCTTCATAATAGAGTTTTTATGCCTTTGTTCTTAAAAAGAAAATATTAATGGTTTATTTAGATTTAAAAAAATCTGAGATTTGGCTTTGTTTTAAATGAACAATCACATTTATGAATTTGAGGCAGACTTTTATGAGATGAGAATTGTAGAGATGATATTGGAAAATGTCTACGCGTTTCCATAATTACGTATAATTAAAGTAAACATAAACATCGTCTAAGTTACGGTATGGAACATGACTTTGGTTTTAACCTTAAATATTTGTATAAATCTTAAACATACCAAAAGTATTATTTTGATAGTCAACTAGACAAGGTTTTTTATATAATTATTTATATTTAGGCCCTAAATAATGTCATAATATTATTTAAAAGCATTCATTTTTACTCTTTCTAAAAGAACTTGGTGTTTGATTATTTGTTTCAGAAATTGGTTTCTATTAACTTACTAATACTTTGTATAGTTTCCATCATTCTCATTTTGCACCATCAAACCTCAACATTGCGCCAACAATGAAGTCTTTGAAGTCCCTTTCGCTATGACTTAAAGGTTATTTTTCGTCTGAAATTATAGCTGTATCCATTTCAAGTCCAATTAATTTATTGCAAAACGTAGACGTTCTTGTTTATACCTTTCTGTAGGTTTTTTAACTAGACTTTAATGATGC
Organism: Callimorpha dominula; assembly: GCA_949752705.1. Taxonomy (NCBI): domain Eukaryota; kingdom Metazoa; phylum Arthropoda; class Insecta; order Lepidoptera; family Erebidae; genus Callimorpha; species Callimorpha dominula. The sequence goes on from OX457006.1 coordinate 15,082,541, forward strand.
ACGATGAACAGTCAACAAAGAAGTATCCTACTAATATTATAAACGCGAAAGTTTGTAAGTATGGATGGATGGATGTTTGTTACTCTTTCACGTAAAAACACTGAAGCGATTGCGATGGAACTTTGTATGTAGATAGCTAGAGACCTGGATTAACATATAGGCTACTTTTTATCCTGATATTCCCACGGGATCGGGACTTACGCGGGTGAAACCGCGGGGCGCTGCTAGTATAAAATAGTTCTCAAAAAATGTCTCCTTGGTATGGAACCATTTGTTTCATTCACAGTTAGACGTCGTCGCTGCTGCTGGCCATTTTCCTAAAACAAAGAATAAGATATCGTTACATTCTATTTATTTTAATACTAATTCTTTATTTTTATATTAATCTATGTCAAATGTAAATTCATTCATATAGTTTAAATTGACTAGTAATTATAGAGTTTGAAGTAATCATTATTTATATCGATAACAACAAAACACGAACACAACACTATGTTTTATGTAAACTTGACAAACCAATCCTTACTTCCAATTATATCTAGGCATGAAACATAATTCCGACAAATAATAGGTAATTTGAAAATTTACAATCCACATTTTTAGGGGAATTTGTATTACACCCTCTAATGCAACATGACCATTTTAGTTTTTGTTTATTGGTCCTGTCAATGCCACAAAAACCACAAAAATAAACATATTTCACTATTAAAATCGGAGATGCGGATTTACGAAAATAAGAGCCATAATAAATGTTATGTTTATGTACTGATCTCTTTTTTACATACGTAAATTATCACGAGTGAAAGAGACATTGAGAGAAAGAGACACGTATGAAAAATATACAAATTAGGGCGCATCCTCTTTACTTCTATGTATAATAATATTAAAGGGTTGAGCACAGTCCCAATGTAATATATTTATATTACATTGGGACCGTGCTCAACACGTTTTTGAATATATATTATGATGATGATATATTAGCAAGAGGACGATGTAGAAATGAAGCAATTGATGATATTCGGCCGAGAAGCCATTATTATTATCATTCTGTGTGACTGTTGAGTAGTTTGAATAATCTTGAAACTAACATCCATGAAACTCCGGTAGCTATCGAAGTCAAATGAAAGTTCAACGTTGATTTGAAACACTAATATATAAACTTTTAACATTGTACAACTGGGTAAAGTACCAATGCTCCATACAAAGTGGTGAATGTTTTTTGTATGGAAGATATTGACGGCGAAATCATACTGGTATACTGAAAAGTTCGAATATTTCACAGTGACCAATTTGTTGTGCCCTTCCTTTATGTTACGTGACCTTAAAACAGCTTACTAAACTACGTAATTTGATTACAATTTCAGTTATACTGCGGCTATTTCAAACACGAAGTCGAAGCTAACATGGTCGGTGCAGAGATACTTCTTCACACAATGGGGTACAAGTCAGTAGGGTCGGGGCGACTGGAGCTGGACGGCCCGATCTGTCCAGATATGGTTGCCGCTGTGTCTAGGGATGCTCTCATCGCGCAGTGTGAATGTCAGGTGAGTTCTAGAATACTAATTGAAAACTACAATTCATAGAAAAAAAAGAGATTCGAATGCTTGTCAGTCATTTCTTATCTAATGAATTTGTTTTGTTTTGTCGATTTGATACTACAAATCTTTTGTTACCAAAGTTGAATGAAAATTTTCTATAGGATTTCGATCTGGGCTGTTAGTTGGCCTGTCTAAGACAGAAATTAATTGTGATCAGAGAAATTCTTTTATTGAGCCTGTACTGTAGTTGATCCATGTTACCCTCTAAGAATGTAATAGGCCCGATTCTGTGACCAGAGAAGAACTTCAAAATTTTTACCTCCACCGGCATGCTTTTATGGAAACTTTTGTGAATTTGGAGTCAAATACTTTATTGAAGGACGTCGTACGTATCGTTTTCCATCAGAATACGCTGTATTTATTTTGGTTTCATAAAAAAAAAAAAAAATTCCATCGTCGAGCTGACCAGTTTTCTTGCAAACGAAAGACGGGCTTGCTTATGGCACCTTAGTTATAGAATACTAACGGAGAACTAGAACTCGTTCCAAAAAGAGATCCGAGCGCTTGTCAGTAATTTCATAGCTGATTTTGTCGTTTTAAAAAATTTTTTTTTTTTTATATATTATGGGGGGCAAACGAGCAGACGGGTCACCTGATGGTAAGTGACTACCGTCGCCTATGGACACCTGCAACTCAAGAGTCACAAGTGCGTTGTCGGCCTTTGAGATAGGAGTGTGCTCTATTCTTGAAGGTTTGAAGGTCGTATCGGTCCGGAAATACCTCAGGCGACAATTTGTTCCAGAGATTGGTAAAAGTTGGTCAGTATGAAAATTAGAGGTGTGTGTGTGCACAGATAATGTCTCACATCTGGGAGGCGGTGTGGAGCTCGGGCGCGCGCGTGTCGTGGCGCGAGGTGTGCGCCGAGCGCGGCGCGCGGGCCGCCGCCCCCGCGCTCGCCGCCGCACGCCTCGCCGCGCCCCCCGCACACCCCGCGTACCCCGCTCACCCCGCACACTCCGTCGCTGCTGATAGGGGCAAAGTCTTGTACAACGAGAGTGAGTATGCTATCTTTTCTATAGTTTTTTTTCTTCAAGCTTAATGTTAAAAAATTAAGACTTGTCCACTGCTCTAGTCCACTACATTTTCAAGACACGCTCTTCCACATTTCACATAACGCGTCTCGGAACTACAATATTTTTTTATAAATGGCATTGCAAGATAACTGCTGAAGTTACGTCTGAAAACTTTCCTTGTACTTCTCAGTCCTAGCACGAACTGTTTTCAAGAGAAATTTCATAAATGAAATCACACCGTCATAAACACCTTTAGAGGAATTTTTCGTTACTCGTGTCTAGGTCCTTTCTATATCAGAGACAGCAGAGGCAGAGAGATCATTTCCATTAATATAGCAAAAGTACATCGCCAATAATTAACAAAATTTTAAATAATTAAATACATACTTTTAAAAGAAAAAAAGTAATAGCATAAGTAAAGATCTTCGACAGTCCGTTGGGTGATGATGGTAGTTCCAGTAACTATGAATTTAATATGGGTAAAACCATAGCTATTACTATACAGGGTGAATATCCATGGCCAAATTCGAAGCTATGAGGTATAGCGAAAGTACTCAAAGTAATCTCGGGCCAGGAATCAATATTCCTAGTCAGTAATCGAACACATTAATTAAAAAGAAAAACACTATTATTACACCAGTCGATACTGCTAATAAGGAACGAATTCTGAAAAGTAATGACATACGGTAAACTTAAGGGAAATGTTGGATTTTAATAAACTGCTTCATATTTTAAAGTAATGTCTTTAATAATAATCATGCCTATAATTACCTGTACCTTGTTCGAAATGATGCTCTATATTTCTCTTGAAAAAATCACCCTGTATATGTAGATACTACTTCCAATCAATATAAGCTCAATCCGATAATACATACATATATATATATATATACTATCGTAGCGAATCACAGAACACGATAATATTCTTACAGCACGAATGACATTGAATTGCGTTGTATTTTTAATACATTTTCAATGAAATGTTAAATTCTCACGCAATTTTTGAGTCATAATCGCCATTAATTTACATTGACGAAATTAAATTAATTGATTTTTTATCAGTTCTTCCAAAGTAACAGCTGCACTGGAGTACCTATACATTTTTATGACTCTATTCTTATACGGTTTTTGCGTTGTTGAATGTTTTGTTGCCTTCCTTAAGTATACTAACAACGGGCGGCACACATTAACAGTATTCATGTTAAGAATGTTAACTGCAGACAGTATTTAAAAAATAAATCAATCCTCTGCGCCTTCTCCCAACTAAGTTCCCGGCTTTCAGTCTTAACTACGATACGGTCGAACTTCGATATTTTACGTGAAGCGGCGATATCGGTATTAAAATATAAATCACTACATATTATAAAACAAAGTCCCGCCGCGTCTGTCTGTAAACTGCGATAAAATTAAAAAATACTGAACGGATTTTCATGCGGTTTTCAATAATAGACAGAGTTATAGACTATAGAATTTGTTAAGATTTTGTGTAAACAGATTGAAATATGTTGCTGCCACCCGTGCCAAGGCGGGGCGGGTTGCTAGTTAATTATAAAATAGTAATTTATAATAAAACGTTTACAGTATTCGTAAGTATATTAGTAGGTATAGCGCGAAAGAATGCCTTATCCTAACTTATAGCAACAAACATTAGCAAAGAAATCAAATTCTTCCTACTCTCGTTCCTACTAGGTATATTAAAGAAACGTGCCACGCCTTGGCCCAAATTTCACTAGTCGTTATAGATCGTAGTACTTATTGCCAAATCTGTGACCTACAGAAGTGAAACTGCAGTCAACAAATCGCGAACATGGTGGACAAGTCGGTCAAATACTTGTACCGAACAATAGTTTATGCTAATACTGTTTTCTTTTATTTTTCAGATTCAGATATATACTCGAACATACCAACGACGATTCCTTCAGAGCCATACCGAAACAGGCTAATAGACACTCGATACAACGCGACACAACCACATTGCAACCACATATGCGACGATACGCCCCTGGAAAACCACATGCCCCCTCTTAATCCTTACCTGGTACCGCAAGGCGTTATGCCTCAAGTTATGTACCCTCATCTCCATCCCGATGTTCCTGTCACAATGCCACATTGTTCCACAGTCCCCATGATGACCCCCTACGGCATCCCGTATTACTACCCAGTCCAATCCCCATATATGATCCCCACACCTGTATATGCTCCTATTAAACATGCCGCCACAGTCCCGGTTAACGGGTATCCTCCAATGCCCCAATACAGGTACGACCCCGTACCCACAGGGCAACTTATCGAGTTAGACACCCCTTCTGTTTATGAGAACGGAAAATTCGAGAGGTATAAAGAAGATGAAAGAAGTCATAGGAAGAGTAGGTTAGAATCATCTAGAAGGAACAGCACGTCTAAGTCCGGGTTGAGTGATGTCACTCTTCCTAGTTTACCTCGGTCTGATACGCAACCAGCTCTAAGTAAGGCTAAAGAAGATGGCATGGGTACCTACGAAAGCTGGGATTATGTATTCAGGAACTTATCGAGCAAAGACCAAGAACCAGAAGCTAGAAGTCGATACTCTCCATCTTTCGACAGAGATTCGAGAACACTCGATAGGTTAGACAGAGAGGAAAGACGAGTGAAATATCAGCCGACAACGCTTGATTTAGAAGATGGTATGCAAGCGCTTAACCTTGATCGTTCTTATGACGAAGAAGTTTACCGCACGGCTAAGGTGAACGAAATAATGAGAATGAAGCAAGAACAAGAGTTCAAACGGGCAAAACATTTAGCGAAGAAAGCACTTGACGAAAGAAAACCTAAAAAACATTTGCCAGAGCCGGTTGGAAACCCCAAAGCAGATGCTTTAATAACCCCTAAAGTTGCCCCAGATAAGGTTAAGTTACTGTCGAAAAAGGATATACGAGATAGAAAGGAGGTTATAAAGCAGCAAACTACTGTGAATGGTGAACGGGTCTCGAGTACAGCTGAGGTGAAGAAGGTGAAGAAACCTGCGAAGTTGGTCGCTGCTGAAGTGGACAAGTCAAGGACGAAACCGGTTGAAAACGGTGTTCATAGTACGGGGCACGGTTCTAAGAGTAATATATGTAAGTTACTCGTTTTTTTTAATAGTTAATCTTGTTTATAGGAATCCATTTGAGAATTAAATTGTCTGGTTACCATAGTACAGGCTCTGCCTAGTTTGGGATCAAATGGCCGTGTGTGGAGGTGTCTCAAGTTTTTATTATGGATTTTCTCAAAAAAAAAAAAAAATATAATAGTCAGTCATGGGGCTGCCAAAAGAAGTGAAAACTTAAACGAAACGACGAACTTAAAACGTCACATTAGCGGGTTGGTGACATTAATTAATAAGGAGATGACAGAACTCAATGTTTAGATTAGCGTCCTCTAGTGGATCAATATATGTATGATTACCGTGACGGTCACGAGTTCAGGGCTTTTTCCACATAGCAAAAGTGTACAAACGTGCCTAAAGAAGTTTTCACTTCGAAAAAATGTTCGATTAATAAATAATCTCAATTCTCAATTTAACTTCACATATTCCACCTGCTTTTATGAGAAACGGAGGTAATAATAAGTGGAAATTCAAATAGTAATAATTTTTAAACTGATTTTTTTTAAATTCTTTTTGTAACTGCATGCTATAGTCATGCCCTTTAAGAGATTTAAGTAAGGTTCCATTGTCAGATACACCCGGTATAAAGTGCATCTTATTCACAGCGTCCAACTCACACGCACCAAGCTACGACTTAAAAGCGCAGCTCATCGTATCTCTGGACGAAACGGACAACGTACGGCGGTCACCACCCAAACATACCACCCAACAGAACGGCGACCGCGACCGACCCATCAGCAGGACACCGAACCATCACCCGAGTGAAAGAGAGAGGCCAGATACTGCAAGTAGTGAGGCGAAAAGAGACAAATGGGAGTGCGGAACTTGCACCTACTTGAATAGAAACGCTCTAGCTGCGTGTGAAATGTGCGGTAAGTCTAAGCGAGGGCCGGAAATACAACCGCTGAGGTCAGGGGGTCGTGAGTGTCCTGCTTGCACCCTAGTCAATGAAAGAGACGCAAAGATATGCGACGCTTGCGGCACGAGCCTAGATCACTGCCCCACCTACATATAAACGTATTCTTATGACGTCACGAAATCGGGTTGCCAATTGTATCTAATCATTTTATATAATTTTATTTATAATGACATGTTAGTATTAATCGTTATTATTGCACAATACTTTTTTAATTATTGTACTGGGGCAGTTGTATTTTGAATTTGGTTAAATTAAGAACGCGTGGCACATTAAATGTGTTTGGGCTGCTATCAAAATTTATACCGAAATTATGATGAATATATTATATACAAATTGATGAAGGTTCCTTCCAATTGGTTATTTATTTAACAAATATATCGATGTTAAGCTAACCTCTTTAGCTATTACACTTTGACTTTGTTAAAAACGCTGCTAAAGCTTGTTAATAATCTGAGTTTAATTTTATATTTGAAAATGGGACCATGAAACAAGCGGTTTCCAAAACGGCTACTTATTCTACGCTATAACAATATCCAACATTGTCATCCAGCTGTAAAACTAAAAAGTTCGTCTAATATGGCTCACGAACATTTTGTTCTGTAATTAAATGACAATAGGAGAAAACCAACGTAATTAAGGCCAAGATTGCACACTTCCAATTGTTGCATTAAAAATTATAGACTTTGTACCAGAAATATGATACAGTAATATCATCACCTGACAAATAATCCTTCATATTGATGATAATAATGAACGGGACAAGTTGCTTTCATGAAACATATCTGACACTTAAATTGAAATATTTTATTAAATTTAAATGCAATTTTATTTTAACAATTAAGAAAAACAAGGTACTATTTAATTCTTTAGTATTTTTCGACTTATATAACTTGGACTCGCAATCTGTCAGTCAAAGATATTTAACAATAATAGGTATAACATATCTTAAGGATTCCGCTTGTTTCGTTGCCATAATGATTTGGTGTTATTGCTCATAATAATAATAATAATTTAATGGACAGATGTATCTAATACCAGTTATGACATAATGTAGTTGTTACTAAATTGTTTTATTCTATCGCTTGACGACAGGGTAATGATTAATGTGTGTATTCAAATTTTAAATTAGCTTTGTATGCATTAGGGAGCATTTGGTGTTCTATATGTAGCACAGTATATAGGGTGATCGTTAGTAGACAGTATGTTCATATTACGTATAAAGGTTTCTGAACACAGTTGGATGTGTTCTGAACACACGCTTTTGGAGAATAAGTGCTATTCCGTGAGAAATGGGAACAAGGGAATACCAGACAGACATATCTGCGTATAAAATACGTCAGAAAACTTTACGCTAATAGAAAGCACACTATGTTTTCTGATTAACTATATTCCGGTCTTAATTGTTTTTAAAACTTTCAGCACTTGTATGCCTATTAGATATAAATCGTGACTTTCGATCGAAAAGTAACTAAATCTTTACCGCGGTTGGACTCGGGAGTGCCTACTCGGTATGCGGGCCTAATAAGATAGCCATAAAATTTTAAAGTTGCGGTATTTTTTATCTCACGTCTATACCCCCGAAGGGCAGAGGTGGTGCATTCAACACCTACATTTTGTCAACTATATTTTGGTCCTCACGTAATAGGGTGCAAGCTTATTGCCGTTAACTGGGCAGTTTGTGAATTAAAAGTGAGACATTTGGGAGTACATTCATCGCATACCTGTCACTCCAACTGGCTGTTACCCGGGCAGTCAGAGCCCTCTAACGTGAAAAAAAAATTGTTTAATGAGTACCACCGTACTTTCTAATTTCCGTGAGGCAGAATTGCAAACGTCTGTGGTACATAGTAGTGGCACTAAAATTAAAAATGTTTCCTACTGTGTACAAGTCTATTTACATAACGTTACGTTTGATGAGGGGACGTTGAGATTATCTCGAAAGTATAATATATTATGATTGTAATAATAGTGTTCGTTTATTCGCCTTCTATAATGCTTTAAAGTTAGTTGAGAGATAGATAAAAAAAAAACGCTTTTTCGTTTTATTATTACATTAAATTATTGATCTGTGTATATAATTGTTAGCGTTTGTAAATAGTAGTATTTAAATATATTTATTTAGATGTTTGGATTTTATTTATTTTGAAGAGTAATAAGGTTTAAATCATAGTGATAGTATTAAAGAAAAAATAACATCATTAAAGGGTGCATTTGTTATATAAAGTAATTTTATGAACACAGTCTAAATAATATGCACAATATAATAATAAAAACAAAAGTCTACCGCTACTTCAAAGAAGTGCGTAGCTGAAAAATATTAAAATTAATTTGCAATAATTATATTTTTAGAATAGACATGCGGATGGTATATATATATTAAATAGAGTAGGTAATATACAAATTAGCAGTTACGTTTTTCTTTGAGGCAGCGGTGGTTTAGTCATAGCCTAGGCGGTTAAAGCACTGAGGACGTGTATTTTTCTATAATAAACAAAAAGTAGATTTTCTCATACGGGACAGATTATATAAAGAGACATTGTGCTTGATTTTCCTTTGCGTTTAGTTGAACGAACCCGTTCAGGTCGAAATTTATGACAAATGCAGATAGACGACATGTAATACAATGAAAAATAAATACTATTGTTTTATGATTTCTGCGTTTTATTAGTATAACTCCTTTATGAACTTAGTAGCTGTTCTGAAATGAAAATGTTCCAGAAAAAACATTGTTTGTTATTTTAGACCAGTGGTTCCCAATTAGTTTTTCCTACGTACTACTTCACGAAAGACCTCAAACTCGCGTACCTTAATTAATAAATAAAAAAATCTGATTGTTTTTAATATTTCTTCTTCAAATTTAAGACTAAGACTAAAGCTCATCACACACTATACCGTCACGACAGCGGCACGGCTCCACCCCAGAAATTAAGTTGTCATTCAAATCTCTTTAAAACGTGGTCGTATAAACACATTTCATAATGTCAACATGAGAAAGCCAACGGCGGGCAGTAAGCGCGCTTGCTGCAACCATACAACTCGACTCGCAGTCGGCGCGCTGTAAGCCCGCGGTCAGCTCGCTTACAACGCGCGGTCCGCGTGCTCACAGGCGCGCCGACTCGAGCCGCCAGCGAAAAAACTTCGCATCGTGTCGCACATGAAGACGATGAAATTAGTTTGCACCCTCGGGCGGCGCGCGGACTGCGAGCTTGCACCTCGCCGGCGACGCGTGGTAAATCTCAATTTCAGGCGGCGCCGTGCTGCAGCTGTGCCGTTGCAGTGCCGTTATAGTGTGTGATGACCTTAAGATTTAAGACTAAGACTAAGATTTTCGGGAGAGCAATCGCCATTTCTCTCTATCTATTGTTGTATAAAACTTCTTCTAGGCCTTCCTCGTCTTCTCTTTTCCTTCCAATATTATTTTTTGAAGAAGCTGTCGTAACTTATTACTGTCGTGTCGTATTACAAGAGGCCTAAAATGTTTCCCCATCTGTTATCTATAGTTTCCAACAAATGGCTCTCTTCATTTACCATTACTGGGACTTCGTCGTTGGTTCGATGTAGAGTTTGGATTTTAATAGATGCCTTTACGGGTTCCTGAGGAAAAGATCTTGACAGACACAGATAGACCGACAGACAGATAGAACAACAAATTAACGACTTTCGGATTATTTCCTTTACTTGTGCTGTCAGACCTTGCTTCTTAGCAAATTTCATGATTCCAGGTCAATGCTATCTTCTAAGTCTTCATTAGAGGAAGCAACCTCCTCGTTTCTTGAGAGCAAAATATTATAATTCTAATCTCCATAAAACAATAGTCAGCTATGATAAAACCGTAAAACTTGGATGGTACTTCGACTTCTTCAGGATTTCGACATACAATTTTCATAACACCATTGCTTTTATTTCTTGCATTATAAAGGCCATATTGAATGTTACAAAATTCTGGTACTTCGACAACCAGGTTAATTTCGCCATCTTTTAATTTTGTAACTGCTTCATTATAAAGCATGAGAATTAGTAGATCGGCTGTTTTAACCATTTCTTTCAAAATAGCCATTGCCATATCAACTTTTGCTTTTTTGCACAATTGTTGCTTCATTAATTTGACATTGATGACGGTTAGCCTTAACGACACTTTCATTCTATAAGCAAAATGATGCAAAAGAATTAAAAACAGTTTGATTGTTTACGTCCGCCATATTGATTTTTCGCTGACGTTACATAGCCTATGACACTCCGGGTCTACGCCGGGTAAGCATACGTATCTAATGACACCTTACACTTCAAAATAAGTCAAGCCGTTTAGATTAGATTAGATGAAACGGACATGCATACATACGCGCGAAAAACATTACTCTCCTTCTGGGTCAGTCGGGTAAAAAGCTACAAAATATAAATTTTAGGAAACTAAAAATAGACATTCTTCGAATTATAAAAACAAACTATTGGAGTAAGCTAAGCTGGTAGTAGTAGAAAGTTTTTGAGGATGTATGGATGTATGTATGTATGTTTGTATGTTTGTTACTCTTTCACGCCAAAACTACTGAACCGATTGCCATGAAACTTGGTATGTAGATACCTGGAGATCTGGATTAACATATAGGCTACTTTTTATCCCGATATTCCCACGCGACTTACGCGAAACCGCGGGGCACTGCTAGTAATATATAAATAATAAAGCTTACGTGTATAGTTACAATTCCTTGGCATTTCTGTTTTTTAAAAGAACTACACCTCCACAGCGTTGAGCAATTTTTATAATTACTGTTTCTAAAATATTGATGCCCATTAAGTATCAGCATTGTACCACCTTCCTCGAAATAAAGTTTAAAGGTTGAGACATAATAAAAGTATAGGTAGGTACCTTCTGCTTATAGAGGAAAATAAAATCCGACTAATAATAGAAATGTGAAAGTGGATGGATGGATGTTTGTTACTCTTTCACTCAAAAACCACTGAACCGTTTACGATGAAACTTGGTAGATAGCTGGAGACCTGGATTAACGCATAAGCTTTTTATCCCGATATTCCCACGGCATCGGGACTCACGCGGGTGAAACCGCGTGTCGCTGCTAGTATTCTATAATTTCAATAAGTACCGTATATAACCGAATTCGCAATCAATACATCAATGTCAACATAATGTGTTTTAGTTTTACTAGAACATAAAATGTTATCAAAAAGGTTATCTAGCTTAATCACGGAGCAGATACAAAGAGGAGGTGTTGTAATTACATTTCTCTATGAAACAACGCGTGATAATTTGCGGGATGAGGGCATAAACTTAATATACTAACGTAATAGACGAACATAGTATGCGAGTGAGATACTTAGCCTTATACAGAAACCTAGGTGTGAGAAAGAGACAGAATAAACCTGACAGTGAGACCGGTTTTGAAACATTTAGTCTATAATAGTCTCATGTCAAAAAAAAATCCCGTTCGTCTATTACATACTAAGTTTATGGGTGAGGGTGTTTTAAGCTTCGCCCACTTCACTTTTTCCATCTACCAAACAATAGTAAAACTACTGGCATCGTTCTATTTCGATGTTGCTAAGTAGGTTAGCTATCCCACACTAGGTATAGGATGTAACTCGACGGTAGGTGGCGCTTCGACGAGCACTTCCAACAGCTTGCTCCCAGGCTGGTCGGCGCTGCGTCTGCCCTTTCGCGGCTTTTGCCCAATTTGGGCGGACCCAGCGTCGCAACGAGGCACGTACACGGGGGTTGTCCGGTCAATGGCACTTTACGGTGCACCGGTGTGGGCGGAGGCTCTGACCGCCCAGAATAGGGCACGCCTCTGGCGCCCTCAGAGGGTTATGGCGGTTAGAGCCATACACGGATACCGCACCGTTGGTCGTCCCGGCTGGAGGCTCCACGTGCTGGCTTTGCCGCCGTGGAGGCGCTTCAGCCGGTCATCGTCGAGTGGGCAGGGCGGCAGCACGGGACCCTTTCCTTCCGACTGACGCAGGTTCTTTCCGGGCACGGCTGCTTCGGGAAGTACCTGCACTCGGTCGCTAGGAGGGAACTGAGTCCCGCCTGTCACCACTGCGACTGCAGTGAGGACTCGGCTCAGCACACGCTGGCGGTTTGCTCCGCCTGGGCGACGCAGCGTCGGGCCCTCACTGCAGCCATCGGAGGGGATCTCGCTACCGGCCGTCATACGCTCCATGGCCGGTAGCGACAGGAATTTTACCGCGGTCGCGACCTTCTGTGAGGACGTCATCTCGCAGAAGGAGGCGGCGGAAAGGGTCCGGGAGGACGATCTCCACTCGGACCTAATTCGCCGCCGGAGAACCGGGCGGCGGAGGCGCGCTTACCAGCGCCTCATGCCGCCCTGAGTGTGGCCGCGGGTGGACGGGACGAGTTTTCCTCTCCACCCGCTATAGTGGCCCCCCGCGAGGAGGTGGCGTCCGCGTGTGCCTGGACGTCGCCTAATTGAGAGGTCTTTTATTCGGAGGTGGTGCCCGAAAACCCCGGTGGGGTGACGGCCCGAGGGGCACGTACAAAAAAAAAAAAAAAAGGTATAGGATGTTAGGGGCCGTACTCAGAATTTACTTACCAGGTAGTAGTTTTTTCAAGAATAATTTTGTAAACCATCTTGATACAAAAGCGAAAGTTTGTGAGTTCTTTCTTTTTCCTAGCCTTGACTCCAAATCCGTCCAGCTGTGGGCTATCCCGATTTGGATTAAATTTGGTATACAGATAGATTGCGACCTGGCTTAACACATGGGCACTGGGCATTGCTAGTGTGAGAATAAAAAAGTGTTTGTGTAAATCACGAATGACGATTCAAATTTGTTCACTTATTTATTCTTATCTTATCTTTCTTTATTCGCATCTGTACCGAAGCTGCAGTTTATTTTGTAGATCTAAATTATTGAGATTCAAATACCTTTCAAATCATTAGCCTAAGTACAATTTATTTCATTTCAATATTTAAAGTACTTTCTATTCAAGATAAATACTCCTATAGTCGTGTGGGTTGCTAGGTAAAAAATTTGGGTTCTAATTACGGCCGTCTTTTTGTTCTGTTTATATAATATGTTCTTCTAGTTGAAGATCGATGACAGTCTTTTAAAAATATATAAAAATAATACTTTGACGGCTAAAAATTCTTTAGGACTAGATCTAGAACACATTTCAGTATCTTCGTATGATTTATTTTACTAATACTGCGCTCTACGTACCTTTGTTTTTTTAGTTCCCATTACACAAAGTTGTGCCATCTAGTGACGAATAGATTTAATTATATTTCAAACACAGATTTTTCTAGAACTATTTTATTAAATTAAATAAAAAAAATAGTTACAAATGAATTGTGATGCCATACATGGCATCAGAGCGTCTATCCGAATAGTTTTTATATGATAAAATACAACACTTCATCTTTTACTTCTTAATACACACGTACAAGACGAACGCTGACAGTGTACTAACTATAAGCCACGCCCACTGTGAAGACGTCAGGACCTAATTATAATCACAGTGCATAGTTGCTTAGCCCCTCTCTCTTTGTATCTGCTTCGTGAGCTTAAGCACTAGATCTCCCGTGGTCCAGTCAACTGTGTTGAAATTAGGTAGGTTGTATATAATTATGTGTAGCAATAAACTCCTTGGTATTTATCTTTTAAAAACTTGACACTTGTCACTGTCGGGCTTTTGTTCTTACGAATATATTTTTTCTCTAAGACCTTTTAAGATATAAAGTACTATATAAAATAATTCTATAGTATGTACGTTTTATTTACGATCCATGGGACATATATCACCCCATAGGTTATGGGCCCAGGCACGAAGGCCGTACAATCTTAAAAATGGCTACATCAAAGTTCCACGTTAATATCGAACCTTTAACGAAGACGAACTTCGATACATGGAAGGTTCAGGCCGAAGCAGTGCTCACCAAAGCAGGACTCTTCGAATGTGTAAGTGGAACAGATGATACTAAGAAAGATTCTCTTGCAAAAGCGGAGTTAATTTTGATAATTTTACCGAGTGAGCTACAACTCGTAAAATCGTGCAAAACGTCCAAAGATGTGTAAGAAACTTTGAAAAACGCTTATGAGAGCCGAGGACCGGCCCGAAAAGCGACTCTTCTCAAGAAATTGCTTCAGCTTAAGCTAAAACATGGCGAAAACGTAAGGGATCACATTAACCAATTTGTTGATCTTGTGGACAAACTAAGAGACATGGAAATAGAAATAAATGTCGATCTTCTCACCATAATGATGCTTTACAGTCTCCCTGAAAACTTTGAAAACTTTAGAGTAGCTATAGAGACTAGAGAAAAACTCCCATTGCTCGATGAGCTTAAAATTAAAATAATTGAGGAAACTGAAGCTCGAGATAGAGACATTGACACCGCAGATGAAGCCTACTATGCTAAAAGATACAACAGACACTATAACAGACAAAAACCTGTCCCATTTAATCAAAACCAGAAAAGCCGTAAGTACCAGGGAAATAAAAAGTTTTATCCAAATGAAAAGAAAGAAGGATATGATCAGAATTTATATGCACATGACGCTTGTATGAAAACAGGGGAAAACTCACCTTATAAATGGTGTTTAGACAGCGGTTGCACGTCACATATGTGCAAAGATAAACACATGTTTAAAAATTTTATCCCAAAAAAAGATACTCTCTACATGGCGACGGATAAAACTGAAACTATTAGAGGAAAAGGACAAGTAAAATTGAAACTTGGAGAAGAAAATGTCAACCTTAATGACACTTTGTATATCCCAGAACTGACCGTCAACTTACTATCGGTTGCCAAAGCTACTGAAAAGGGTTGTAAAGTAACCTTTGTTGGAAAAGGTGCTACTGTGCAAAATAAAAAAGGCAAAAAGATATTAAAAGCCACTAAACAGAATGGATTATACTACATACAAAATAAAAATGAAGAAGCTCGTAGAGCACATACAAGCGAAATTAAGCAATGGCACAAGAAACTGGCTCATATTAATGAAAATGACTTAAAGCTAGCATTGAAAAACGAAATGGTAAAAGGATTAAGTTTCAACGAAAATGAAAAATTGCATGAATGTGAAACTTGTTTAATAGGTAAAATGTCAAATTTACTTTGTCCTAATGATCGCCGTGAAGAGACCCGAGCCAAAGAAAGGCTTCAAATTGTGCATTCAGATATTTGTGGCCCAATGCCAGTAGAAAGTAAAGCAGGGC
Source organism: Callimorpha dominula (assembly GCA_949752705.1). Classification (NCBI taxonomy): domain Eukaryota; kingdom Metazoa; phylum Arthropoda; class Insecta; order Lepidoptera; family Erebidae; genus Callimorpha; species Callimorpha dominula. Next base: position 15,098,385 of record OX457006.1, read on the forward strand.
ACAAATATTTTATTACTTTCACGGACGAGTACGAGACGAGACGATACTGTAGAGTATATTTCCTGAAAAACAAAAATGAATCATTAAAATATTTTATAGAATATCAAACAGAAATGGAAAAATTCACAGGACAACAATTGAAAATGTTACAAACAGACAACGGAAAGGAATACTGTAATAAAGAATTTGATACTTACCTAAAGACACGGTATAGCCAGGAGATTATCAGCACCATACACTCCACAGCACAATGGATTGGCTGAAAGGAAGAACAGAACCCTTTTAGAAAAAGCCCGTTGCATGCTAATTGAATCTCATCTACCTGAAAAGTTTTGGGCCGAAGCCATACATACTGCCAATTATGTAACCAACAGAATACCTACTAGAGCAACAGGAAAAACGCCTTTTGAAAAATGGGTTGGTTACACACCATCAGTGAGACATTTTCAGCAGTTCGGTATTCAGGCATTTGTTCTGAATAAAACAAGAAAACAAAAATTTTCAGCAAGAGCCGAAAAAGGCATATTCGTTGGCTATTCCGAATGTACAAAAGGTTACAGAATTTGGATACAACATAAACTGATTGTAAGCCGCGATGTGAGATTTATAAATAAGATGCATGATCAAGATAACATTGAAATTGAAAATCAGGAAGAAAAGAATCTTCCTTTTCAGGAATTTTATTTTCAGCAAGGGGAGAACCCTGAAGATAATGACGACTTATATGACTCCATGGAAGAAACACAAGAAAACACTTTTGAAACTGAAGAAAATGAGCCTGAAATAATCAAGAAAATGAGCCTGAAATAATCGAAAACGTTCCAGAACCAAGACGACCTGTAAGAGAAAAGAAACTACCAGCATGGACGAAAGACTATGAACTAAGCAACTTCTGCGAAAATGATGTAAAACCCAATGAAACCTGGGAAAAAGCTATAAGAGATGAAATAAAAGCGCACCTCAAAAATGATACCTGGAAGGTTGTAGATAAACGAAATTGTTATAATACTGTTACATGCAAGCTGGTTTTAAAAGAAAAATCTGGATCGGCTGGAAAAATAACAAGAAAGAAAGCTAGATTGGTGGCTTGAGGATTCACTCAAGTACCGGGAGTTGATTTCTCAGATACATTTGCACCGATAGCTAAACTCAGTACCATTCGAAGTGTGTTAGCCAAAGCTGCACGTTGCACGCTGCAGATGTAGTCACAGCATTTTGAAACGGAGAAATAGAGGAAGAAATCTACATAGACAAACCTAAAGATCTGGAACAACATTTATGTGAAATTATGTTGGAAGAAAGTACAGAAAATGACTCATTAGATGAAAGCTAAAAAAATGCTAGAAGATCTAACACATGCAAAAGGAGAAACCGTATGTAAACTAAATAAAGCAATCTACGGTCTCAAACAATCTGGACGACAATGGTACAACAAACTAGATCAAAAGTTAAGAGAAATGAAGTTTGTACCATCTACAGCAGATCCATGTATTCATACATGCAATCGAGATGACTCTTCTTCATCTAATCCTACCATCATTTGTGTGTATGTCGATGACATCCTAATAATAGACAAAGAAGAAAATGTCATAAATAAAATGAAGGAAAAGTTGATGAACCAATTTGAAATGAAAGATATTGGAGAATTGAAATATTGTCTTGGGATAGAATTTACAATTCAACCTGGAAAAATAACAATGTGTCAAACCAAATATATAAATGATGTACTCAAAAAGTTCAATATGGAAGAAGCAAATCCAGTATCTACTCCAATGGGAACTTCTTTAAAACTACAGAGACAGGAGGAGATAGATGAAAACATACCTTCTCGAAATCTAATAGGAGCACTCATGTACCTTTCAGTTGGAACAAGACCTGATATTGCTAATGCTGTAAGTCATTTAAGCCAGTTTAATACCTGTTATGGAAAAGAGCACTGGGTCTGCTAAGAGAGTTTTACGCTACCTGAAAGGAACAAAAGATCTTAAATTAATGTATCAATCAATGAAGGATGATACTCTAAAAGGATATGCTGATGCAGACTGGGCAACCTGTACCCTAGACAGGAAATCTTATACAGGACATTGTCACATAAAAAATGGAGCCGCAATAAGCTGGGAATCACGCAAACAGAAAGCAGTTGCTCTATCCAGAGCTGAAGCTGAGTATATGGCCCTTACAGACTGTGCTAAAGAAGCTATCCGTTTACAAAAACTACTTAACACTATTGGAGATAAACAAGACAGAGTTATCATCTACAACGATAACGAAGCAGCGCAGAAATTGGCAACTAATCCTATTATCAGCTCGAAATCAAAACACATAGATATTAAGCAGCATTATATTCGAGAAGTGACTGAGAAAGGATTAATAGAAGTAGCATACATGAAGACAGAAGACATGCCAGCAGACGTCCTTACAAAAGCGCTGCAAAGAGCAAAATTTGTGAAATGCCGCGAAAGCCTAGGACTTGTTTAATAGATTTATCCGAGATATTTATTGAGGGGGAGTGTGAAATTAGGTAGGTTGTATATAATTATGTGTAGCAATAAACTCCTTGGTATTTATCTTTTAAAAACTTGACACTTGTCACTTGTCGTGCTTTTGTTCTTACGAATATATTTTTTCTTTAAGACCTTTTAAGATATAAAGTACTATATAAAATAATTCTATAGTATGTACGTTTTATTTACGATCCATGGGACATATATAACCCCATAAACTATATTATGGATAAAAAAAAATGTGCCATAGTCTGGTTAACTGTATCATGGATAATTTATTTTATCCAGTACTGAACTGTACTACGGGTACCTAAAGGGGGTGCTCCAACTGATGATCAGTATACTCAAGTTATAAAGAAAATACATAGGTAGACCGTCCACACCATTTAGGTTGATAATGGCCCCAATTCTGTTACTTCACTCGCTAAATTAAAATTCACTAAATTTTCTTCATATAAAAAGTAAACCTTGTACACTTAGAAACAAGGTCTTATTTGAAATTGAAACAAGTAGGTAACATATGTCGCTATCGAAATAAGCAATTTATTTGTCGACTAAAGTCTGCTACGCTTAAATAAACTTTAATACCACGTAGCGAGAGCCGCTATCCGTTGAATGCCGTCTCTTTAGCTCTGTGTTTTTAGTAAGCGTCTTCGTAGGTGTAGATTAAAAACACGTCATCCTTATTCGTTTTGAACAAGTTTTTATACGGCAATTATACAGTGTTTGAATAAATGAAGACTCTCGCTGCGTAGAAATAAAGTTGAGTATACGTTGATAGGTTGTAGTGAAATTTAGCGAAGAGCGAATTACGAAGAACACTAGGTTGATTTCATAGGAAGAAATTAAGTCAGGTTTTAGTTTAGTGGAGTGTACAATAGAATCGGCACCGGAAATGACCACTTTCCGGAAATGACCACTTTCCGTATAAGGCCACTTTCCTGAAATGACTACTTCCTGAATTGACTACTTGCCTAAAATGTCTACTTTTCTGAAATGACCTCTTTTATAAAATATTTATCTACTTGCCGTAAAACACTAAATAATTGATGAAACATGTTTGTCAATTTTTATTAGAACCACAAATTTATTAAACTAAAAAACAAATTATGTTCTTACCTTACATTTCAATACAACTTAACTTTTTAATTAGAAAATCGTTAACCTTTTAAAAAAGATTTGCTACAGAAGCGAAGCAGCGGGCAAAAGCTAATCTTTTATAAGGTTTTCCTTTTTTTTTTATCGCTCTTCGCTTATTAGTAAACCCCAAAGATAGTCTTACAAAAATTATTTTATTTAAAAATGTTAAACATCCAATTTCCTTATTTTCTAACTTTAATAACAGTAAAGATAATTTTTTGTCAAACATAACATCTCTATGTCTTCTATTTCTTTTTAATTTATGAAACATACTATCATTTATTTTGTTATCAGCATGTTTTGCTTCCTTAATAATTTTTTGTAAAAAAAAGTCAATATTTGGTTTACGTGGTATGATAGCATTTAGGCGTCTATGCCAGCCTTCAACAGCATTAGTTGTTCGGTGTCTACTATACGCACAACTTAAAACATGTGACAGTTTCTTTGGTTTCCATTCTCTTTTAAAGTAGTGTTAGAACTGCTGAACATTTTCTGCTTGTGGCTCTTTTAGAATGCTTGACCAAGCATCAACCAGTTCATTTGGTGGCAGAAGCGGTAAAACTGCACACATTCGTATTATGTATCTACCATCTGCAGTATAATCCGCTTTTAGTTCCTTAGCCTTTCTCCACACGGCCTTATTAAAATGATAACAACATCCTTTAATGTAAGCTCCTGGAAAAACACTTCGAACACCGTTTATCTGCTTCCGGTCTGTTAGAACAGTTTCTTATATTGTACTGATCACGTAATGAACAAATCTCAAAATCACCATTTCCCAAAATGACTGATTTTCTAAATGTCTTTGTTTTTGAATGACGGAAATAAAATTGTCGAATTGACGTACAGTCAATGGCACTATATTTGAAAAGTTAAGGTTATCTATCTATCTACCTAACCTCTCTCTAATCTTAAAATTAAATAATGAAACTTCTTTTTCTTTAAAAAACAAAATATTATTCTTAAAATGTAAATAGTAAATCAGTGCATTTTCTTTTTAATTGTTGCGAAAAGGTCACGTTTTTGCCTAGTAGCACCGCTAAACAAATTATTTTTAATTCGGGTGTCCTAATATTTGACCTCTTTTCTTAATTTGTACAAAAATCGCATCAGTGTGGGTTTGTGCGGCATGCGTGTGTTCAATCTTCTATGCCAACCCTCTATCGCATTGTTTATACGATGCTTATAATTTGCGCAACTAATAAAAGACGCACACAAAGACATCCACTGTCTATTAAAATACTCTTGAAATTTGGTCATTTCTTGAGTTTGCGGGAAAATAGCCTGCAAACAAGACCAAGCACTAGGAACTCTTTCTTGGGCAAGTAAACATAAATTAGCACACATCCTTACTACTCTTTCCTCTCCTTCTTTTCTCTTTCCTCTCTTGTGCTCGTGGCCTTTAATTTATGTGCCTGCTTCCACACTGCTCTGTTATAACACTTATAACTTAAAAGTAACACAAATGAATATATAAAAACAAAGTAATTACCCAGCAAATGTTATCAAAACTATAAATATGCCCAAAATATATGAATTATATTTACTAAAAGACTTAATAGATATTACATATGTTATATCATATCGGAACAACAAAAAAAATAACTCCCCTCTCTCTCTCTCTTCTGTGCAGTGCCCGACAGGGTCTGTAATTGATACTTAGCTTAAGTTTTACCAACTGTATAATTTACATTATGGAAGCAATAAAGTATTGAGTATAATGATAATAACAGCCTCTTACCTCTGTAGACAGATAAACTTCTTTTATCCCATTGATTTGAGACTTATTTGGTAAAAGCACATACACAAGAGGCACCACGTTCGTTGATTTATTGCTTCTGCTAATATCAGCGTGAATTATGAATATTTGATAAAATGGATTAGGGGTTATATTTATACAATATTTATATAATGTAATATATATTTCCAACAAAAATGTAGCTATTATTTATTAGCTATAAGGCTTGGTACCGATGAACGTACTTAACGTTCATCGGTACCAAGCCTTTAGGTTGATAATGACCACTTTCCTAAAATGACCACTTTCCGGAAATAATCACCTTTGATTCCGAAAATGGCTATTTTCCTGAAAGGACCACTTTCTTGAAATTACCACTTTCTTGAAATGACCACTTTCCTAAAATGACCACTTTGAACCGTATGCTTGTTTGCCGCTTTTGCTGTATACATAAAAAAACCGACCTATTCCATCTATCCCTACCAACTTACCCCTACTGGTAGGGGATGCTTCGATTTTTTTTTCAAGTATCCGGGACTGGACGTAATAGGACACCAGACATTGAACATTTTAGGAGACTAGACAATGTCAGCCATAGCGTACTGGTAGGGATAGTTTTCTACCTATCTCCACTAGAAAGGTTATTGCATACTAGCTGTTGCCCGTGGCTCCGCCCGCGTGGATGTCGGTTATCGCTTAGTGCTGAGCCGATGTTATTGAGAAATAAACTCGCCTCTCTATTCGATCTCTACCCGCCTCTATATTCGCCTCTATATTTATTTTATAAAAGTGGTCATTTCAGAAAAGTAGACATTTTAGGCAAGTAGTCAATTCAGGAAGTAGTCATTTTAGGAAAGTGGTCATTTTAAGAAAGTGGTCATTATCAACCTAAAGGCTTGGTAGTACTAGTGACCCGGAGGGAGATATTCCACCAAACTATCGCATTTAAAATAGAGACATTCAGAAAATCAGTCATTTTGGGAAAAGGTGAATTTGAGATTTGTTCATTATGTGATCAGTACAATATAAGAAACTTTCCTAACAGACCGGAAGCGTTTATCTGTGCTTCCTCGTAATCACACTTATACATATTAATATTTACATTAAGACAATTTTTATAAGTTGAAAAAAGCGATGTACATGGCCTGAGTCTTATTAGGCAGTAATGCATAAATTACTGGTACTATTGAGGTAGGTAGTTCTTTCATCTGAGCTAATGTCTATATGTAAAGTGAATAGTTGCAAGGCAAGGGCACACATTTAAATGTACCGTCGGCCAAATGCAATAAAGAGGTTTGTTTTTTATAATTTTTTTGGACAATGCAGTTGCGAAAATTTATATTTTCTCTTTTTCTCCGTCTTCACAAACTAAAAAGGATCTGTATATATCCGGGTCTTGCACATCTTCTAATTTTCTGAAGATCATATTGTTTGTGTCCAAAGTTTTCTTTCTCGCCGAGTAATGTCTTGTCTTAACTTGTCTTGTCTAGTCTTGACTTAATGGAGGAAAATGTGGGGATTTTTGGAATGTACTCACTACCTTCTTGTTTTGAATCTTCGAAATTTTGTTCATATATAGGTTGTATAGGTCCAAAATTGCTACACACGTCCATTTTACACTTCTATCACAATTTCACTATCATAATTTCCCTTTCAGAGCATAATGACCAAAAAGCCAAATGAGCACTACAATCAAAATGTTCAATATGCAAAATGTTCAGAACGCAAAATGTATGTATGTAATGTAAAATTTTTATATGTATTTCTATATTTTATATGCAACCTTGATAGCAAACATTAGATCTCACTGAAGAGTACTGACACTTGAGACTTTCAGTGTCAATAAAATAATGTAATTTATTATTGTCTTTTATTGTCAGTGTCAATGAATAACCGTTTTGTATCTAAATTTTCCTTATTCAGTTATTTACTAATAAAATTGTTCACTAAGGGATGAATTAATAATTATAGAAAAAAAATCAAAAAGGTAAACCATCTTTATTATATGGTGGTTACCCTTATAATAAGAGTACGTGTACGAATAAAAATCGAACCATATTATGGCGATGTGTTAAGCGGCCATCCTGCTAAGTGTCGATAACTACAGACAAAACTGTAAGTAATATTTTACGACAGTCGGAACATAGTTGTCAACACATTCCACTAGAAAATGAATGTTTTTCAATGATGAACAAGAATAAAAAAGAACTTTGTGACACCTTGGGATCGATGCATAAAATATTTGAAAAAAAATTCTCAAGTTTTCAAAACTGTGATGTGATGATCGACATGTGATACCTCATTTTTCGTCAAAAAAAGACACGCTACTCAGAACAGTAAAAAAATATTTGAAATCGAAAAACTGTCCTTCAATACAATCTATGAGGTTTATATACCAAAAGCATTGTCAGGCAATTTTCATATTAGCGATGATGATGGTACTAATAAGATTTTAGTTTTCGCAACAAAGATAGCACGACGTGCGATGAAATCAGCAAGTTCAATATTTTATTTCGGGTATGCCACGTTCAAATGCGTTCCCAAGCAATACTATCAGCTTTATACAATCCATATAGATTTGAATTCTGATGACAATTCCACTAACGTTGTACCCGTTATATTTGCCTTGATGTCCGACAAAAAACAATCTAGCTATATGCGTTTATTTGACTTGATTAAAAAACTTGCTATCGATTTAAAAACTTTCAAGTGCGATTATGAAGTAGCGCAAATAAATGCATATCATCAAGTTTTTCCGAATGGTGCTTTGAGTGGATGTTACCATCATTTTAACGCTGCAGTTTTCAAAAAAGCGAAATCTCTTCATGGAAAAACTAGTGCTGAACGAATGGTTGTCCGAAAAACTGCGATACTACCTTTATTACCACCAAATATACCAGGCATAGCTTGAAATCACAGAATCCGCACCAAACACAACCAACATGAGAGCCTTTAAAAATATTTTGCAAAAACACGGTATCCTCAACACAGCGCTGAAGTACTAAGTTGTGCCTATCAAAGCCATCGGACAACAAACGCTGTCGAAGGCTGGCATCGACGGCTAGAAGTTAAAATCCCAAAAAAAATTAGTTTGTTGTTTTTTTTTTACATAAGTTGCGCAAGGAAGCCGGAATTAGCGATGGAAAAATTAATATAAGTATATTTGAACCAGCAAGGAGAAACCGTAGAAGACGTGACATTTTATTTGACAAGAAATATAAAGATAAATTACGAAAGCTAGTCAATAATGAAATTACAACGTCTGAATTTTTACTTCAAATGATTTATACTAGACTCGTGTTGCAAATTCTAGACCCGCGTTAGGCCAAGTAAGTTAAGGTACTAATAAGTTAATTAAGTTTTATCAAAAGTTTTAAGTTGATTCGTTATTATGAGTTAATCCATAGAGAGTTAAAACAATATTTTCCAAATAAAGGGTTTTTAATATAGCCTACTTAATGGAATGTTTCTTTTGCCGTTTCAATTTTATTCTCTTGATTTATTGTTTAAGGTTAACCTTAAACAATAAATCATTCATTCATTTTGCGTTTTGTATATTCTGCTCCGAAGGGAACTAGATCGCCTTCTCAATAACTGCACTCGATTCATTTTCAATCTTCGCAAGTATGACCATGTGTCTGCTTTACGTTCACAATTAAAACGGCTTCCTATTCGCCAACTTTGCAATTTGCGGGCTCTAACTTCTCTGCTCTACTTTTTAAACTCCTTATCGCCACCTTCTTACTTAGTTCTCCACTTCCAATACTTGTACTCTACTCATGACAGGAATCTTCGTTCCACCAATAATTTGCTTCTTTTATGTCCCATTGTAAATTCTAGACCTGCGTTAGGCCAAGTAAGTTAAGTTACTAATATGTTAATTAAGTTTAATCAAAAGTTTTAAGTGAAGTTGATTCGTTATTATGAGTTAATCCATAGAGAGTTAAAACAATATTTTTCAAATAAAGGGTTTTTAATATAGCCTACTTAATGGAATGTTTCTTTTGCCGTTTCAATTTTATTCTCTTGATTTATTGTTTAAGGTTAGATAATTAGGAGTGATCCTAATAGTGCTTCTTCAACATTGGGGAAATAAACACACCAGTGTGATTAAAGCCTTTGATGCTCTTTTTGCGTTCTGCACATTTTGCGTTTTGCACATTTTGCATATTGAATATTTTGCGTTTTGCACATTTTGCGTTCTGAACATTTTGCATATTGAACATTTTGATTGTAGTGCTCATTTTGATTTTTGGTCATTATGCTCTGAAGGGATAATTTCGTTTCCGACTGTATCTCTTTCGCAAGTATGTAACTTTTGGCGTAATATTTGGTTTTTGTTTACGGTAATGGTTGCATAACATATTCCTCGTTTGATACACCTCCACAAACATGATGTTTTATTATATTTACAAACTGTCTTGTCCTTTTTGGTTTTTTTGAAATCACAACATCCATTATTAAAAAAACAATGAAATTAATATTTATTGCGCCTCAAATAAAATCAAATTATACGATGAGAAATTGTGGTTGACACAGTTGACAGAGGAATATAGTTATCTTTTTATTTATTTATTTAGGGCTTATCCTTCCTTATTAGAGGTTTAATTCTGTAAATGATATTTCATTGCAATGTCAATACATTGAAAATTTTAACTTATTTCATCATCATCATCATCATATCAGCCACAAGACGTCCACTGCTGAATTCGATCCGGTTCGATCCCTCGACCCGATTACTGTACCAACCGCAAATAAGTTTGTCGTAGGTAACGTCACCCGCAGTGGAGTTCACTAAGGGGCGCACACGGCTAAGATAGGTACTATAATATTTTTTTTATCTTAAGATGCAATATCTTATACAGCAAAAGCGGCAAACAAGCATACGGTTCAAACCGGTAATTTTAGGGAAAGTGATAATTTCAAGAAAGTGGTAGTTTCAGGAAAGTAGCCATTTTCGGTATCAAGAAAGTGGTAATTTTAAGAAAGTGGTCATTTTAAGAAAGTGGTTCATTATCAACCAAAAGGGTCCACACATCCGTGTCACGACAACGAATTCGGTTTGTGGAAAACGAATTCTCAAATTGACGAAATAATTGTTATCGTTTTGGTGCATGGGACATGAGACCTGCGAATCTGTCTTCACCAATCTGACCATTTGAGTTTCTGATAATCTGCGCATAAACCGTATTACCGCCCAGTACAGTAGTAAATACCTGAATATCTACGATGATTAGGTACTACCAGAACTTTAAAAAGAATAAAGATTTCATACGGTTCCACGATGTGCCGGTCTTTGAGGATTTGGTCACCGAATTGAAACGAATTTGTAGTTTTACATGCACAGAATCTATGTTTAAATTAAAATATCTTGAAAGATGGACAGACACCTTGTACTGTGTATATTTTCATATTCCGTGCACTAAAACGTTAAGACTCGTTTCATTTTGGCGACAATTTGTTAATTTCTCAAACCGAATTCGTGTCGACACGGATGTGTAGACAGCCTTATTTCTAAAAGGAATTCATTTTAGCTATGGTAGTTTCCATGGAAGCTAGAATGGAGATGAAGTCGTGGATTTCAAACTTTCACAGTTGAACATAGAAGTGAAATAAAGACTTCAACGTGGTCATATGCACCCAATGCATTTGTTTGGTGAAAACTCCAAGTCCAAGTCGAAAGTACTTAACGCTTCATATGATTTTTAGATGAATCAGTCTCGACAGGTTTTTCGACTTCGTGGACAATGCGGTCTGGAACCGACTAGCTCCTCGACTGATAGGCATCCAAATCTGCAGTTGACACGGACATGGTGCCAGTGCAAGTGGAATAAATAAAACTATTAAGTGAATTTAATACAAGAGTTTATTACAAAGGACGCGGGACATGATTAAAGGACGTGACAACGGGACACTACATCACAAACATTACACTTAAATTTTCTTATGGTATCATTGGCCATAGCCTCCTTGGTAGCTGCTGTATCCTTGACTACCTTGAGGGCTCGACGATTGGCCGCCTTGCTGACCCGAGGTATAGCCACTGCCATATCCACTTCCTTGACTAAAACCGGTCTGCATGCCACCATGCATACCGCCCTGCATACCGCCCTGCATGCCACTTCGCATGCCGCTCGACATGCTGCTCTGCAAGCCGTTGTGCATACCAGGCATTCCACCGCCGTGTTGGAAACCGCCGGATCCTCCGAAGTTAGATGGTTGACTCATTCCTTGGCTGAACGCTCTTTGCATTCCTGAACCAAAGTTTTGACTATTGCCGCCAAAGCCTCCAAAACCACCTGGACCACTTTGACCACCGAAACCCCCGGCACCTCCAAATCCCTGGCCACCAAAGCCACCGCTACCGCTACCTGTAAAGAGAAACCATAATTTAATGATGGGCAATTGCTGCAACCCCAGAACACGTGTCACAGAGTCACAGAATTTATTACTCTTTTCGTTACCGACGAAGGAAATTTACCATAAAATAAGGCAGCATTTTAATACTATGAACGAGTAAAACGGTTTCTTAACCAATGGATTAAACATTTAAAAAGCTTCCTCGAAAATTATTACCGCCATCGAAGCGCTCTCAGTACATCTGAATCTGAAGAATCTGTAAGCAGACTAACGTGACCACTTTCACACTTCGATAGATTTTTGGCCAAGACACACAAAATACGCTTACCGAATCCAAACATTGTTGAGAAAGTTAAAAGTTCTGTCTTTCTAGGAAAAGCTTTGACAAATAACACTGGTTTGGCTTATAATAATTATTTTTTATAGTTTAAAACTTTAGGATATTATTTTTATAGATTTTAAAGTAATATTGTGAGTTGTTTTTCTAGTCAATTTTGAAACAATACTGAATTGAAAGATTTTTTCGTGACATAAGTTTCTTTTTTGAAAATTAAATTTAGAAGATGTATATTTTTCTCTATTCAACCATAAAATGAAAAAAAAAACAATGTACTTTGCCAACCTACTTAGAGTTATTTTCACAAAATGTAAAAGAGGTTTTCATGATTTTATTATAATACATATATCAAAAGTATCTAGGGATCAAGTACATTTATAACTATAAAAAATTATTCAATTAATATTTACAAAATCTAGTCTCTCACTAAACTCGTCTTCCAGACGGGCTTCTGACTTTAATTTCTAATGTTTAAGTTAAGAACTTACCCGTATATTTTGTGAAAATTAAGAAAAATTGCAATTTTTGCAAATTGTGGGAAATTAACCTATTAGTTAATGTCATCAATTAAATGGTTGAAAAGGCAAAATTATTTTTAATTTTTTTATTATAAAATAAAAAAATTATCTGTGTTTCCATCATTGACACGAATCACACAATCACAGCGATTTGGCATGCTTCAAATCAGTTCATCAAAATGTTGTTCATCTTAATGCTTAAAATCGTTCTTTCTAAAAGTTAGTTATTTAGTTAGTCGTAGGTCTAAAAGTTGTTGTGCAGTATACACGGCATCCATACTCGGTAGTGTTCTTCTTTGGGCCATATCGTCCATATGCCATGCGGGCTCAATTGGATTGAGGTCTGGCGATTGAGCAGGCCACGGCAGAACGTTGATACGAGCATCGGCAAGAGTGCGTGTTACGACTCTAGCTGTGTGTGGACGTGCATTGTCGTGCATTAGTCGAAACGAATCACCCAACTGGCTTCGCAAATTCAAGATCACGTCTGAAACAATCCTCTCCGCATAAATCTGAGCAATGAGGTCGCTCTGATCCAAATGAGATCGGTTCTTCCACCGATCCAAAAACCGGCCCCCACCATTATTGTTCCCCCTCCATATGAACTTCCTGATAAAATTTCAAACGTTCTTGACGTCCAGAGGTACGTACTACTCGAATACGTCTTATATCCGGCCTCATACCGAAACGAGACTCATCGGAAAAGTAACTACAACGGCAGTCTTCTTCCTCCCAATTTCATTGTAAGCGGTCCCTACGATTGCGGGGTGTTATAGGTGTGTGGAGGAACGGGTGTCATGTTCCTCCAACACAAAGGGAGGATCCTCCGACCAGGCTAGGTGATCATGCCTGGCGGGCCGCGGCCCAACGGTTGATGTTGGGAAGTTGTATATATACTAATCGGCGCGAGAACTCTCATAGCGCGATGCAGGATTAGTAGGTTGTAGATGATGTTGAGTATATTTCTTTTTACTGTATGTGGAAGTCGCCACATCACTCCCCTCCAAGACTGGAGGTCGATATCTTGATGAGTCAGCTGTCTATGCTCTATTAAGGAGCGTGCCAGGGCCAGTAGTGAGTAGTTCCGGTGACTCGGAACTGAGTGCCGCAAGTTCCAGTGAGTCGGAACTGTATTCTGCTAGTTCCAGTGAGTCGGAACTGAATGCCGCTAGTCCCAGTGAGTCGGGGCTAAAGTCCGGTGGTCCCAGTGAGTCGGGGCCGCGTGCGGTGCTGCTTTGAAGTCCCCAGTGAGTCGGGGCGGTTGCTGCGTAGTGGCTGGCTGCTGCGTAGACGGGAGAGAGATGCTCTTCTTACGTGGACCGTAGGTGCAGTGTGCTGTGCCTAGACGCTGATGGGGCCGTAGGGGTAACTAGGCTGGAGCGGACGCTGCAGGCGTGTGGTATCCCTGTTGAGGCCGAGGATGCTGGCTGGCTGAGACTTGATTACCGCTCATTGCTGTAGGCGTGTATACGATGGAGGCGATGATGATGCTGCTGATCTGCTCCATGAAGGCTGCTTCCAGTCACGTCGGGGTCACCACTGTGGAGGAACGGGTGTCATGTTCCTCCAACACAAAGGGAGGATCCTCCGACCAGGCTAGATGATCATGCCTGGCGGGCCGCGGCCCAACGGTTGATGTTGGGCAGTTGTATATATACTAATCGGCGCGAGAACTCTCATAGCGCGATGCAGGATTAGTAGGTTGTAGATGATGTTGAGTATATTTCTTTTTACTGTAGGTGGAAGTCGCCACAGGTGTAACTCTCAGCGGCTTTCGGGAACGCAGACCCACTTTACGTAAACGATTTCGGATGGTTTGGTCGCTTATCAGCAAGCCTAAAGAGCTAGGAGCCAACGGAGCGTAACCAACAACATGGCGGTCATGGTACGATTCCGTCGAGCAATATTTTGGATGTACCGTCCTGTCTGCGAGTGGTGATGCGAGATCGTCACGCTGCCCGTGATACGATAGCGTATCCAGAGGCGGCAATACAAATTGTAATGGTTTTGTAAAAACGCTATTACAGTCTGTGCGGAAATAGAATCCTCGTAGGATTTGAGGTTGCACCAGTACTAAATTACCTTTTTACACTGTTACGTTATTATTGTTTACTGTATTGTACAGTATTGTTTACTGTATTGTACAGTATTGTTTACTGTACAATACAGTACTACTATGACGTATACTAGTAACTATTATGACGTAACAGTGTCGTCAACATAACAAAAACGGTAATTTAGCATGCGACCTTAAATCCTACGACGCGTCGTAGGATTTAAGGTCGCTAAAGTACCGCCAATCTAGCTGGACAAAAAGGGTCACGGCATTTCTTCCACTACTCTAGCGAAAACGATAGCTAACAAACCCGAGGTCACAGTTGCAGTGATAATTTTGTGCAGATACCCTCTAATAATTTATAATGAATACTAAAGTATCGAGGATAAGAGTAAAATTATGATGAAAGCATTCACGTTTTCGCATTTCATTTATAACCATCTCAAAGTGAATAGGAAAGAAGTTACAATACTTTTAGTGATGGATCGTGAAATAGTTGGTAAGAAGTACATTTTAAAATTATAACTGTTACAATATACTTATTTCTTTGTGTAGAAAAAATCTGTGAAATATTAGGTAAACGATTTTTTTATGCTTAATTTGTGTTCTATAGACATAAAAAGATATGTACCATCTTGTACCAAGGCTATAATTTTTATATGTAGTAGTTACATATGTGTACTTTAATAAATGGTTAGTTGTAAGCTCCGCACTGATTCACATTATTATTTTTTTCAGAAAAAATAGTGACCTTACCGAGAAGGCAGTTTTATGAAGAATGGTTGCAATACCCCAAACCTGATAAAAATGCGGGTCTATTTAAATATATTTCGGCCAGATTTAATTTAAAAGAGGCAACTACATGTTCTTTAAGAAATATTAAATTAACCATTGCCCGAATTTCGACACGTTTGGCGAAAAAATGGTTTCACTATGGGCAAAGACAGGACCGTTTTGAGGCACTATCAACTGATTGGTTGGATGGGAAAGACCTTAATTTTACTGTCAGATATAGTCAACCATCCACGTCATCATTACAAACTGAATCTTCCCCTGGTCCTGGTCGGCCAAAAATTGATTTTGATCAAGCTTCATTTAAAACAAAAAGACGGCGAGTAGATGATCTAATTCAGTCTCGTACAGCTAATGAATTAGCAGTAGCTTCTCAGATATCCACAAGATTATCTGGTAAACGTGATGTCGCGAATATAATAAAATGTGCTACTGAAATTCCTGAAGCGGCGAGTGAGATAAAAATACAAAAATCTGCTTCTAATTCCTAACGATGTTTAACACCTAATGAAGCATTGGCCTATTATGTTGAAGCAAAATGTACCAAGTATCTATACAAACAAACTAGGAAATGGGCATTAAAAGCTGGCCATAATTTGTATCCTTCTTATGATAGCGTAAGAAAAGCAAAAATTGCATGTTATCCTGCTCAAGAGAGCATTTCTATTAGTGAAACACGGTCAGAAGTAAATCTTCAAGCCCTTTTAAATAAAACTGCGGAGCGACTTCTGTTGGCACAAAGTGAAGTTATTGAACATTTAATCAGCCCGAAGTTAAAGTTAATAAGTAAATGGGGTTGTGATGGTAGTTCCGGGTACAGCACTTATAAGCAAAAGATGTCCAATCCAAATGAGACGGACGAATTTCTATTTGCGTGTTTTCATTTGTGCCACTTCGATTGCATGATGGTGATAAGATAGTTTGGCAGAATTCCAGACCCTCATCTACATTGTGTTGTCGGCCAATAACATTTATTTTCTCGAAAGAAACTACCCAGCTCACAGTGACTGAAACTAATAAAGTATTAGAGGAAATAAACCATTTGGTTCCAACATTATCAAAAGTAAACGGGCAAGAGATTTCTGTTGCACATGAAATGTTATTAACAATGATCGATGGAAAGATCTGTAATGCTTTGACAGAAACTTCCTCATCACTTAAATCTCTGTGGATTAACCTCAAGAAATTTAAATGACGAGAAAAGAGATTATAGGGTTGATACAGATAAAGTTGGTTTTGGTTTCTCAACATTACACGCTTTAATGAGAAGTTTTGAATGCCTGTTGCATATAAGTTACCGTCTGAATATTAAAAAGTGGCAAGCAAGAGGAGCAGATGACAAAATTTCTGTACAACAAAGATCAAATATTATAAAACAGTCATTTAAAGAGAAGATGTTACTTATTATTGATAAACCAAAACCAGGTTACGGGTCTACGAACGACGGAAATACTGTTCGTAGATTTTTTGAGAATCCTGAATTGACTGCGGAAATCACAGGTCTAAATGTAAATTTAATAAAAAACTTTAGCTTCCTACTCAGGGCACTATTATCAGGCTATGATATTAACCTGATAGCATTTGAAAATCTTGCCCGAGAAACAAGATCATTGTATTTAAAACATTATTCATGGTACTTTATGTCACCTACTGTCCATAAAATATTGGTACACAGTGGAGATATAATAAAACACTACATTCTGCCAATTGGACAGCTCTCAGAGGAGGCGCAAGAGGCACGAAATAAGGATTGCCGCAGATTTAGAGAATATAACACTCGAAAGTGTTCGCGTGTTGCTACTAATTATGATATGTTGTCTATGTTACTAATCACATCAGATCTTTTAATCAACAGCCTAAGAGAGATTCCTAAGAAAAAAATGAATAAGTTGCCTCCAGAGGTCTTCGAGTTGCTAATACCTCCAAACATTAAGACAGTTGTTATGCCAAAAACAGATCATATTGCCTCAGAAGATCACATAACAGTTGAGTCTACTGATGATGATGATGATGAAGACTAACGTACACGAACGATAATTCTTATTAATATATATATATATATATTTATATATATATATATATAAATATATATATATATATTCATTTTATTGAATTTAGTTTAGGCACACGCAAACCAATGCGAAAAATATCATATAAAAATACTTACTACGTTTTTGTTTTATACCTAAATGTCTGTCGAACAAAATTGCCTTAAATCATATATATCAACATTCAATCAAATTTAGGTAAGTGGGTAGGTTTTAACTTATTTTTCGTTTATGTCAATCACGATTAGCAACAGAAGGGTTTGCCTACTTATTATTGTAAAGCGTATTTAATTTACAGTGAAAATGTCTAATGAAGACAGATCTACGTCTCCAAGTATTCTTTTCGGAGGAAGTTCAGCTACGGAGAAGAAAAGAAAGCTGTCGCGATGTGTACCAGAATTCATACCTAATTTATCTACGCTCAAAGCTGACAAGGCAACACAGGTTCAACATGGCGATATTGAAGATTGCAATGTCTACAAAAGGAGTCGATGGGACTCTTCTGATGTACGCGCACAAACAAGCACATTAAAAAATATTAATATCATTTCAGAGAAGCCATTAGACCCAAGAAACCAACAGTTTGCTAAATTAATCGTTTTCGAGATGGATCGTGTATCAGAAGAAAAACGTACCATGACGTATTAGAAGACAGTTTACGTGATGTGAGCTTGCCCAGTTGCGATGGTGATTCTGAGTAGTCATTCATATCACTGTAGACCATTTACATTATCCACAAAAAATAAGTTGTCATAATAAATATATTTATAATGTTTACTTTTATTTAATTTTACCTAACATTTACATTATACCTAGTAAAATTTACAATGAAAAAATGTCTTTATGAATGATGTACCTTTACAAAATTGCATAACCTAAAATTTAACAAACCAAATGCGCGTACCAAATGTTCTTAGTGAGAGGTCAGCTTATACTGGATATTGTTTATAGTACCAGAAACTTGGTTTTTTTTAACTATTTTGTATTTGTTGATTAACTTATATCCAATCACTGCATTTAGAGCTAATTATAAGCCGCAAATAATATTGTCCAGCTAGATTGACCTTTTCGGCCACTCGACGGTTCTAACGGACGATGCTAAAAAACATCACGTGATTAATGGATGACCCCTAAGTATCTGGCCTAGGTTTATTGGAGACGTAATTTGTTCACAAAAATAGAGTAATAGGCATCAATCTAATAATTAAATATATTATTCAAAAGAGATAAGAGTTACACGATAGAAGTGAAAGCGCTGTGCTATCTGAATTGAACTTTGTTGTGTCGGTGCCAGAGTCGTAATTTATTGAAATGGTGTTGCAGAGTTGGTCTTCTGTACAGGTCTATTATGTATACTCTGTGCTCATACGTAGTCAGAAAGCTTACAACAAACGCGGCATCTTGCTACTAAGGTATCTTTTTGTAAAAAGATTAATGGTAATGAATCCTAAATTTCTTGGTTTATTACTATGAAGTACTTATAAATTGATAAAAAACTAATAGCTTTATTAAAATAAGATATAATCAGACTAAAGACAGGGAATAGAACTGTAGAACTGCTATTATAGTTACGAGATTGAGAGCAAGATGGTCCTATTATATAGGAATCATAATTTAACGCCGTGGTATGTGGTAAAATAATACTCTGACTCCAAATTTTTGAATGTAATGTAGAATGTCGGATGACTGAATGGATATGAGAGCTTTATTACAACTTCACTGCCCTTATCATTAAAATCACAAAAGTTCTATGGATTGTCATAACAAATTACATGATTACACTTAGACGCTTAAAATTATATAACCAATACGCACACGCTAATTGCTTCGACCATTGACAAGATAGTGAAGTGCGTGAAGCTTCTGCAAGTTTTTCGCGGCAAGTAAAAGGCGCTCTAATCAATCAGATTTCAGTTGGCGCCAGCTCGTTCGACAAATCAGAAAGCGGTGTAGTATGCGCAAAGCATCCGCTGTGTGTCGCTGTTATCACTGCTTGCAATCCCGCTCTTTCAGCAAAGCAGTTCATCTCGCGCGGTTCGTTCCTAACCGTTAATTTAAAATAAAGGCATTCGCCGTTGCTATTGTGTCACCGTTTTTTTGTTCTTTGCTCTTGTGGATTCTGAGAGTTGTGAATGGTAGCCACAATAAGATGGCCATCTACAACTATTATAGTTACAGGGTTGAGAGATAGATGTTGTAACTATAAAGAAATCATAAGGTAACCATCTACTGCTAAAGGGAACGTGCACAATGATGGCTCTGCCACCTGGTGGCGCAAAGCCTAATCTTTTCCATAAACAATACTTTTTTTTCTTATATATGGACTCTATCTCGCACTTCGTGTTATTAAATAATCACATTAAAGCTGTGAAAAATAACATTTAAAGAAGTGAAAATGAATTGTTACATTTCTTCGAACCCACGAATAGTACTCACTTTCCATGGTTATGTGATAATCGACATTAGTGGATAAATGCAGTAAAATACTTAATATGTAGGTATGAGTTTCAAAAACTAGCTTATTTAAAAGTTAGTTGAAAAAATAGCTATGTTTTGTATGTAGTCACTGTTCAATACAAACAAATCTGTAAATACAGAAAACCTCAAGTAATTTTACAACATTGACGGCAACACGAAAACAGTTCTAAAAAGTTTCCTTTTTTCACCATATTGTGGCTCTTGTGTCGATTTGTGCTGTCACCTATAGCACAGATTACTAAGTAGTTACTACGTAACAGATAAATCACTCCCTACAAAAACGTCCATACCTACCGTTTAAAATACCTACTCTTTCCGAGCGCCGACCCCTGCATGCGAAAATGATCTTTAATGTTCTTAAAATACGATTATTATTGCCTCGCAATAACGGATGGTTGCGTTGCCGTAAGTGAGTTTAGGGTTGCCTCTTTTATGTAATATTAAATATCTATATTTTTATAAAAAAAAGGCTATGTTAATTAAGTAAAGTTTTATTACACAAAAAATCGGATGTGTTACCTGACTTAGAAAAGTGTAACACTTAATACCACGTCCCCATAAGGTTACTAATACGAAACACTTAACAACAAATCGCTTCTCCGAAAAACTACCAACCAAACCTATAACGAGAAACATCAGTAAACTATTCGAGAAAAGAAACTTAAAGAATTTGTCGTAGCGTGATGTTATATAGCCCATAGCCTTCCTCTATAAATGGATAGTCCATCCAACACAAAATTTTAAGAATTTTTCAATTGAGATTAGCGCTTCAACCAAACAAACGAACTCTTCAGCTTTATAATATTAGTATAGATGTGATGTAGTGATAAATCTAAAGAAAAATGTTGCATATGTATATTGTTGATGCTTCTTAATTAAAGTTGAGTACCTACATCCAAATCTTTTCCCAATCAATCGCGTGGAATTCACTACACGAGTAGATGCGTCGTTGTCCTTGACGACAATAGTGCAGACAAAATCTAAAAACGAAAAGTTTTGGTCGGCTGGACACACCGCTAGCGCGGTGGCGTTTTGCTTTTGGATAAAAAAAATAAGGTACCTAGGCACTAAAGATTTTATTTCTTGTAGTTATGGCATTCTTATAAATATAAACTAATAAAGTATCATTTACTTAAAAATTATAAAGATAATGTATTTAGTACTTACCTAAGTATATATTTTTTCCATAATTATAATCTTAAAACTATCATTTTCACCAAAAATTACGTATTTTCTTTACTATTATAAGTATTTAATAAGAATGGTAAACCACTATTAATTACTTTTATTACAGAATTAACTATTTGTATTCGAAACAAACACTTGATTAATTAAATAAATTGTATAATTCGAATGGTTTACCATTCGAATTAAGTAGGTATTTGTGTATTAAAGAAATTGCATAAAAATCCTTATCTAAAAAACAACTCTATGTGACATTGAAAATCGTATTAACTCTTATTTATTTGTAACAGAAACCAAAACATCAAAATAGAACCAAATATATTTGAAAACAAAGACAATTACAAATTTTGTTAATCTTTTCTCTTACTGGATCTACGTCCATGTACAGCACATAAACTACCAGAAACCATGTCAATTTGTCTGTATTTAAAGTATATAAAGGTATAAAAATACGATTTCGAATTACGTAAAAATTCAAAAATAAAAGCTTGAGTGCGCGGTACAGCTGTCAGCTGGCAACCCACTGCGCGAGACTGCGTATAAGGGCCGCCAGCGGCCATGCGGCCGGTAGTTGTTTAGCGCACGTAAGTACATCGAGTGGCATAGGCCTGCCTATAGTTTGTGCACGTTCCCTTTATTAGGAGTAGATATAATAATTATAGTCACAGGGTTCAGAGCTAGATGGTGTTACTATATAGAAATCATAAGGTGACCATCTATTGATATTTTAGTTACGCGATTGAGAGCTAGATGGTGTTACTTTAGAGTAATCATAATAAGATCACCATCGACTGCTTATGATAGTTATGGGATGGGGTTTAGACTATTTTTTTTTTTTTAATATAAATACTAGCAACGTGGGTCACACATTACTAGTATTCTTGTTGACCCCTCCAGCTAAGCTAAAATGCTTGTGTTAGGAGTGGGTTCACGTCGGTAGTGCACTGGGTGGGGTTCGAACCCGCAATCACTTGATCGCAAGTCCGACGCCTTAGCCATTACGCTACCGCCGCTTTTAGAGCTTATAAGTAGAAATCATAAGATGGCTACCTATCTGCATATTGTGCCTCTCGGTAGCGAGTTTGATTGACGTACATCGATCCTATAGTTTAGTAATTTCCGTATAGACAGGTACACGACAGATAAACAATATCATAATTAAATTTTCCGTATTGTATATTTTAGTTGTTGAGGAATATAATCAAAGTAATCTGCAGTGGCGTAACTATACCATCTGAGGCCCGTGGGGAATTAATACATTTTGTAATTAGTGCCTTCTGTGTTCTGTAACTCCTGTGTTTTGTAATTAGGGCCTTTCCTGACCGGGGCCCCTTCGAACCGAACTCTAACTGAAAAAATCGGTTGTCTGTAAAGTCGGTTTACTGACGATAGTTTTTTTATAGGTTTTTGTCATAAGGACGCCTTATAGCGAGGTAACGCCGCATGGGTCATGTTTTTTCGTGCGTGCAGCCGGCTCCATCGAATTTATAAGACGTTGTCACGTCAAAAATACATTTCTTGATTTTATGTTATGAAGCCCGTAATGAAATTTTAAGGTATTCCTAAAATGATAGGCTTCTGATAAGTCTCATTCTCGGCAGTTTCGTGAGGTGATGTGCTGGGCACAACCTTACGGTATATAAAGCTTCTTTGTTCTTGAGGAAGGCGTTATTTTGTTAGCTCTTGGTTGCAAGGTGTGGTAATCCGTCGCTTCCGCGGCCAAGTACTTAGTGCAAGTAAAGTGGTACTCACTTATTTTTCAATTATATTTACAAACACAACATTTTATAGTATGTACATATATTTAGATAAGGTATTTAGCTATGGGCCTATGCAGTATGAAATAAATGATTTATGTGAGTTTGTTTGTTACGTTTTGACGCCTTAATCAATTAGACCAATCATCATGAAATTTGGAATACACGTGCAGAATAGGACATAGGATATCTCTCATTCAGAAAAAAAACACCTACTATTCCCAAGGTATACAAAAAAGTTAACATTTACAGGAGCGAAGCTGTGGGCAAAAGCTAATTAAATGTACAAGCTGAAGTAGTTCTATGAGTAGTCAGTTTTTAGTGAAAATTGACATATGCAGTACTCCACTTCGGACGACGAATCGTCTAACGGGAGTAAAAGAAAATTTAGCCTTTTAGTAGGTTCGCCTATGACATTATGTAAATAGACACTCTGCAGGACTTCACTTAAAATAAAATATTAATATGGTTTCTTTAAAAATTTAATTTACAAATATCTTATTCTTAGTTGAAATTCAGTCTACAATTTATTATAAAATATCATAATTAGTAGGTACAGTACAGGTTTCAGTTTACAATCACTGAAAGGGCGTAATATCAGCATGCGGTTACAAAACTAATTGTAGAGAAAACTATCTGTTTAACATTTATGACCGTTTGAATTTAAAGGTATTATCACCTCCGGTTCTCATAAAAGCATTTGTAACTGCATTCTAGAGTTATGCCCTTTTAGTGATTCAAGCAAGTATCGCATTGTTACATGATGATGACGTCAGTACGAAATTGCATTTTGTCTTCGTAGTGCTATGTCAAATGCGTATGCGGTTGTTAGTTATGTAGTAGTAGTAGTATATATTTAGAAATAATAATTGCACGCATAAATATTCCAGTAAATTTAGACGCTAGGCACTTCTAAGATTTTAGTTTCTATAAGGTATATGCAAGATAAGTTGGACGAAATCTTTGTCTGCCTGTACCCAGCGTTTGGGACATTTTGCCAAATTTACTCACAACTTCAAAAGACAAAATAGTTATTTATATATTTTTAGATAAGCAAATACGTCAAGAATTCGATGCACGTGCACCTTTATCATAAAGGGACATTTTCAAATTGAATTCTCATATATTTCTCAATACATTAGTATTAATTTATCTATATAACTAACTATTAATGTATGTACATTGTTTTTGATTAAATTTTTGTCTGTTCTATATGTTATCGTCCATATCCTCTGTGGTGGCCACCAAAACCACCGTAGCCTCCGCCATATCCACCGCGATGACCACCATAACCACCGTAGTGCCCAGGTGTTTTGTAGTCATCGCTATTTTCTTGGCTGCCCTGGCTTTGAGTAGTTCCTTGGTTGCTGCTACCAAATCCACTCTTATCGACTTCTAAACCACCTTGTCCAGTGCCAGTAAATCCTTGCTGGGTTAAGCCAGCTTGAAGCTGGCTGAAATCAGACTGAACCTGACTGTCTTTGTCTTCTTTGTGAGTTTCTTTCTGCTCCTGTTTCTGCTGCTTATATTCATACTTCTCTTCTTGCTTTTCTTCGTGTTTATTACCATGGGTAAGACCTGGATAACCATAACCATGGCTTGCGTAACCATTGTTGTATCCATGCCCACCGCCGTAGCCCTTCTTTTCTTCGTTATTGCCACGGCTGCCAAAACTACCTTGGCCTTGGAAGCTACCAAATCCATTCTGGTTTTTTGAAAATCCGATCTGGCCGCCTTCTGAACC
The DNA here is from genome assembly GCA_949752705.1 of Callimorpha dominula. Taxonomy (NCBI): domain Eukaryota; kingdom Metazoa; phylum Arthropoda; class Insecta; order Lepidoptera; family Erebidae; genus Callimorpha; species Callimorpha dominula. The sequence goes on from OX457006.1 coordinate 15,123,042, forward strand.
GGTTTGACTACCACCAATTTCCGCTACACCTGTTTCAATGTTAGACTCTCCTTGCTGGCTAAAGCCAGTTTGAAGTTGGCTGAAACCAGTTTGGAGCTGCTCGTTTTGATCTTCCTTTTGAATTTGTTTCTGCTCTTGTTTCTCCTCCTGCTTCTGATCATACTTTTCTTCCTGCTTTTCATTGTGTTTATTACCATAGCTAAGGCCTGGGTATCCATAACCGTGACTTGCGTAACCACTGTGGTATCCATGACTACCACCGTACCCATTACTACCGTAGCCATTTTTATGCCCGTAGTTACCATGGCTGCCAATACTTTTTGAGTTTTGGCCGTTACTAAATTCGCTGTCACTGTCTAAGAATACGATCTGGCCACCTCCTTTCCCAGTTTGACTGCTACTCAAACCGATTGTCCCTTGCTCAGTACTAAAAGCCCCTGGTTGACCAACATTTAATTGCTGTTGAACTTTTTGATGTTCTTGCTTTTTTTGGTTGTGGTCGTACTTTTCTACGTGCTTATCTTCATGTTCACTCTGACTGCCTGAGGATTCAATTTCGCCACTTCCTGTCGCAGTTTGACTTTTACCAAATTCAGTTGCACCTTGCACAGTACTTACAGATCCTTGCTGAACAGTGATTCCTTCAAGTTGGCTGTTTTGTTGGCCAAAACTTACCTGTTGTTCAGCTTCTTGCTGTTCGGGTTTTACCTGCTTCTTTTCGTACTTTTCTTCGTGCTTATCCTCATGCTTTTCTTCGTGTTTATGTCCATGGACATGATAATGATCATTGTAGTTAGCCTTAAATGTGTGGTGACTTTGACCGTCAGTGCTTAATTGGCTTAAGCCACTACTAAGTCCAGTCTGACTGCTTGATGATCCAGTTTGGACGCTTCCTGTCACAATTTGACTCTCACCAACATTGTTTGTACCTTGTTGATTACTTAAAGCTCCTTGTTGGGCAAAGATACCTTCAAGTTGGCTCCCCTGTTGGCCAAAACTTTCCTGTTGTAGACCATCTTCCTGGTCGTGTTTCTCCGGCTTCTTTTCGTATTTTTCTTCGTGCTTATCTTCATGCTCTTCTTTGCGTTTATATCCATGGTCCTGACCCTCGCCGCCCCCACTGTAGCCAGCTTTATACGTGTGGTGGCTGTTACTCTCAGCACTTACTTGGCTTAAACCACTACCAAATCCACTTTGACTGCTTAAGGTTTCGATCTCAGCATCTGCTGTTGTATTTTGCCTGATATCAATATCTGCTGCTCCTTGCTCAGTACTTAAAGCACCTTGTTGGCCAAAAACAGCTTCAAGCTGGCCGCCTTGCTGGCCCAAACTTTCCTTACGTTGAGCTTCTTGTTGTTCGTGTCTCTCCTGCTTCTTTTCGTACTTTTCTTCGTGTTTATCTTCATTCTTTGCTTCGTGTTTATGTTCATGACCATGACCGTCCATATTGTAGCCAGCCTTATATGTGTGGTGACTCTGACTATCAGTACTTAATTGGCTTAGGCCACTACTAAATCCAGTCTGACTGCTTGAGAATCCAATTTGGCCGCTTTCTGTTGCAATTTGACCATTATCAAAATTGTTTGTACCTTTCTGAGTACCTAAAGCTTCTTGTTGGGCAAAGATAGCTTTAAGTTGGCTGTCTTGTTGGTCAGAACTTTCCTGTTGCGGAGCGTCTTCCTGGTCGTGTTTCTCCTGCTTCTTTTCGTATTTGTCTTCGTGCTTATCTTCATGGTCTTCTTCGCGTTTATATCCATGGTCCTGACCCTGGCCGCCCTCACTATAGCCAGCCTTATACGTGTGGTGGCTGTTACTCTCAACATTTACTTGGCTTAAACCACTACCAAATCCACTCTGACTGCTTAAGGTTCCGATCTCAACATCTTCTGTTGTATTTTGCCTGATATCAATATCTGCTGCTCCTTGCTCAGTACTGAAAGTACCTTGTTGGCCAAAGACAGCTTCAAGCTGGCTGCCTTGCTGGCCCAAACTTTCTTTATGTTGAGCTTCTTGCTGTTCGTGTCTCTCCTGCTTCTTTTCATACTTTTCTTCGTGCTTATCTTCATTCTTTGCTTCATGTTTATGTTCATGACCATGACCGCCCATATTGTAACCAGTCTTATATGTGTGGTGATTTTGACTGTCAGTACTTAATTGGCTTAAGCCACTACTAAATCCAGTCTGACTGCTTGAGGATCCGATTTGACCGCTTTCTGCCGCAGTTTGACTGTTACCAATAGTGCTTGTACTTTGCTCAGTATCTACTGTCGCCGGTTCATTGAAGACAGCTTCAGGCTGGCTGGCTCCGTGCTGTTCGTGTTTCTCCTGTTTCTGTTCATACTTTTCTTCATGCCTTTCTTCTTGTTTATTTGAGTATTTGTTTACGTGTACTTGAGTTAGACCACCAGCAAATCCACTCTGATTGCTTGCGCTTCCTGTTGCAGTTTGACTGATACCAACATCGACTATACCTTGCTCAGTACTTAAAGCCCCTTGTTGTCCAAAGATAGGTTGTACTGTTTTTTCTTCCTCCTTATCTTTGTGGTTTTCGTTGCTGTCAAAGCTTCCTTGAGTTTGGCCGCTACCAAATTCATTTTTGTTGCCTGAGAGTCCGACTTGGGTGTTCCCTGTTGTAGTCAGACTACTGCTGAAAACCTTTGTTTCTTTTTCAGTGTTAAAAACCTTTTGTGGAATCAAGGTAGCTGTAAGCTGACTACCTTTTTGGCCAGAAACTTTCTGTTCTTGAACTTCTAGCAATGCTGGTTTTTCTTCTTTATGTTCTTGTTTGTCAAAAAACTCTTTTTCGTGCTTTTCTTGGTCTTTAAATCCAAAATTGGTGATGGGATGGACGTCCTCTTCATAATCATCATCTTCTTCACTATAGTCGTGGTGGCCATGATGGCCGTATCCGTGGCCTCCATAGCCACCGTGGCTTCCGTATCCACCGTGCTTTCCGTGTCCACCATGGCCACCGTGTCCACCATGGCCACCGTATCCACCATGGCCACCGTATCCACCATGGCCCCCGTAGCCACTATGGCCTCCGTAGTCTCCACCACCGCCGCCGTAACCACCGTATCCACCATAACTAAAAGCTGAGAGCAGAAGAAATAAATTATTACCAAAAATTATTATATTTTTACTTATACTAAGGTTTTATAATTTTAACACGCCGAAGTCGGCAGTATTGTGTTTTAATTTAGTTCTCACTGTTCAGTAGTTTTCACTATCTTAAATTAAATTCTTTAATAATTAGGATTTTAGATAAATACTTAGTCCGTCTTATTTTTAGAGTTTAAAGATAGGTTTGGGGTGGAGAGAATACTAAATTGGATAAGATATAATCTTGTTAAGGACATTATCGTTTTGTAATGTGGGAAAAAATACTGGAATGAACATGATCTCAATAAGTTTATAAGTTAGTTTGTATAAGTAACCGCTACAGGCATAAGCTTATGGTTAGAAAAGCATTATTTTTCAAGTTCTTATACGAGTCATGACTATGAAAATAGTAAATTTACCTGGAGACACCATTACAGCCACTATCGCCAAAGTGGCAACCTGTAACACAAGAACATAAATATTAAAATAAAATAAACAGTTACACAAACAATAAACTAAACATGTATTTTATTTAATTGTGGCAATTGCTAATGTAGTGCATGGTATATGGTATACATAACAATTTGACAAATTAATAAGAAAAGATAAATGGATCTCGAACCCAAAAACATGGACCGGACTTAGACCGGACATTCGGACCATATTTCTGACGTGCAACAAGTTGGCAAACAAGCTCATAATGGCCTTATAGTAAAGTTTCCGAAACCTGAGTAAAAACACAATCTATACAAAGGGTTTTGATCTATAATTTTAATTGTATGTACATATACGTATTTTTAATAAAAATACATATACATACAATATATTTATATACCCTGGGCGACTAAGCTTTGCTCGGTTTTCTTATGTAGAATAGCGGTTTTTTAGGAACGACACCTATGTAGATAAATTTAAAAAGTAAAAATTTATTTAAATACAAATTTTACCGAAATCGTTTAACCGTTTCTTAGATGTATAAAATAAAGATATTTATATTAATACAATACACTATAAAAAAATACATGATCTTTGTTTTTATTGAAATTTTAATAAGTAGGAAGTAGCCTAAAACCTGGATGGGGAGAGCTGACGATCGAGCACAGTGGCGTACATTAGGAGAGGCCTATGTCCAGCAGTGGACGATGAAATGATGATGATGATGATGATTTGTAGATGCCACATGTACTTAAGACTAATGTTTAACTTAATTTTACAGACACAGGAAAAAATATTTTAACGTATATTATTTGATATTCTGGTACATTTATATAGATAGAAGCAATTCGTTCGTCAAGCCGTTTCCCACCCATGTTTATAGTCTGCTATGCTCATCTCCTGAGCCCATAGCGTGATGATATATATCCTTTAACTTACTTCAGTAATATTTTATTAAATTAAAAAAAAAAAATCGAACTGGTAGTACCAGAGCGCGTACGCGAACATAAGCGCGTTTAAACAAACAATAAAAAAAAAAACCTTTTCAGCTTTATTATAATATTATAGATAATTTTTAGGTAGATAATGACTCTCCCTACATAAAATGAAATGATTTATTAACAGTATATTTTTGTACTCAAGTGTAATGAATAAATGAAGTAGGTAAGTTAAAAGAAAACGTTTGCTTTTCTACTGACCGTCATTACTGATTAACAGGCCACAGACTGATTAACTGGCTGCTGCCTGATTAAATGATCGTGAACCACCTATTTATTGACCATAACATAACAAATCGAATTACGATAACGCTTTGTTAATCTCAATAATTTCTAAGATTTTTTCGATCTTACAGATTTTGTTTTTAATAGTAGATATTCCCGTAATATTGAATTCTCATCGACAAAGGGTATACCTAGACCCAAAACTAGTATGTGTAAATCACACAAATAATTGTCCCATATAGGGATCAAACCCACAACACTCATCCCTGTTGTGCTATCTTAGGAGATGACCAGCAAATGCAAATAAGGCTGCTAGCCGTTCCTAATGATCAAATATCATCTTGTGCATTTGCAAAACACCTGTCGAAGTACACTTCATAACAGTGGAAGAAGGAACGGAGATTGTATTACTGAAATTCTTAAGAAGCTGTGGTAACTAGAATCATCCCACAGTACATCCAAACGGCAGAGGGATGGGGCTTCTATCCAAATCATTACCTACCGGCCTAACTGAAAAAAGTCTCTTTAGTCTATGGGCGTTTGTAACACAAAGAGCGTTGTTTACAGACCACACACACTTACAGGCTATAACTAAAAATTAACGTGTGTATCTGTGTGCATGTCTGTGGCATCATAGCTCGTACATGGATAGACTGATTTAGGTTTAGCTAGTTTTTTTTTTATTTAAAGGCATCTTGGTCGAGAGTGTTCTTAGATATAATTCAAGGAAAAAAGAATAGGAAGGTCAGCAGAATTCCGGAGCTTTTTGACGACGTATATGATTTTCCTAACCCTTGCTATATGGTGCATATAGTAAGGGTATACATATTTATTGTTAAAAATTGTATATGTTCATACCAGTTTAGGCAACGATTAAGGACGCACCAAATATTTTGTGGAGGAGGTTCTGGTTAAGATGGGACATGAACATGTGGGACTATTGTTTGGATAAGTATGGGCTTTGACTATAATCGACTCTGCAGCAGGTTGACTAGATGAATTGATCGCGAAGGTTAGGTAGATAATTGTTAACTTTATTTATACTCAACTCCATATGATAATATTACTAAACTGGATTTTCGGTTTTTCCTCATCATCTATAACCAGTTTGCATATAAAAATGCCACATACGTAAATTATTTACCTAGACATGAATATGTTTGAAGTGAATCATAATCGCAAACAATTCAAACAAGTTTCAAGATTTGCATCAAGTTTATGATTGCATCAAGTGATATTACATGTGGTTTTGCCTCTTACATGTGTGAAATGCTAGTGTAAGGAATTGCTTGAGATAACCTCTTCATACAGGTTCACAGTCACACATTACGATCAGAATAGCCGCGTTCAACCGGTTCTAAAGGAATTTCCTCCGCGGGCACTTGGGTCTATAGAAAGCCATTCCCGGCACGGTTTTCCCCAGACTCTATTATGGGATCTTCAAAGAGGACATTAAAACATATTACAAGGTCGTTAACTCTGCAAGCGTCGCTAAGGGTTACGTTTATAGACACACAGCCATAAGTTAAGTTTAATTGCCACATTAAAGCATAAATAATTAGCTCAGGAATAGTCTATTCAGGGCTGCCAGTAAGACAACTTAGTTTATACCGCCTAATCTCAGAACTTAGGCATACAAAATCACACACTATTATACAAAATCAGTGTTGTACAACTATATATAATACGTCACTCTTTGGGGATTTCAGTGAAAGGTGTTTTAACTTTAACGTATAAGGGTACAGACATGATGTGTTTTAAATATCTCTATGTGTATGTACGTTTTAGCTTTTCAGCCACGCACGGCGTTGAGTCTCAACCTCAACTACAGACGCTGCTTAGAAACATCTGTTAAGATGTCAGAGGCCTTGATGATGATGATGATGTGTATGTACGTACTTATTACGCTATAACTTCAGTAATGACATTGTATCCAATTATACAATGCAATGTACTATGCAAACAGGATACATAAGATAACCGAAATATACGAAATTTGTATCCAACTATACAAACTGGTAGCCCTGAGTCTATTGAATAAACTGTTATACGCGAACTAGGACAACGTTATTTGTTATAAAAAAAGTCATACCCGTATACACCTTGCATACGGCCCTCTGATACCAAACTAGGCAGGGCCTGTACCATGGTAACCAGACTGCTGATAAACATACTTATAAATTACTAAATACATACATAATAAAGATAAGTTACACCCAGATACAGAATGAAATGATATGATCATCACACAATTATTTGTCCTGAGTGGGAATCGAACCTACGACCTCTGGCTCAGCAGTCAGGATCACTAATCACTATATTATTTGGCCCGTTAAATGATGATAATATTAGGTACATAATATATTAACGAACCATTTAGTTTCGAATACAAAAGTCCAAGAATATTATACTATCGACAGCGTAGAGTTCTGGGTTCGATTCGGGTGTAATATTTTTATGTATGATTACGTCTATTCGGTCGAGTATGGGTGTTTCTATGCATAATTAATATAGGTTTTACAGTAAAAAAAAATTGTTTGTTTATCCGTGTTGTACGCTTGTACCAATAGTACAAGCTATGCCTAGTTTGGTTCTAGAAAGTGCTTTGTGATAATGTCCCAGAATATTATAATTATTATTATTTTGATACGAATTCTAGCTATCGAAATATACGCTCGTCATTATGGAATCCGTCATACACGTCCGTGTAATGTGGATGCTGTTATAAGCGAACAAAACATCCAGTTATCTCATACTGTTTTTTATACTATCAAGTGTTAGGAAATAAACTACACGTCTGATGGTAAACAGCGCCTATACAGACGCTTGCAACATCGGGATGTGCATAACGTTGTAATTCGGATGAAATCAAAAGCATAACTTAAAAAAATTAAATACCCCCGACTCAAAAACCCCTTTAAAGATTTGAAAAGAGCTGATGATATTCAAACGTCTTAACAGATTTTCTTGAATTATAGATAAGAACACTCTCGATCAAGTCACGACACGTGGTCTCTTGACACTTACTGCTGGCTTGGTAGAGATAAACAAGCTCAGAGTCCATATGGAGAGGGCTATCCTCGGGGTTTCTCTGCGGGATCGAACATGAATTTGAAAACTGACTGATAAGGATATTTGAGATATTTCCTAAGCGTGTTGATTCAATATTAATGAATCTTTCTAGTTTTATTAGTATTTAGTACCACGGATAATGATAATAAATAACAGCTTTCTGTATCTGTAACGCACATCGATGTAAAGCTGTGGAGAACCTAGTCACGGAAGGAATAGGAGGTTATTTAAAAAACCTTTTCCTATAAGGTGAATATGTATATACTGTAGTATGAATATACTGTAATGACGGTGGCATTTACAAAAAGGTGAATGGCATCACTGGAAAAATATTCAAAGTAATGCTTGTTAAAAAAGTTCTTCTGTAAGGTCGAGGTGCATTAGGGCGCCTACTTCTTATTATCACCAGAGACTGCGACTGTAATTTATTTTTGGTTTATTGCATTGGCCAGTACTTACGTAGGTACCATGAAAGGTCAAAATGTACTGGACGCGTGTAGCTTGATGGAGCCGTTTTTACGTAATTTTGAAATGTGTAGTAACATATTGTTTAAAAATTTTAGCTTGCTGCGCTGTTTCTATACATATATAAACTTTAAGTACTGCAAATTTCACATTCCTGCATTCGTTCATTTTTAAAAAATGCGTAGGTACAAAGAATACCTGCTCTACTGGTTTTAATATTTATAAAAGATTATTTAAATTAATTGCTCAGAATGCGCATTTCCTCATTTAAGTGCTTATTTTTTTCATTATATAAGTGTTCTTAGATTTTATACGCGGACATGTTCGAAGAAATCCAGATAATTTATCAGTATCCTGGATATTTATTACTTGGAATTTCTTTCATGTCAGCTCTCTATTTTACGAAGTACAGCCAAATTATCCAGACTATATTGGTTCGAAATAAGCTTAAAATTATCGAAGTTTGCCAAAAGCTTCTGTGCTTTACGTTATGGAGCTTTCTGCTTATAATACAATCTAATCAAACAGGTAAAGGATATGAAGAATATTTTTTATATTATTTAATTAGGTACCTATTAAGAAAACACTGTAAAATGAAAAAGTGTTAACTCTCGGTATTTTATTTTACTATATCGTATCGTACCTATATCCTCTTATCAGTAATTATTTCAGATTAAGTATACATATTTACTATAAGTGCACTATAAAACGATTGCAAACAAAATCTCTCCCTTAAGGAATCTTAATCCTACTAATTTAGTCATGACCGAAGATTACACATCATAATAACATACCAAAATACTCACAATAAACCTGCTCATGTTGTTATAAAACTTAATATCACAATATCCGTTAGTGTTTCCTCAAAGACTAGTCCTTGATCACTTGGTCAGCACGTTTATATACTCGGATATGTTTAATACCCGCGCTCGGACTGCCTCAGCTGAACCGCGACGAACTTGGGATCCTAATATTTTTATTTTGGTTGCAGGATAGTTACCAATCCGGTCTTTTTAACAACTACCCAACATTGGCAAACCCAGTTCTCGTTGATGTTTTGGCTTGCATGCTGGTTTTCTTTTTTCTAATAATATAAATGATAAAAACAATAACTTTTATTTATTTATGAGTTTGATTTTAACTACAAGGGTAATTAAATGATACATAAAATATAAAAGGAAATGCGCTTTTTGGCTATAAGTGTGTGTATTTCTAAATTATCTGCTCGACGAGCCTGACGGCTAACCTTCAGGACTGAAGAGGCACTTAAAGAAGAAGAATTTCTAAAATGTAGAGAGGCCCACCATTATCTTTCACCAGCAGTAGAAAACACGACAACTAGAGAGGTAAAATATCTTCCAAGGGTTTAATGTTTCAACGCTTTTGCATTTATCATCGTCGTCAATCCTCAATTCAGTCTTAGTTCTGAGTCTTAAGAGACCCTTACATGGGTCGCATAGACTAGACTACTGGACTTTATTTACGCTCTTAATACTATGGGTTCTTACCATGCAGTGTGCCCTTCGACTTGTTGCTTTTACGCAAGCAGACTGATCGAAAATAACTTAACTTGTAACAGAACAAAACACATTGTCAAACAAGCAACGTCTTGTTTTTAAAAACCATCTTTGTTCTATTTTGTTTCGACCAAGCTATATGATGTGGTTTGTTCTGTTACGAATTTATTGCAAAACTGTTGTTAACCCCTTTAGGTGTGAGTTTACGTAGGTAGTATATCATGACAGATGAGGGTGACATTCGAACCTACAACCACTCGTTCACTGTTTCCAGTCCTTACGAAGCTGCTTCTAGGTCGAGATGATATCTTTCATCATACATTTAATACTTGAGAGGTCAATCATTGTAAACTACTGAAAAAAGAAACTTCTGAATGAATAAATAAATGAATTTAAATTTAATCCTGCTCGAAGTATTGATCTATTACTTATTTACTTCATCTACAGATAATATTTTATTATAAATAGTAATGATATCTACAACTTCTATTCACAGCTATTTTTAAATGGAGAAAAATAAAAGACTTATAGAACAAATAAAATAATTGTAATACAATGTTATTTTATGAAAATGCCACTTTGAATTATGACTGCAAGATAGAATAGTCAACAAACTGCGCCGGTTATGAAATGTAATAAAAAATAAAAAAGCTTAGACACAAGTTCTTTCCTTTGAAATCCTACAAAACAGGTATTTTATCTTGTACTAGCTTTTGCCCGCGACTTCGATCGCGTAGAATTTATTTTCTATATTTCCGAAACAGTATTTTTTTTCGGGATGAGAAGTCTTCTATGTTCTTTTCTGTACCCCAAACAAAGGATGTGCACAATGTAATGATGATCGGTCGGGTAGTTAGGGCGTGAAAGCGTTACAAACAAATAAACATATTCACATTCGTATTATTTTTGGCTTTCGTTTTATCCTTTCTTGATGATGTAAATATATTTATATCGTAAAGGTCAGTTACAAAGTACAGGTAGTAGTATGTCAAGGGTCGATTTAAGATTTACTATATGTTTGATTTCACAAAATAATGACAATAAACTGATGAACTAATAGGCCATTAAAGTAAATAACTCATAATTAGCATAACAATATTTTTTTATTTTTTTAAATTTTGCCAGAATACCAGTTTTCTAAAGGATAATTTGTTCTTGTTAATGGCCAAACCAGTTTGTCAGCCTAGCTGATGTACTGACTCATATCAGCTATATTTATGGTCACAGTTACACAATTAGTTTGTTTGTTCTGTAGTACGTACGGGCGTATGTACTTAGCTAACAAATACTCTAATAATATCTATGACCTGACTCAAACCGGTATTTAAAAATGTATTTAAATGCCTTAAGAATAAAACATAAATTTATACTATGACACTGGCAATTATTAAAAATACACATAAACTCATCATACGTGTATGTGTAATATTTTAAAATGAAATTTCATGGTGTAATTTAGAATAAAGAAGTTAAGGGCATTCATTTGCAGAGGTGACACTCATACTCATACATAACACAAATTAAATCTTTCTTTTTCGTTACAAATGTTTAATGATAATCATGAGAATAAGCTAAGTATTCTTGTCTTCTTTGTATTATCAAACTGGTATATTTTTTTTGAAAAATAAACAATTTGAAACCTTGGCAAAATAAATTAAAACCCATATCGTATTTAGCGTACCTAATGCACTTTTGTTTTTTTTCTTTTTTTTTTTTTTCAACGTGTGGAAACCCCCTCGGGTACCACCGCATCGAGCTGATACTCGGTGAAGTGGGTATATCGGAATCGAACCGACTAAAACCACACGGATGTCTATGGCCGAGGGCTCAGGTATAAACTAGGAAGGAACTCCCTGGGCCCCCGACAGACTTGACTACCTCTCCATAAAGCAGTCTCGCAGACGTAAGTGAGTGTCGTGTCCCCTTCGCATTTCAAGCGCGCATGGATCACATCGCGGCCACCGTCTCGGCATAATTTTTGTTCTTAGGGAAGGCCAGCGCTCCTGGAGGCCGTAGGTCATTAGATGCTCTACGGCGCCTGGTGCGTCCTCTGCGGGACGGGAGACTGCTAGTTCTCTCCCGTTCCCTTTCCGCCGTTTTAATTCTTACCTAATGAACCTATCTGATATAAGTTTTAGACACTTGTTGGCATGTAAGGATTATTTAAGACTCATGGCGGAATTAAAATGTTTTAAAATATTTATATTTTTATATGATGACATTTTAAACCCAGCAATAGTACAAACTATCCTTCTTTTACTAACACAACTTTTCCTTTTAACAATGAACAATATTAAATACCCCGAGAATGTATGTTGATTATGAATCATGATAATATTATTATGTCGCTTCGATTTTTGACTCATATTTTGAATCGTATGCCAAATATGACTATTCTAGCGACAAGGCCGCCCATTGTGCATTTTGTGTATAATTTGTTTGTGTATTGTTTCCTTTTTTGGTGTACAATAAAGAGTATTTATTATTATTATTATTATGACCTCGTAAAGTACAAGCCCCACAAAATGTCGAAACTTCTCAATAGACTGTGGATAGGGCTTTTTTTAGGTTTCTTTACGAGATGTGTTTCGGAATGAGGAAATCCGTAGTAGATCAAGTATCTGGCATAGCAATAAAAATGGCGATGGGCTAGAAATGTACTCCATATGGCCCATGACCGGTGGACAAAATTGCGGGGAATTGCTGAATTAAGACGGTGAAAGATAGTCAGGTGGAAGATAGATAGGTCAGCAGTAGCCGTCCTGTGGCTAATGACAATATAAGGTAATAGAAAATCGTTCTAATAAAGTTTAATTTGTTAATTTATTGTTAAGTTCACCTGTAACTTAATTACCACCTGTAATTTTTAGTTTGAGTCTAGATAGTTCTGCATAATACGGGTATTCCAGCGTATTATTATTATTTTCTGTATTAAACAACATCTTTTAAAATGGGTACTGGGGAATTTTGTGAGTTCATAAACATACAATTAAATTATCCAAAGACAGACAGGTAGGTACTTGAAACAATTATTTGTGATTCATAGAAATAAATAATTATCTCGCGTATATTCTTAAAATAAATAACTCAGCACCTCAGATATATGAGGCATATCCGTGTGTTGCGGTGAACTTCACGAATATACAATTAACGGACACAAATTAGAATTACACTAAGACTCAAAACCATAATCTTGAATAACATATGGGTATATAACCACTTCTACCAAAAAACCCAGACGAACAGAATTGAACTTCACCACGGCTTAAGGTGAAGACGGATTTAGTTCTAGTTCATGATATTAGTATATCATTTTTGCCAAATATCACGTGGAATCCTTTAATTATAATTAACTACTAATTATAACTAACTAGTCAAAATTTTTTTTTTACATTGTAAATAATTTCATGTGATTTGTGTTCTATGGTGTAGAGATAATGTAGAAAGTCAAATAAAACATTTCTAAACGTCACAATTTTATGATTTATCAATATTTGTTTACTCTGCTTTTAAACTTATATTAATTTACTGAGGACTTAAAAATCTCCCCTTATAATTTATTTTCTTTGTACTTTGTGGTTGGCGTGTCCCTTATTAACAACCGGGGTTCCATTTTCCTTGATATCGTTTTTCAATAACAGCTATATCTTGGAGAAATGGTTCTCCTTGTTCATCACTCATAGCTCCTATATTTTCGAGAAATAAGTCTAAATGCGAATCCAGAAAAAGTATTTTCATTGATATGTTACATTTCATTATAAAAAGCTTGCAACATTTTCTAAATAATGTCAATATGTTGCGGGGATTTATAATTCCTTAAAAAAAATTCCGTGTCTGGAACGAATGAAGTCCAGACTTTCTTTTCAATATGAATTGAAGAGCAGACTTGAAGTGAATACAGGATCAGTTATTAGCTTTCTGATCTAGACTTATAAATGTCTACTCCTTAATTTTGGCTTCATAGCTTCCTTCACACTCATTTGAAATCGGTCCACTTTTAGGTGGCCTAAGTACTGAAAGCTCATTAACTGCAAGTACAATATTCGCGACAGATTATTTCCTTTAAAAATCCTTTTATATAAGTGAGACAAAAGTAGCGGTCACTTACATGATCCTTCCTTAGGTTAAAATTATTTTGTTTAGGCCATCTAACAGATTGACCAAAAGTCATTAAATATATTTTTCTCTAAACCAACACGTATATTTTTATAACAAGTAAGACATCAGATATGTGGCACCCAGTTTTTATCTCGATTGCGAACATTCAAGTTAAAATATGCATTATAGGACTCCTTAATAAATTATGTAATTGCGTTTTTTTACTTTATGGTGTGTTTAAACCACAAATATCGCAAAAACCATCAGGACAACTTGTACAAACGCAAGACAGACGAGACATGTTAACAAATACATATCATTAAATGTCTTTTTTACAGCTTTAGCGTATTAATAAATGCTTAAAATTTACATCTACCATAAAAAGGTCAAAAATATGTTTTTTTCATAATTAAAATATTATACTAGATATAGATGTAATATAAGGAAACTAATTTTTTTTTGGTACCTACTAGGAGTGAGTATGTCTACAAAATGTGATACATACTTTTTATGTTTTTTTTTGTGTTGACTAGTGTTGTTGTTGTGTTGACGTAATTTTATTTACAAGCTTTTTTATTCAACTTGCCTTGTTACTAAGGTTCAAATCTCGCAACTATATTTTTTACCACTTTTACTAAACAATTGAGCTAAAATATTGAACACTGTAATGGAGGTGGTTTCGTGATGGATCCGGAAGGTCCGGAAGGCCATAGGAACTCCTCATTGTGTTTGGGATCGTTGGATTGGTCTTTTAAAAGTTTTTTAGATCTTTATGGTGTCCAGGGTCTGATAGATAGATCTGGGAATTGGTAATGGGAATGGTTGACTGGTAGAGAATGTCTTAGGCATTAAGTCCGCCTATGTACCAGATGTGCATACTTTTTGCATGTAAAAAAATAAAATAATTGGAAGATTTCATCTACTCAATGTAACTCCGTTGAGTGTGGTCTCGTTGTATTTCTCTTAACGAGTACTAAAGACCTAAATGGTGTCCAGGGTTTGATAGATGGATTCGTATAATCGACAAATTATTCAGGATTTGTAGTTACGTAGGTAACATGTGGCTCCAATTTCATTTTTCATTATTTTTATTTTTACAGGCGTAAAGAAAAATCCATAAAGTCACACGAATTTCAGTTTCAGTTCTGGGTGTAAAATTAAAAAATATGTTACATCACACCAGGGATTGGGGATTCCACAAATGTGACCACCTGTGACGAGGACTGGAGGGGGTTTAAAAAAACAAGAAAATCATGTGACGTAATTTATGGATGGCCCCAAAGTACTCTTAAGTCCTTTTCAGAAACGTGTATGCAAATTTGCATGATGATTGGATGAACGGATGAATGGTATGGCACCGCATAGAGTACGATCAAAAATTTTTAAAAAATTATGCATCAAAAAATTGGTCGTCTTATAAGAGCTAGGAGGTACATTTACTATGTTCATCCAATATAAAATGATTATCATCCCTCCGTCCAGGGTAGGTGATGTGCCTGTCGGACCGCAGCCCGACGTTGATGTTTGGAATCCCACTAATATTATAAATGTGAAAGTTTAGATGGATGGATGTTTGTTACTCTTTCATGTAAAAACCACTAAACCGATTGCGATGAAACTTGGTATGTAGATAGCTGGAGACCTGGATTAACACATAGGCTACTTTTTATCCTGATATTCCCATGGGATTGGGACTTACGCGGCTGAAACCGCAGGGCGCTGCTAGTTTGTTAATATACGCGAGCACGAGAATTTTCATTGCTCGACATTGGATAATTAGTTACTATCACTGACCTCTATTGTACAAGTACAGCCTTGTCAATATATTTACTAAACGGCGTGAAAGACATAATTATGTTACTAGAGATGGACATAAATTAGTTCAATCAAAATTTAGACCAGCAAAAGAGCAAACATCTTTTATGGGGTACTGCGTTAAATTATATAATAAAATACCTGATAACATTCTTCAACAAAATGAGAAAAAATTTAAAACTTGTATGAAACGCTATGTAAATGAGCATATTATAAACTAGATCATTATTAAGATGATAACAATGCTTGGCAAAATGCCGGTCTTGCTCCATAGTCACACTGTCAATGAGTAGGTACTCGTCTTGTTTCTTATCTGATGTACAGATTTATTGATATTTTGATTATTATTATTGACATTGTTAATTTTATAGAACATTGATGTTATTTTATACACTGTTGACATTGTAGTTATGATACGCTTTTTTTTCTTGTTAATTAGAAAAAAAATAATTATACATGTGAGAACTGTGTAGTCACTTAAGTATTAAGTTAATTTTCTATGTTGCCTATCAGCTCTGTGATTTTCTTTTCATTTTAATACAATATTATGTTACATTGTCCTCACATTAAATTGCGCATATTAGCAATGTAAAAAGTAACTTTGTAATAAAAAAAAAAAGGGTGAAAAATAGTGTCCTTGGAGTTTCTTGCCTGTTCTTCTCCAAAGGATCTACGTTTTGGAATAGGCAACTAGCTTTACGACCGACTTATACTGACTGACTCCTCCTGACAATCAAAAATACCTGCAATGGGTTTACTTGAAATAAATAATTTTGATTTTGTTTTTCTTTTCGTACCCCATGCATTTACCCTTTCAACAGGAAAATTGAGTCAGGTTTCTTATTCATCGAGCGAATTGAGATCTCCATATCAAGAGCGGAAAATTGGAGTTTGTATGTATCGTGTATGTGTTTATTTGTTCGATGATAATTAGAGTATAGTTGATCCGATCTTTACAAAATTTCGCAAGTAGATTTCTAAAGCAAATATTTTTTTTTAAGATCGTAGGTATATTAGCCAAATTTGTCAAATAGTTGTCGAGATATTTAAGTCAACTCTTATTCACTATGAAAACCGCCTCTTATTCACTATGAAAGCAGCGTCTTACTATGAAAGTCAGCTCTTATTCACTATGAAAACAGCCTATTCATTAGTAATTCGCAGAGGGTTACATTTTAATAAACTTAAAAATTGTTGTAAAGTTGTTTTCTTATTTAAATCAGGCATATGCCACTCGATTTACTTACGTGCGCTAAACCCCTACCGGCTGCTCGACCGCTGGCGGACCTTATACGCATGCTCGCGCAGTGGGTTGGGGATAGCTGCATCGAGTGCTCGCGTTTTTATTTTCAAATTTTAAAAACGTAATTTATCAAATTACGTTTTTAAAATTTACTTTAAATACAGTCAAATTCACGGTGATAATTGACATGGTTCCTGGTAGTTTATGTGCTGTACATGGATGTAGATCCAGTAAGAGAAAAAAATTTACAAAATCTTTCTTATTCTTATATAAGGGTTTTTATGCACTTTCTTTAATATAAAATACCTACTTAATTCGAAAGGTAAACCATTCAAATCAAGTATTTATTTCGAAAACAAATAGTTAATTCTGTAATAAAAATAATAAAGGTTTACCATTCTTATTAAATATTTATAAAGTAAAGAAAATACATAATTTTGAAATGGTTTTACGATTCTATTTATGGAAAAAATATATACTTAGGTAAGTACTAAATACCATTTTTTTTATAATTTTTAAGTGAATGTTCGAATATAAAAATTCTTACAATTTTGTGTTGGATAGTCCATTTATCGAGGAAGGTTATATAACATCACGTTACGACAAATAGGAGATATTATCATATTAAACATCAATAAATTATTTAATTCATAATTAAAATAATCAATATAAGGCGCTCGGAAAGAGTAGGTAATTAAAACGGTAGGTATGAACGTTTTTGTAGGGAGTGATTTATCTGTTACGTAGTAACTACTTAGTAATCTGTGATTAAATGCTAATAAAGTATAAATAGCTTCGTTAAAAATTTTTTTATGCCTCGTAAGTATACTTATTATAAGCATTTATATCGATAAAGTGATGCAATATTTTTTATCGTGTTATGTCTCATCCCTAATATTAGTTCCAAGGACAGCCATCACGTTATCAGCGCCACAATGGCGAAAATCAAATGGCTTCAGCTTGATAATTGACGTATGCAGTCCAGCGTACTTATACAATAGAGGTCAGTGGTTACTATGTAATTCGGAGGCTTTTGCTAGATGGCGCTAAAGTAAGTATTTTCTACACATATTATGTGAAATGAGGTACTCTAACCTCATAACCATAGGTATATTTTGCCTATATATTGTATTTATTTGTATATATATGCGACCGCTAGAAACCACTAGAATGTTTACAAAGAAACGATGTTAGCACGCCTGAACACACAGGATATGTTTTCAACTGAAAAAATATCGTATCCAATTAATGCTCAATAAAAAAAAAAACACATTTTCTATATGTATATTATGTATTTATACACAATATATATTTCAGTAATTTCAAAACACAACAGTTATAGATGAAAACACATTGATAAGTCGTATTTTATCCTCTCTTACCTTTTCCTGCACAATGAAAAATTAGTACTTATCATTTGTCGTGTTGATGACCCAAATTCCGTGGGAGAGTATTGTAATTATTATTAACAGTATTGTAGCGTTTATTTTTCAGGTACCTTCTCAAATTGTTTTCTGGGTACTTAAAGTAGGGATAATAAGTTCCTAACTTTTTGTTATACACTAAGTACGGAGGAAGATCGTAGGATCCATAACCCTGTTTGCTCCAACTTTTGCCGTGAGCATTTCTTTTAATCTTCTTGTGATGGTTTTCGCTATGCTCTTGATGATCTTCCTTGAATGTGTTATGCTGACTGATCTTTTTATTATTTTTAGCGTCAACTGTATTGGCTGATAATATGACGACAATGGTCGTAAGAAGCAGGATCTGAAACAAAATAAGAAACATTTGAGATTTTTACACGTATTTAAATTTCTGTTATTAATTTACCTACTAGGTAGGTTATTTTCATGTAATTCGGCATATTTTTTTCGTCCTCTTGTGGTTGTGACGTATTCGCTAAATGCGTAAAGCAGATTTAAAAGTTAGTTGTGTATTTCATCTAAAGGCCTCCATTCCGGCTCATGCAAATGTCAATCATTACGAGTACCAAAAGTCATGATTGAAGGATATTCGTTGGTGATTGATGAAATAATATCGACATCAAAACCTCATCATGCAACCGTCAATCACTGAATTAGACCATAGGTTTTTCGTCAATCACCGTTTTGATTGTGGCAAAACTGACAGAAAAACCTATCGTGTATTAGGCGCCTAAGATATATACCGTCCTCCATTCCTTCTTTTTTCTTTTCGATTCTAATATTGATGAAAATCATAACAAAGATTTTTTGGACGTTGCTAACTTTTGTGTGTAAGTATATCAATTGCAATTAGGTATTTATTTATATTTCGTGAGATTTCGTACTTATTCTTGAGGTCGTCCGAAAGTCACATTAAAATAATAGGTACATGTAATTGACTACAAGTTTTAATACCCTTATTATAATGTTGTTAATTTGAATATTTTTCTACAGTCCCTGAGTATGAACAGATGTTATAATTTTTAAGATACGATTTGTTTCAACTGTATGTCATTAATGGTGTACAATAAAGAATATTCTATATTTTTTATTTATTATTATTAATACAGGTAATTCACGAATTTATTACATGTTCCCACAAAACCGTAACAGGGTTTGACCGTGGGTTACTTTATTTGCTTTTAAATTATTTAAATAAAAGTATATAATATTAACGTGATATAAATATAAATAGTCGTTGCATAAACATACAAGTACATGTATATAATATATAAGTACCTATGTTGTAGTTATGCACCTACTCACATGGTAATCGTCGTGACCACGACACAGGTACCGAACACACTCCTCCGTATCGCCTGACGTTTCGACTAGGTTTCCCTGGCCGGGTTTTCAGGCTGAATGGCTCATTGGTACACGCCACGCGTCAGAGGCCCATCCCGCGACCGCGCTAAACCCCGCGCAAACACACAACCATATCATGGAGCGCGATAGTTAATTTAATTATTATATACATATGTTTTCATGCAATGACTATTTTTTATTTATGTATATACTCAACATAAATCTAACAAGTGTTTTCTTAGTTTGGTCTTAAACACAGATATTTTAAACTGATGTCTAATATCCTCTGGCAGACTTGAGTAAATAAGGTAATCGCTTTTTTAAGGTGCGATCTCCATAGTAATTATTTACCTTAGGTAATACCAGAGGATACTGATCTTGTGGTATATTTATTGAGAACATTATATTAGGTCATGCTTCCGACTTTCATGATATTTGACAGCTAGTAGGTATTTCGTTTTGAGTCTTAGTCTTATTTAGTTAGTTAGTTAGTCTTATTTTACATAATCTAAAGAGTTTATTATAGTTTCCTTTACAACTACTTTTTTTCTTTTTACTTACTAATACTTTTAGAAATTTAACTTGTAGAGATTTTAGTTTGTCTAAGTGTGTTTTGAACGTAAGTCTATAACAGTTAGGAGCATAATCCAAAACAGATTCCACTAGTGACATATATACATATCGATGTACTTAGCACTATGTAACTTAAGTGATAAAATTTATAAAACAGAACTCTTAATTTGTCACAGATGTAGATTGTATGGGATGTCCATGAGAAATGTTCGTCTATTTTTACACCAAGGTAGGTAACACAGTCAATCCTTCTAATCAGTCTACTGTTGCAACTATGCATAGAATTATGTATAAGTACATGAGAATTCGTGTGCAATCAAATGTGTATTTATGTTTGTGGGGCTCAGCTGGTAAGGCGAGTGAATAATAAGTAACTGTGTTTTGTCAGCGTTTAGAACAATGTCGTTGTCATGAGACCATTTGACCACTGCGTTTATGTCTTGCTGGACAAGCCGGCACGTTTCAGCGAGATCGGTGCCGGCGCGCAATTGTACACAGGTCATCAGCGTATATGTACGATGAGTAGTGGCTAAGCACCCCGCAGAAGCTGTTGACGTGCATGAGGTAGCACACGGGTGCACAGCCCGGGCCCTGCGCCACTCCGCAGCGCACCCTCTCCTTATCACTGAGTGTGTCACCAAGCGATAGGAGCGGGCCGTGAGGTAATCGCGGAACCATTGATTCAACGGTTCCCTCACGCCGCCGCGCCACACTCGTCCATTGCCTTAATTACAGTATTCGTTTCAAGAGTATCGAATGTTTTTTGTAATCATAGAATATAGCTACAACATGTTTTTGGTTTTCTAAATGGTTGTTTATTGCATCTGTAAATTGTGCTAATAGGGTGCTTGTGCTCTTGTCCTTCAAGAATCCATGTTGACTTTGATTAATTATATTGTGTTTTTGTACGTAACTATTTAATTGATTTACCATACATTTTTCAATAATCTTGATACTCGATAGTATTGCTATAGGCCTATAAACGGATTTTCATGCGGTTTTCACTAATAGACAGAGTGATTCATCAGGAAGGTTTTGGTGTATAATTTGTACCCGTGCGAAGCCAGGGGCGGGTTGCTAGTAGGCGTATAATTTGAATAGTTATTACGATGTCCTTTTTTATGAATTGGCCTAATTATTACTTCTTTTAAGTTATCGGGGAAAAGGTGCTTCTTAACAGACAAGTTCACAAGCTTAGCCAGCACTGGACTCACCCTTTCACTAACATACTTGAGGTCGGACATGCGTATCTGGTCACTACCCGGTGAGTTGTTCGTATCCATGTTATAAATTATTTTTCTTACATATTTACCAGTCACGGGTTGCCATCTCATACTAATGTTTGATACAGTTACAATGTGTCATCTATCTATCTATGTCTGGAAAAGATATTAGTTTCATAAAAAAAATTCTACGAATGTTTTTTTTATGTGGTATTTCCCTTGGTTCTAATAATTAATCCTGATTCGGAGAGTTACACGACGCGCAACGTCATCACCGACATGGCAATCATCGGAAATTAATAATTTCAAGGTGCACGAGTAATTAAATTTAATAACACTAAATAATATTTTTCCTCTAGACGTAGATTTTTTTCCTTTTTTGATAGTAACATCTGCAAGCTATAACATTGTTACCAGCCTTTAAAAATGGAAGAAGTTCTCAGTTTGACTTATAGATTGTGCGTTTTTAAACGATATCTACGCCTATTGTGAACAGATTTTGATGATTCTAACCCTAAGGGTCGTAAAACGTATATTCACACAAAAATATCAAAGAAGAGTAATAATATTTAGTAATCAATATATGAGAGAAAACTAGTAAGTCATTAGTAAGTCGAAACGGCTAGTAGGTATTATTATTATAGCATAATAAATCATAACATAAGCACAGACTATAGATTTTTCACGTAACATACGTCACATTGCAAAGCAAAGCAACGCTACGTTAGGAGTAGAGATCAAGTTACATGACTGTGTTCTCACAAGATTTAAATATAAAAATATCACTGGCGCTTGGTCAACACAGTTCCATATTTCAATGAGAGTGTGTTGCAATAACCTACGCCGCGACTGCGGTCTTAAAGGAGTACAACATCCGAATACTGTCAGACAGTAAGGCCGTTTTAAGGGCCCTGGAGGGCAACACCATTAACTCCGGTCTCATTTATGAATGCCACCAGACGCTAGAGCGTTTAGCCTCTGCCAATGGGGTAATTCTGCAATGGATCAGAGGGCATAGTAATTCATTAGGGAACGACGCCGCCGATGAGCTGGCAAGGAAGGGATCCGCAACGTCAGTGGCAGGCCCAACTATACTACTGCCACTTCCCTTTAATCAACTTCGCTCATAGGTAAGACAACGAACTCGTGAAGCGCACAACGGTCGTTGGTTAGGCAGTCTAAACTGGTGCTGACGTTGGTATCACCACGTTTAACTTGCAGACTGCTCAGTCTTAACCGACTCGACATTAGAATAGTTGTAGGAACCATTACGGGCCACTTAGCCCTAAACCGGCACCTATTCACCATCAGGGCGACAGACAGTCCTCTATGCAGAGGACGTCTCGACGCGGAGGAAACGGTCGCCCACGTTATCCTGGAGTGCGAGGGAGTGGCCACACAACGGGCAAGTATCCTCGCGGCTGCGAGATCGCTCCTAGAAGCCTGCGAACGCGCCAGGAGGCTTCTGTGCTTCTGGAAGGAGCTAGGCTGGCTCAACTAGTCAGCCTATCTGACCGCATAATGGACCATCTATGAGTCTAAATGCGGAAACAGAGCCCTACACCAATACCAATACCAATACATGACTGTGTTGACTTTCAGTTTGTGAAACAATTGACTAACCATGTGAAAATTTCATCGAAATTCACCTCCTAGCCTATATCGGCATACGAAAACGCTAAAAGAATCGAAAATGTGAACTTACCTTTAGTATAATAAGTTTAAGCTTGTCCATAGTTTTGTATTCTTCAGCTTCTTAATTTAACCCGCCCTCCAACATGGAGATATATCACTGATAATAATTTGTTATGACCAACCTTCAAGTAGTGAAAATTCGTTGAACTTCACTTTCTTACTTATACCTATTCAGCCACAAACTAAGTTAGTGGCACACGGAAGCGATGGAGTCGATTGAGTAAGTAAGTATACTTGTAATCCCTCCAAATGTAAGGCTTATACTTTTTGTCTAACAATGTGTTCATATTTCGAAATTTTTTGTTTGCGTTCATATTAGGTACTTAAATTTTGCGAAATCAGCTTTAGATGTAACACTGTCACAGGTAAAACCATACATTTTTGTTAATATAATGAAGTCTCGTCGAAAATAATCAACTTAAAGTTTAACATTAGGGTTTTTCTAAAAGGAAAATGATGTTGTGAACCGGTATGCTAATATAATAGTTGTAAAGAGCAGCAATAAAATTGCTTTAGGGTCCTCAGTCACAGTTAATAGAACGGTACGATTGAAATCATTGATGTATAAACAACATACTAACAAATAGTTCGATATTTGAATAGTGGGACTGATGGATCTGGTCGCAGTAGTTCCAAGTAGGCTTTGTGATGCGTGGGGGATACTTTTGGTAATCTTTAACTGTTCGGCACCGGCGGGCCGTCTGCTTGTTTGCAAAATTAGTTAAATAAACATAGCTTAAAAAAAACCGTATTTTATACATATATGACGCCATCTGAAACGATTTCCTGACCTTGGCACTAAAAATACTTTAAATAAATATAAACACAGAACGTCCTGTTTTGGTTGGATAAACGTTTCTGTTTAAATATAATCACACCTATTTGATAAGAATCTTAATACACATTTACACTTAATATGTAGGACGTAGACTATTTTGCAATTCAAAAGTTATTTTTTGTTTGAGGAATGGTTCATGTCGGTAATGGGCCAAAAGCCCTATCTAACCTTTGTAATTGCAAATACAATTAAGTAGGTACTTAACTTTTATAAATCGCACATCATTTGGAACTACAAGTTAATGCATTAATTCCTTAACGACAATAGAGATTTAAACATTAACAAAAAATATGCAGGTATATCTGTAACCTCGTTGAAACAAATTTGACACGGTGTTGTAATTTCACTTTAAATCTATTAAAAATGAAAATTATTGGTTAATGCGGCAATAGGTGGGTACGTTCCTCTTCGTTAAGGAACGTTGTAGAAATATATACGAGTTGACGAGGTCCAGGGTAATTGTTAATAGTAGGAGAGCTGGTGAACAATTTAGGACATGTCTTTCGAGGACCATTATAAATTCTTTCATAGTGCCTCAAGAACCTACCCTAAATTGTTCACCAGCACTCGGAGCATAATACCCCAGCTTTTTCGAATTGGAAAATACAATGCCATCTGTATAAGTTATCTATACATATAAGTATACAATGTCATCAGGAAAAACCTTAAACTAAAAATATAAGAAACGTGAAATCGACTCTACGTATTCGATTAAGAATAAAGCACAACAATTAGTGTGTACATGACAGTTTCATGACTGACCTACTACGACGTTTAAACTGACACAGTGAGTGCTTGCCCCGATTTCTTAAACAAACGAACTTTTACTTTGTAGAATATAAATTTTAAGAAATAAAATGTAACCGAGTATGATGTCTTTTTAAGAATTATTCTTTTAATAAATAACTAAGGTGACGAATGAGCAAACGGCCCGCCTGACGGTAAAGGATTACCGGTCCTATTAACACTGGCGTCACTTGTGCTTTCAAAACGTCTCCGGTTGCCCTCTAGAGCTTCGAAACTCCTAGTTATCAGCAGAAAGAGATGGGATATTGTATCAATTGGGAGCCTGTAATTAGAGCAGTAATCTGCTTTATTATACTACTGTTTAAGGTAAAAGAAGACAATTATTCAGAGAACTCCTTTTCTAAATGAAAGGAATAATATGTAATCTATTCAGGTAAATTAGAAAGGGTTTTTCAGAAAATCTAAATCAGAAAAAAAAGAACTTCTTTTACTAGCGGTTAGGTAAGTGTAGTACTGTCGGTAAGGGAACTAATTTTGTTCCTTGAACAGCTGGTAAAGTTAGGAATTTAAGGAAGGTTTAGGTTTTTAACGAGTTTCTGGAATGAATCTGATAGTTTTATATCCTCGAAACATTAAATATGCTGAATAGAGTTTTAATCATTGAAGTGTCTGAGGAGTCGTTGAGCGAACGACCTTTACGGTCGAATGTTAGATAAGATAACATAGAAGCATAAACATCCTATTAAATATTGTAAATAATTGCAGTTTTGGGCCGGGGGAATTCTTTTAGCAAAGTTGCACCAAGTTAAACATGAGCATGTTTTTTTCATGTTGTTTAACAGCGTCAATAGGCTACGATTTTTTTAAGACACTAGTGGTTTTATAAAACTTATTTTTGTTCTTAGTTATAGAATCAAAATAATTTACTTTTGCAGCATTCAAATATATGTCTTTGTCAAGATTAAAAATCCCGCTTCTATACGATATTATATTTATTATAATAATCTAGTTTTACTTTTACGCCCTTGAGTTTCGAGAAAATGCGAGTAAGTCACAATGAACATAATATAGGTACAGCACGATATATCTAATGAATTTATATTAAAAGTTTTGTTACACGTGATTTTATTTCTAGAACATGTTTGAATTACTTTTATTGAGATGAAAACTTGCCTAACATTTAATAAATAGATATATTTGTAGAGAAAGTAGTGGCCTATCATTATGACGTCTATGATTTCGCAGATGTGTCAAATTCTTTTTCCTTTTTGTAAAAGGTAAATCTGATAAACATAAATAACTGTGATTCTTACATTTGGATAGAACATTAACGAATTTCCAACTTGTTTCATTTATTGACCAAAAAATTTTAATCTCCCTAATAAAGTAATGACACCATACATTCTTTGATTCGTTACTTATGCGTACGTAAATTGCGCATTGTGGTTTAAATAAAGACCTAATGATCTAGAATCGTTTGTTAAGTATCTAGTTGATTTTGCAATTGTTTGGTATATATTAGCTATTATATATCACACTAATATTCAGTTAGTTCGTACCGTGTCTAAGACATCTACAGATATACAAGATGAAGTTCAAACTTGTAGTGTTATCGGTGAGTGTTTATTTTATTTAAGAATTCTCATAGCTTGGATAACATTATCATTATCATCTTGCCCTTTTCCCAATTTTCATTGGGGAAGGCGCAAAGGGTTTTGGCCGGTTCATTTTATGGCCAGCCGCCTGCCTGACACCAACCTCTTTCTGAAATGTAGTCGTTTTAAAGCGGGCAAAAAAGAAGAAGGTAAATTTATATAGAGACAAATTGTAACGGAGAGGAATCTAGGGTAAGGGATACCGCAAGTCTAGGATGGGGAACGGGACTCAGACTGCAGTAACTCGCAGAAGCCGGGGTCACGTACCCGAATGTCCTGTATTTCTTGTGACTGAAGAGGCCACTATGACAGGAACACCTGCTGGCTCATATATTACTAGTATTCTTGTCATCTCCTCCAAGTAAACTAATCGCTTTCTATGGGAGGGGCTTCCCATCGGTAGTATACTGGATAAGGTTCGAACCCTCCACTAGATTGCAAGTTCACGCATTAACTTTTACAGGCTACTGCCGTTTCACTATAAATACAATCAATAACAAGTTGCATCTGTATTATATCTTCTATATAATATAAAACTGATAAATTTTAATGTTGAGTTGGTCTATTATGTTATCTAAACTTTGTTTTAATATCTCCAAAACGTTTTTTCCTTGCAGGCAGCATGCTTCTCTTTGTATGTTCAACCAGCGCATTCTGGAGATATTTCAAATATGAAGAGTGCAGCAATAAATACAGTGCAGGAGATTGCTTCCATTGTACCGAAAATGGTGAAGGCGAAGGGTTCAGCTGTCGCGAGAGCTGCTGCAGACATGGCTTCTATCTTAGCTGTAGGCACGGGGCTCAAAGGTGAGGAGATCTAATGTAATAAATTACTTACTTGCATATAGATTTTATTTGAGACTTTAAGACTTATGCACCTAATTCGTTTTACCTAAAAAAATGTTGCAATGTTTTTTTTTCTTTATTTTATAAGACGGAAACATATAGGTACATACACAAAAACATAACTTTCAGAATGAGTCATTTTTATCAACTTTTGTTGATCTAGAAGTGTTCAAGCTATGTAGTAGTGTAATATATTGTGTATGTAAAAAGTATTACAAACTATTGAAAGGGCGCTTATAAAGATGAAGTTTAAACTTGTATTGTTATCGGTGAGTGTTTATTTTATTTAATAGTTCTCATAACTTGGATCACTGTATATGTCTTCAGAATTAAAATTCAACGATGGTGTTTTCTCGTATATTTAGCGAGAGTTCGTGAAGTTTTTATTTATGTAAAAAAAACAGTATAAACCTTACTGCATGCAAGGCAAATTAATATATTTTAAGCAATCCGACGATGAGCAGTTTTCTCTCCAACCTTAAACACAAAAGGACAAAGAGACAAACAGGCAAAAGGAAAAGGTTTATACATCAACATTTCCTAAAACCTAAAATCTATGTAAAAAAAATGTAAATATGTGCTCTTGCTCAGAGGCGCAACAACGAAGTGGGTCCAGGGTATCCGGATACCCCCTAAAAACCTGTGGACACCCCCTTAGAGGGTGTCCAAATACCCCCGAAGACGAGGAAAATGTGAATCAAAATAAATTGTTAAAAATGTTGTTCGCCGTAAAAAGAAGATGACCTTTTTTTTCCTCATGAAAAATATTTTGGACACCCCCTACGGTTGTTGCGGATAAAAATGTGAATCAAAATAAATGTTGTTCACCGTAAAAACAATTTTTAGCCATTTTAGTACTTTTTAAGAGTTGTTGCGCCCCTGCTCTTCTTACATTTTCAGAGTGTGAAATACTTATTTGCTTTTACAGTGAACGCGCTTGGGAAAGCGTCTTCCTCAATCAAACACGCCATAGCCGATGGGCTGTTCGCCATCGGTGAAACCATAACCAAGGGGGGCAACACAATCACTGGGAACTACCCTAACTACAACGAACCAAATCCTGCGATCCGGGTCAGCCCTCCATATAACGTACGGTGTGCCATTGATCGTTGTGATCAGGTATGTTTTTAAAATATTTTACAACGCCATCTATATTACAGATTATACATATTCTCCTTTGACTTTGTTTTTGGGTCTCTGGGCAATTGAATATACAAACACACAGATATTTTGTTTCATATTGACACGGGGATGCAAATTTGATGTAATGGTTATGAATGTAATAATAATAATAATAACTTGACACATCTCACACACGGCCGTATGATCCCAAACTAGGCAAAGCCTGTACGATCGCGATGGTAACCAGACCGCTGATACTTCTAAATACATACATATTATAGATCAATTACACTCAGACACTGGATGATTAAGAAATGGCAAGAATGTAGTTAACACTTCTTTATCTTAAGATAAGGTCACGCCTTCATAGGTAGCAATGATAATCTATATAATTTTATTATAAAAATTAATCACTATTTCCCTTGGTCACGGCATCATGCGTGAACGGCTGGACCGATTTCGCTAATTCTTTTTTTTGTGTTTGTTATTGTCATAACAAGGTTCTTATGAAAGAAAAAAATAAGAAAGTTGCGAGGAAAATTAGAAAATCTAAGAAAACTTAGCGAGGGACTTACGCGGGGCGCAGCTAGTATGTAATAAAAACCCAGAAACCATGATGTTTATTCCTGTGATTCGATATTAAATTTATTTAAAAAAAAATGTTAGAAAATGTCATCACCAAGGACATTATTCATGTTTTGCGTTAACAAATTTTGTTATTTGCTCTATGAGGTTGTGGAGCTCAAAATCAGCCCTCCTACATATCAGCGATATGCACCATCAGTGTGGCAGAAGCTCAGGGACGCTGCTGAAAGGAGGATATATGGACGTGGCAGATTTGTAAATACTGGACACAGTATTGCTAGAAGACCACCATTTGTTTACGAGTGAGTCCAGTTTTTACTATATTTACTCTTAGCATATGTAACAAGTAACAAGATTATAACAGTCAGATGTTAGTTATTCAGTGAATAGCTCCTATGGCGAACAGTAAATAAGATACTGTGAGATGAGATGTGTCTCAGGTAGCTCAGGTATTATCAAAAACAATAATATAAAAATGGTAAAAGTTCTGGGAAACTAATGAATTTTATTCTCTTATAGTTTCTACGTATGAAATTAATTCCATGTTTTCTTCGCAGGACTGTCCACTCACCACGCTTATACCGAGGACCAATGGGAACATTCTACATCCAAAAAAAGTGAACCAATATTTAGTTTAAATAAATTTAGGATTTAATAAAATTTAATATACAAAAATATCGTATTTTAATTTTAGTCAATATGTTTGTTTTTATTATTTGTTAGTTCTCACAATTTAACCTTACATTACAATGGCGACTGTCGAATAATAAAAATAATATAAATATAATAAAATACAATGTAACGTCGGTATTATTTCTCGATAGTTTATCATCCAACAATGTCAAATAGTTAAATTGTGAACTGAATGCACCCTGCGCTATTTAGTTTAACGTGAAGTGTTCCGCGCCATCTTTGATTGTCATAATTTTGTCGCTGAACGAAAACTATATGAAATGTTCTTGTGATTTTCAATTGTTTTCGAATAAAATGTAACAATTTATAGATGATATATTATTTTATAGTTGCAGAAATAAAATTAAACCTGGTATTTTTATTCAAATAAGGGCCTCTTTCACCATGCTCAAGTAAAGTGTCGAGTAGGGCTGATCATAGGATTAACTGACTAGTAACTTACTTGCCACGTCATCTGCCAAGTAGCGTGATTACTTGACGGTTTTATATTGTATACCACGTTGTCATTTTGTGCGTGTTTCCAACGCATACGCCATAAAAATGGATTTATTTGATTTGATTGATAATCAATTGGATGAATTAGAACGTTCTTCAACGCAAAGGATGCCGAGGATGCGTGTATTTGAATTTCGTGTTGATTATTTCACGGATCTAGATGAAACGGATTTCTTTGCTAGATTTCGTCTGTCGAAGTATGCAGTAACCCAAGTGCATCACCTTATAAAACACAAAATCATTCCTAAAACGCCAAAGTAAGTGGTATTACCCATATTTTTAGTGAAGTGTAGTACTGTAGTTAGTGAATTTCAAATAGGTAAGTACATAATGTTATCCCTTACAAATATAATTTCAGAAATCAAGCAGTTTCAACAAAATCATGCCTACTATTAACGTTAAGGTATATCGCTACTGGATCGTACTTCAGTTCGATTCGTCAGTCCACCAACAGCAAGCCGTATTGTTAAGAAAATTTGTGTCTATTGCTCAGCTACGCCCAATAATAATTAAGTTCCCTGACGACTTCAGTACTAGTGATGTAACGAATGTCGATTTTTCACATTCGCGAATGC
The DNA here is from genome assembly GCA_949752705.1 of Callimorpha dominula. Taxonomy (NCBI): domain Eukaryota; kingdom Metazoa; phylum Arthropoda; class Insecta; order Lepidoptera; family Erebidae; genus Callimorpha; species Callimorpha dominula. Next base: position 15,153,827 of record OX457006.1, read on the forward strand.
GAATGCGAATATTTACTTCTAATATTCGCGAATGCGAATATTGACTTTTCAACTAAAGAGCAATTAAAATGCATGAATGACTTGACATTTTGCATTGGCTTTTATGGATCCGAGGAACAAATTTTTAATTTTTTTAAAAGATGCGATGTAGGTTTTTTTTATTGATGAAGACTTCTGTTATAGATGGTTAGAGAGAAAATGACCTGAGAATTTTGGTTACTAAACCAACCACCAACAAGTGTACCACTGAAAGAGTTTTAAGTAACGCTAGACTGCTTTACACACTTCAATTGGTTTTTGAGGTTATATTCCATTATGTTTAATTGGTAGCAAAAACGTGTATAAGTAGTGGGCTCAATATCGCTTGTGAGTCTAGGATCGTCAACGATTCACGCAGCACGGCTTTGTGTGGGGCCACAGTGAATGGTTTAATAATCAAATTTACCTGGAAATGAGAGATAAGAAGCTGAAAACTCATATAAACATTATTTTGGCTTCCTAAATTTTGTCTCAAGTCTTATAAAATTTTATGTGCGTGTCTTCAGAAGTTCAAGGTCAACGGTCATAAAATGGGCTTTTGAAAATATTTTGTATTCTATGGCTTAGAAGATGTTGAAATCTATTTTAAACTATAGAGCATAAAATTCTCTACAAACGTTGTTTTAAATTTGTATTCATGCCTCTAACCATTTTCGCAATAGAGCACGGAAAAAAATAATGTAAGGCCAACCGGGAGTCCCGGTGAATAATACCTCATATAAAGTTACTTAATCACCATAATATATTTTAGCAAATCCTGTATTTAAATTTATTTTGCGTATATCGAAAACGGTTCTATCGATTTGGATAAAATTTTATATCTTTTTTGAATAAACACAATGATCTTGAATACCTGACGACGTGGACGCGAGTTTTATGAGACTTTTGAGACTACATTTAGAATGTCAAAATAACAGATTATACGAGTTTAAAGCTAATTATTTCTCATTCGGGGGTTGACTCTTTTTTTTTGCTTAATTGACTGAATTAATTTTTATTTCTTAATTTAAAATGAAGTTTTTTACAATACAGTAAGTACAAACCAACTAATGTATTATAATAATACACTCAGAGGCATATTTAACTGTCCCCTCCTCTAAAACTGCAAACCAACGGTTTACGATAACGTATGTTAAGGTTAATAGGTGTATTTGTTTAACTGGGTAGTACTGCAATAAATATACCCGTATTTTATTTAATTTTTGACGTTTTGTTGCACATTAGTCTGTTTAGTTGAAGTTTAAGATCTTCACTGTCCGTTTGCGTAACAGTAAATTTGTTTTGTAATGTTTTGATTAATTAGGGTTCCGTACTTCAAAAGGTAAAAAAAGTAACCCTTATAAGATTACTCTCTTGTCCGTCTGTCTGTCCATGTGTCACCACCGATTTTCTCAGGAACGGGTGGACCTAGCAAGTTGAAATTTATACCAGATACTGAAGTCTATAACACCTATTAGGTGTATAGTCCTGAGTCAACACGATAAAAAGATATGGGCAAATTTAGATTTTCGTGAAAACTTGTAAGTACCAAAATTTACCTTAATTTTCAACTTTTTTATTTTTCGGAGTTTTCCCTTTACTTGTGCTGTAAGACCTTGCTTTTAACCAAAATTAACAACTCTAGGTCAACCGGAAGTACCCTATAGGTTTAGGGTTGGAAACTTATAGGGTACTTCCCATTTACCTATTGGTAAATTCCCTATGAAATTTGGTAAGAAGCAAGGTCTGACAGCACAAGTGAAGGAAAAAATCCGAATGTTGTTCATTTGTTGTTATATCACATAAAAAAAAGTTTTTGTGATTACAAACTTATATTTTGCGATTGGATTGTTCACTTTGTCGTACATCGCAACCGCAAAGTTAAGTTTGTCTTTCGAAAAAGACGGGCAAAAGTCTTTGAGAATTGATTCCCAAGATGAACGTACACAAGTTTGTTTGCTTACGGAACCCTCGGTGCGCGAGTCAGACTCACACTTGTCCGATTTTTCTTTAGCCGGAACTAACTATGCAAAAGTAAAGTATTCATGAACAATGACAGAAATGCATGACACGGTGGTTGCAGACAGTGCATTTTTTTGCCAAAAAATTTAATTGTTTTAATTTTTGAATATAGGTACTTAATGTTTATATTCAAATTATTCTAAATAGAATAATTTAAAATTAAAGCAAAAATAAAAATATTGCAAGTTTCCTACTGTGTTCCAATAATTGTGTTTTTTCTTTATTTGACACCTATCTTTTTTTCCTAATTCTATTGATACAGAACGACCTAGCGCAAAGACCGACCAATCAGAGACGGTTCACAATGATTATAAAACAAAAATTTACTTAAATCAATATCATGAACACTCTAGGTTCTTTCACAATTTGGCGATTTGGCATTAATAGATTATAAACTATCGAGAAATAGCACGTTAAATTGTAAATGTTCGGTTGCAGCTCTAAATTTTGGTCAATTTATAATATCGCGAGAATGATTACAAACTATGGATGTTTACAATAATATGGTAACATATATATATTTAAATATATCAGACTTAGCAGAGGTAGTAGTAAATACTATAAGTAAACTAAAGACAACACAAGAAGTAACATTTAAAAAAAACCTAACACAAAACTATGCAAATTAACCAAAATAATGAATAATACGAAGAAAATATATAGATTTATTCCTTAAAATCCACTGTGCACCAGTTCCAAGTTCAGAATTAGCCAGTTTAGACAAAAAATCAAAGGCGTAGTCAGGTTTCTGTCTAACCACTATATCAATTGTTTTTTCTGCCGTAGATCGAAGTTCGTTTGATTGCTCTGCGACTGAATATTGGTAAAAAATGGTGTAACAAACGACCTGAAAAAAAGCAAAATAGAGTTACTAATTGTTAGAGAGGACGGACTTGCCGTCAACAGATAGTTCGAGCTGCAGGTCTACGACACTGGCCTGCTCGAGGTATTGCTTACATTCCATAAGCACCACACCGTATTAGCGATATCCCTTTTCTTCCCACCTAGTTAATTTTACCTAAAAAGATGTTGTTATATTTTATTTCCCTTATTTTATAAGACAGAAATATTTACCTACTCAAATCTTCCAAAGGATTCATTATTATCTACTTGTGTTGATCTAGAAGTGTTTAATCTATGTTAGTAATGTAATGTGTATGTAAATGTATTATAAATAATTAAGAAGGCGCTTTTAAAGTAAAACTGTATGTCTTTAGAATTAAAATTCAACGATGGTTTTTTCTCGTACATTTTACGAGAGTCAAGTTTTTATTCACATTAAAACAATATAACTATAAAGCTTACTGCATGCAAGGAAAAATAAATCTATTAAGAAATCCGCGGATGAGTAGTTTTCTCTCTAACCTTAAACAACAACAGGCAAAAGGCAAAGGTTTATACATCAACACTTCCTAAAACCTAAAATCTTTTTAAACAAATGTATGTGCTCTTGTTACATGTTCAGGGTGTGAAATACTTATTTGCTCTTACAGTGAACGCGCTTGAGAAAGCGTTGACCTCAATCAAACACGCCATAGCCGATGGACTGTACGCCATCGGTGAAACCATAACCAAGGGGGGTAACACAATCACCGGGGACTACCCTAACTACACCGGACAAAATCCTGCGATCCGGGTCAGGCCTCCATATTATAACGTACGGTGTGCCATTGATCCTTGTGATCAGGTATGTTTTTTAAATATTTTACAACGCCATCTATATTACAGGTTACACAAATGTTCTCTTTTTATGTTAATGGTTAAGAAATCAGAAGGTGGTTATCACTTCTATACCATAAGATAAGGATGCTACCTACATACATAGCAATGATGATATAATTTGTAATATAAACCCGGAAAACAGGATGTTTATATTAATTTATTTAATAAAATTATATCGCCAAGGCAAGTCCTTGGTAATGAAATTATATGTTTCGTTCATGTTTTGTGTAAAACTAATTTTGTATTTTCCTATAGGAGGTTGTGGAGCTTAAAATCAGCTCTCCTACGTATCGGCGCCATGCACCGTCAGTGTGGCAGAAGCTCAGGAACGCTGCTGAAAGGAGGATATATGGACGTGGCAGATTTGTAAATATTGGACACGGTATTGCTAGAAGACCACCAATATTTGTTTACGGGTGAGTTCTATTTTTACTGTATTAACAACTCTAGCAATTGGAAAGATAAGTTCCCAGGGTGGACAGTGAGTAAGGTACTGTGAGATGAGATGTGTCTTAGGTAGCTCAGTCGCATTGAGTAATTGCACAGTTTAAATTCACTGTAACAAGTTCCAGTTCTGCGTTGAGAACAGATTTTTTCTAGACATTTAAATTTAGTAAAAAAAATCAGAATAAAAAAAATGTGAAATACTTATATTTACAAAGTTACTGTTCGAATTTTTAAGTGCAATGAAATAGGTATATTAATAATATCTGGGTACCTAATAAATTTTATTCTCTTATAGGTATGAATTAATTCCATGTTTTCTTCACAGGATTGTCCACTCACCACGTTTATACCAAGGAACAATAGGAACATTTCACATCCAGAATAAGTGAACCAATATTTAGTTTATATAAATTTAGGATTTAATACAAAATGAAATACCTATACAAAAATATCGTATTTTAATTGTTTTTTTAATGTTTGTTAGTTCTCACAATTCAACCTTACATTACAATGGCGACTGCCGAAAAATAAGAATACCTTTCGAAATGTGGAGTCATATCTATATTAACATATACATTAGAGTTAATTCACCTTAAATAAAGACACCTATTGCAACCTATGAATTAAGCACTTTAACACTTCTATAGATATGTCACTGTATGATTGTGAACATCGTTAGTTTATATTCATTTCGTAATATTATAAACTGATGTGAAATTGCGAACTGTCCACCATTTACAACATAACGTAGGTATTATTTCTCGATGGTTTACATCTAACAATGTCAAATCGTCAAGTTGTGAATTATACTGACATACGACGGAAGGCACCTTGCGCGCTGCTTGGTTCAACCAAGCATAGGCATATAAAAATAGACCGCGCTAGTAATGGGACTATCGTGTAAGGGGATGCGATAGCTCGATAAAAAGAGAACGCTGCTTTACGTGGTCCCTCTATCCTTAGTCCTTGTGATTTTCAATTGTTTTCGTATTAAAAGTAACAATTTATAGATCACTTTTAATACTTGCCGGTCTAAAGTTAAACCTGTTCTTAATTTTCCAACAAGTGAAGGGACAGTGAGAAATAACTGTTAATCGGCGAACATAGCGTAGGGTATAATTTTTTTGCTTGAATAATTTTTCGTGTGTAAGAAACTTGTGGAACATTATTTGTGAGGGTATATCCTGTCGTCGTATAATTGTCGGAATGAATGTCGGAAATTGAACCGTTCCTTTTGCAAAACTCCCAGTTATTATAACCAGTTATTGTTGATGAACAAATTTACCATAGAGCCACAAAACAATTACAGTGGGCACAGGGAGAATAGTAAACAGTTGGAATGGACAAGTGAAAGAATACAAAATGTGCTCACATTGTTAGGAGAATATCGAGAAATAGTATGTTAAATTGTAAATGGTTGGTTGCAGCTCAAAATTTTTGTCAGTTTATAATATCGCGAGAATGATTATAAACTATGAATGTTCGCAATGTTACGGTGACATACATATTTTTTTCATATTTTTATATAGAAGACTTAGCAGAGGTAGTAGTAAATACTATAAGTGATCCAAAGATACAAAAAAAGTTACAATTTAAAAAATCTTAACACAAACCCATCTAAAATTGAGTCAAAAGAATCAAAAATATGAAAAAAATATTTAGATTTATTCCTTAAAATCCACTGTGCACCAGTTCCAAGTTTAGAATTAGCCAGCTTAGACACAAAATCGGATGCGTATTCAGGTTTCTGTTTAAACATTATATCAATTGTTTTTTCTGCTATAGATGGAAGTTCGATTGATTGCTCTGCGACTGAATATTGGTAAAAAATGGTGTAACAAACGACATGAAAAATACCAACATAGAGTTACTAATTGTTAGAGAGGACGGACTTACTGGCAACAGACAGTTCGAGCTGCAAGTCTACGACACTGGCCTGAGGTATTGTTTACATTCCATAAGCACCACACCACATAAGTAATACCCCTTACCTTTCATGGCTTTCCCTTCATGGCAATAAGCTTGCCATACATACCATACTTTGAAGCACATAGGCGTGATTGTATGTAATATATATTTTTAAATTTAAGCGTGACTATATCGCGCCCAACACCACTTCACGTAACAAAAAAATTGAGTAACACAATTTATTATTAGTTATAGATGCAGTGAAAGAAAATTCTACAATCGCAGGGCAGGGCATAACATGAAGAGATTAGCTACTGAAAAAAAAAAAAATCTAGTAAAAACTGACAAAAAAAGCAATTTATCAGATGTGTAACTCGGGACTAAATCGAGATAATATTTAAAAGGTACAATACCTCTTCGTTACCCGACGTTTCGTTCTAATTGCATGGATCGTGGTATTGTACCTTTTAAATATTATCGCGATTAAATCCCGAGTTACACATCTAATATGTATCAAAGTCGCGAAAGTTTAAATAAAAATTCAATTTAGTTTTGTTAGTTAAATATAGAAAATGTTAATGAACCTTGCGATTGTGAAATGTTCTCTTATTGCTTCTATGAACAACAAAAAAATATTCAACGTACATTTTGCCGTTCCCAGAATTAGGCATTTTAACAGCTCATCGCAAGTAACTTGTGGTTGTAGGACAGTTTCAAAATATGTTAAACATTTCAGTAATGTGTTATAAATATTATATGAACTCTTACCGATAGTACTACACGTTTCATTTGCATCTTGAGATATTACAAAGTGTTATACATCAGTAGGTATTAGTAGCCCACAGGAGAATACTTTACTGATTCTTATTATTCACAGTCGGTTGATGGGATCCCTACATTCCTTCTGACCCTACAATGGCCATTACACAGTCAGAAAGAATGTGTCTTCTCTACAGGATGATAGTCGATTTGTCATTTCACATTCGCATTGCGCCACGTGTAGTAACAAAATTAAATAAAGAAATCGCGAAATTACTAACGTTCAACCAATCAGAGCGCAAGGTGCGTTCTCACGCATGCCAGTTTGATATCAGTTCACAATATTTGATAATTTAACATTGATAGACATTAAACTATCCAGAAATAATGCGTTAAATTGTGAATGATTGTTGCAGTTCACAATTGGGTGATATTTGGGTACGCTAGCTTTTGCTGGCCGCTGCAGCCTCGGGGTTCTTGGGCCTCGTTTACCACGGTATAGAGTTAATACTCTTTATAGGTAGGTACTCTAATGAGTACCTATATGTTTATCCAGGTTATAAACTACTGTGTTCACATTCAGACTTTTTTGCGTGAAAGAGTAATAATTATTCATAAATTCATCCATCCGTCCTCAGAAACTTTCCCGTTTATAATATTAGTAAGATTCTGCTGGTTGTGTAGTGTTCTGATTTTGTAGTGACTACAAGCACCAAAATTGACCGCTGCTGAAACGAATGTTTATATAGAAGTCGCAGAAATCTGTTGATTTTTTTTAATTTTTTCACCAAAATCGAATCTGTTGGTTTACAAAACCACTAGTTGTTTTACAAAACAGATCGTATTGCTTAAACGTTTTGCATTTATCAATGTTCAACTGGTGAACGATTTGAGTTTATGTAAAACAGCGTGAAATATACCATCATATTGTAAATTTTAGTTCTCAATTTTATCGCTCACAGCTATGTGTGAATCAGAATGTAGTTAGGTTTGGTTAACGCTACAAGTCAATATCTAATAACTACCATTATGTCTAAACTTGAATAGCAAAATTTGTAAAACGGAGCGCAAATGCAATTGCGGCGGTTTCTGGCGGTGTTACGGTGTTACATATATCGGATCTGTGTTGAAAAACAATTAGCAGTTTTTTTACACATCGGATTCGTCAATCCATCTGCAACATAGGCACCGGTAACCGTTAACTATCAGGCGAACCGTGTTTGCATGACATTATAAAAAACTATACTAAGTTATATTCATTCTGTATATTGTATGTTGTTATGAACGTAGTGTTAAAGAATTTCGTTTAACTTAACAATTCGCCAATTGAAGGGTTGATTAATTTTTAATTCTAGACGTTTTTATTAGATGCCTGTAATGACTTATTCGTCTTAGGCTGTTCAAGTTTTCTGTGCTGTTTAGAGTATTACAGTTAATTTTCTTGATATGCTGGCAATTTTCTAGTATAAGAATGCACAAGTTCTAAATTCATATTTTTATTTTATTTACACACATATTTTTAAAAAAAAATCTTTTATAAAATGTGCTATTCAGTAGAATAATACATTACATAAAAAAAATTTTTTTTCAGTCAGAGGTGACAGGGTAAGTGACCAGGTCAATCAATCGCTTTGAAAATGTAATTATGTTGAATATACCTTTCTCGGGCATCGATATAACGTATCACCCCCAACCCTGCCTGGATAACACATACAATCTGGTCAGGTTTCTATTATCTTTTAATACTTTAAAAGACTTTAAGATTTGTTTAAGTTAAATTCTCTATCTAATCGGAATAACACCGTTATAAATGGCAAAGTTTCTGGCGTGTTATGTGTACAGGGTGTTACACAAAGGAGTGGTCATATTTTAGGGTCGTATAGTAGACCCCGTAAATAATAATAATAATAACATGAGACATCCCACACACGGCCTTCTGATTCCAAATTAGGCAGATCCTGTACTATGGCAACCAGACTGCTGATAATCATACTTTTATTTTACTAATATTTTATTTTATTATACATTTATGTAAATAACGTAACGCACTAACAATATTAGGAAAATCGGGATTCTTAATGCTGAATTATTTTGCAACTGATAAATGAACTGAACTTGAAAATTAACCGATAAAGCTAATAATTATTTCGTAGAAACTGAATTTATGTGTATTTAACACCCCTGCTGGCAAACGCGTGGTTTACGATTGAAATAACTTTTTTCAGTACTTAATACAAGTCTTAATACAAACTATTTGTTGGCTACACATAATGCTCTTAAATTTGACCAAACTGTTCTATAACAACCTGTATAAAATAGGTTACAGTTTAATTTAGTTTTCTTTTAGAGGGATATGACACTTCTATTTATTGTAAAGAATTCTGCGATGGCTGAATTGTCGCATGTTTCACCTATGACTAACCTGTCATTCCTTGTTAAAGGCTTCCTGATTGTGCCGGACCAATCCAAGCTCCTGGGCCGGTGCCTGTAATCTTTCTACACGAAGAAACGAGAAATTGTAAACAAAGCCTAAAAAAACTACAAACAATAAAATAATGATAACTATAATCAATATTATTGATAACTATTATTTCGGACGCCATAATGAGCATTGTTTTCGAAAACACTACTGTATTCGTCTCTTAACTACTGAGATTTAGTGATGCATATTTTTTGGTGATATTTCAAGATGCAATTGAAGCGGACAATACTGTCATCGGTAAGTGTTCATAGAATATTCCTTAAGTATTTTATTTATTTAATTTAATGTAAAGAAAGAATATTTAACTTTTAATATGGTACTTACTCGTAGTTAAGTCGATTCGGTAACTCGATTACATGCATTTAAAACATCCGTATTCCAGGGTTCCAAAATGTTTGCTAACGTTTCCTTAACTTCTAAAACTTCTTTACGCACGCTTGAGAACATTATGAAAAGTGTGATCGGGCGAGGCGAACGGAAGTTGAGAGACATATATAAGTTAGTGAAGATAGAAAGAGAGAGAGTTACGTTTCGTATATTACTGTAGGAGCAAGAGAGAGAGGTGCAAGCAGACATTTTCTTTCTATCTTTCTTTCATAGCCAGTTACGTTTCGTATAAAGTTTTACTTTAGTCGTGTCGTGTGGTCTAAAGCACACTCGTTGTTTTATTGCTTGACAGTATCGGTCGGTGGAAAGGACCTGTTGTTCTCACAGTTGTTTTGACTGGCCTGTTGGCCTAGTCGTTAGTGACGCTGAGTGTTACGCCATAGAGCGTGGGTTTGATTCCCATCCAAGTCTAGGTGTTCTTTGTGTCCGTTGTTTGTAAAGTCCCCCGCGACACAGGAGTCATGAGTTGTCTTTTTAAATAAAAAAAAAGAATAAAAGAAGTTCAACATAGTGCCTTAAATGCTTTGCTATCACAGACCTATTGAAACGAAGATCGTTATCGCACGTTACACTTCATGCACTCGGCGCATGGGAGCTAGACGGAGAAAAGTGTAAATGCAACGAAAAACGCTGACCGCTGTATAGTGTATACCTCTCGATCTCTCTGTCTCTCTCTCTTTTTTCTCATAAACGCACCGTTCTTTTCCATGGAGTTGATTTATTTTATTTACGCCATCTGTGGATTTTACTAGATTTTACGAGATACTACTGTACTTTGATGTTGGTTGTATACTAAGGTTGTATACTAATTATCCATATGTTAGTTCGGGCAACTATTACAAATGGCGGAATATTAACTTCGAGTTTTGACAATATTTACTATATTTATATACAATTTGTTTGTTATAGTAAAAGGAACTTCGTTTCAACCGGGTGTCCCAAAGACACGTCATGCGTTTTTTTTAATTGACCTAACGGTAGTGTTCTTTGACCCGGTTTACGCTTGAGCATTAGATCTCTCCGATGTACATACGAGTACAAACTACCACAGCTGCAGTTCACGTGGTCACTTACACCATTTCTGTAGAGGAGCAATTGAGTACTTCTTCAATATTACTTCAATTTTGTCCGTTATTTCTATGAAATTTGGCAGATATGCGAACATTCTGACCATGTATAGGTAGATAGATTACACTTTATTTGTACACCAGGGTTTTACAAAGAATATGTAACAGAAGATGTATTTATATAATTCTTTCTTCTTCTTCTTTAGACCTTGGTATTCGTCGTGCTGCTGGAACACAACCTTATTTTCTTTTTAACCCCCGACACAAAAAGAGGGATGTTATAAAGAGATATATTGACGTGTCTATGTATCTGTGTGGCTGTGGCATCGTAGCTCCCAAACGAATAGACCGGTTTAAGAGCATTTTTTTTGTTTGAAAGCTGCTAGATGTAGAGTGTTCATATAATTTAAGACAATCTGTTCAGCCGTTCGAAGATCATTAGCTCTTCTCTAATCGTTGAAGGGATGTTCGAATCGGGGGTATTTTAAATTTATATCATCTGCATACAAGTTGTAAACCAATTAATTTAAATAAAATATAATTCTATTTTCTTATTATCCAGGTTGTGTGTTTCACAATTTTTTATAAACCTTCGCATTCATTCGAGATTCCAACCAAACGAAGCACGTCTACCATAGTTTTGAAAAATGATATTACAAATGATGATGTCGTCACAACAAAGCCTGCAATAGTCAGATCAAGTTTTGGACTTAAAGCTCAAAAGGTTTTATGTAAAAAAGGTAAGTATCTTGTTCATTTGTAACATTTTACAATTTGGGTTAAGCAATAGGAAAAGCAGATGTTTTTAAGAAACTATCTAAAAATAACAATAAAAATTATTAAGTAGATTTTGGTTCTATTATTAAGTATGAGTGAATTGAGGTCCTGAATTCGATTTTCAGGTATGGCAAATTGGTAGGAGGTTGTTTCTGACCTTCTCGAGCTATTACTTACTCTCCCTAAGACTCTTCCTCTCCCTCCTCGCCTTCTTTCCTGCTTACTTTTCTTTTAAATGAACTCCTAATCTTCCCATCTTTATTAGATGTGTAACTTGGGACTTAATCGCGAATATATATATAAAGTACAATAATACCTTCTTGGTTACCCGACGTTTTGACCCGTGACCAGATCGGTGCAATTCTATTGAAACGTCGGGTAAACAAAAAGGTATTATTGTACTTTATAAATATTATCGCGATGTTATACAATCTAATATGTATCAAAGTCTGGAAAGTTTAAAAACAATTTTTCACATCTTTAATTCCCAAAGTGCCCGGTTGGCGGCCATAGGCTTGCCCACTATTATGTAAGTCAGATTAAATTATAGTTGGCAAATGCTAATGTGGGTATTCAATAAGCTTCTGCCTACTCCTTCACTGTCTGTGTGACTGTATGTTTGTATATTCAGTAGCACCATGAGGTCCGACAGATGGTTTGCTCATGAGAAAAACATGCCTGATAGACGGCTATCGACATGACCCTATTAACAACACAATTCGTCTATCTTTGTCGTTACAGATCTTGAGTATAATTGTCAAATAATTTTACTATTACCTTCTAATACCTTAGTTAGAAATCTTAATATATAAAACAAAGTCGGGTTTGTTCGAACACTTATAACTAGAGAACGGCTGGACCGACTTTCAACGTTTTTGATTTGTTGTATTTGTCTCCGTCCCGAATAGCAGAGTAACTATTAAAAACTTTGGAAAATTTACGAAAAAAAGAAATCGACGACATATAATAATATCCACAATATTCGGATAATTCAAAGGAAAAGACGCTAATGGCGAGCCGGGTGATTCAAATTACGTACTGATAACAACTATATAATGCAAGAGAAAGAAATCAATGTTTGTTTGTTTGTCCTCTATGCGTGTAGAAACCATTGATTAGATTGTGATGAAACTTCGGTAGGGTTTTGTGGGGAAGCCCGCGAGGGTTCCTGGCCCCAAAAAATTTATAAAAAAAGGCATTGCAATGCATGCCGGGTGCATCTAATAGTAAAATAAATTGACAAATTGACATCATATTTTATCAAGTCTGTAGTGAATGGTCAGCTGAAAACTGAAATGGTTCTTTCATATAAAAATTGATTTAATGTAGACTTGGACCCTTGAGTTTGTTTTGGCGTTGCTTCTCAAGGCTAGTAGTTTTACCAGAAATAATCAACGTGTGTGTATATAAAAAGATCAATTAGCGAAATAAATGAATTTTTGCTCCAATATTGTCAGTACTCAACCAAATAAAATTAAAATTATATGTATTTATCGACTCTTTATAACGTGATCTAAGTGAGGATATTATATATTTGATATAAGCCTAAACATAAAATATATTGTAATATACCGTTTTCGTTGGTATGTTAGGCTGTGGCGGTAGCTATTTTAGAACTTCTGGGCTTCGAATAAATATCAATCTGTAAATTTGTGTTATGTGCATTGAGGTCAAAATATACATGAATAGATTAAACTAATAAAACATATCTATCTAAAAATACTTAATATAACTAATAAATCTAATTATACAATTGATATTATTATCGATGTTTTCCCGAATAACCTTCTCGAAGGCCAATCATATTGAGTTGCTCCTTAATACCAACAAAAAACCACCCAGTGTTCTAATATTACATTTTAGGTACCTAGATACTTTACATAAGTGTATGTATTTTTATCTTGTAATTCACAGTGGCAGCATATCGGCATTCAAAATCAGTGGCGAGGAATCGTGTGAGAAACTGGTGGAAAATTCTACGTGCTACATTAATGAATACCACAAAGGAGGTCATCGGAACGCTCAATGAATACAAAAATAAATATTGGACATTCTTTGACCTAAAATAGTGTCCTCAAACGGTAAAAGTCAGTTGAGATCTAAGTTATTTTGGCTAAGGTGTGATGCGAACGGCTAACTATGACAATCATTTTGCACAATCGTATAGTTTATGTCACATGTCCCTATTAATAATGTAGGATCTGAAAGATCTGAAAGATTTCATAAAAAAATCACTTCGGATTAATTTTAACCATGTAAAAAAAAAAAAAAAAATATATATTTATCTATATCCGTTTCCGAGATTTTTGGGCTAACATTTTGTTTTTTTTAAGACATTGTCGGATATAGTGTGTCCAGATGACTATGTACTACCTCACAGTTGCTACTATCTTACCGGGAAAAACGCACCTCACTTTGATATTGGTATTAAATCCAAGTTATTTTAACAAAATAAGAAGTAATAGAGCACGTAAGTTTTGAATAATGTTTTGCATTTACATGACGAAGTAAATTCAGCGCAAAAGAAGAGTCATATAGATAACGAATTTTTTTAAATGAAAACCGTCAAGAATACCAAAATGGAAGATAAGTTCGAACGTTCGCAATTTTTTTTTTTTTTATGGTATAGGGGCAAACGAGCAGACGGGTCACTTGCTGGTAAATGACTACCGCCGCCCGTGGGCACCTGTAACTCAAGAGTCACAAGTGCGTTGCCGCCCTTAAAGGTGGGAATAGGGGAAGAGGGGGGAAGAGCGGGAAGACGGGAGAGGGGGATTAGAGGGGAGGAGAGGGGGGAGAAGGGAAGGACGCTAATAGGGGAGAGGGAAGGGTTAGGGCCTCCGGTAACCTCACTCACGCGGCGAAAAGCAATGTAATCATTGTTTCACAGCCGGTTTTCTGTGAGGCCGTGGTATCGAGCGGAGTTGAGCCGGCCCATACGTGCCGAAGCATGGCTCTCCCACGTAAATGTTTATATTTTTATTATTTAATTCTATAATCTTTACACTAGGTTAAAGAATATTAACTTTTTACTATTAAAAATATATTAAATTAGGTTATAATCCAACTCGCCAAGTAGCAAAGTAGGTAGTGGTAGATACTACAATGTTTACGGTACTGTTAAGATGTTTTAATGTAGTATATACAACATTACTAGCAACAACAACTACAACTTTACAACATTATTAGCCGTATTTGTATGTACTTAAAATGTAGTATATCCCACTACCAACATTATGATCGTATCGTATATTATCATAAATGGCACATCCAACATTTTTGTATCTTCTTACGACCGATAAAATGTAGCATATGGCACTTACTTCATACCGAATCCTAAAATGACAGTTAATAATGTCGCATGTGACTTATTTTTATTTAATATCTACTTGATTTTTGATTATTACAATTAAAACAGTACAAATTTAAATATGATTGGTAAAGGCACTGTATTGTTAATAGGGACATGCGATGTGATACCAAAATCCGTCCGAATCCGTGGTCATATTAGAAATAAATAGAAAATCAGATTACATCCTTGGATAAATCGTAATTTAAAAAACAACTATTCGTCTACAGAATGACTTTGAAGTTTTCTGTAAGAAGATATGGGAACACATAGAGATATAAAAACTATTCAAACATAACTTAATATGGTAAACGAATAAATATATCTATTGAATTGATTTCAATTAATCACCACTACATTTAACTTAACTCGCCTTAATCATTCTCCTGACTTAACCATAAACCATTATTGACAGTTTGAGAAAAACACATTACTTATAAAAAATCGATTTAGTCGAAAAAAGGGAAAAAAGGGGTAATCGACGATGCTGAAATATCTATTAGTGAATGTAAGAGCAAGTTTCTTTTAACTAAAATAAATGAAAATAACGTCAAGTCCAACCATTTTAAAATTAAAATCTTGTGGATGGTTAAATATAAACTTGATTTATTTTAATATATTGCATTACTATTTCCAGACATACTTACACAAAAGAACTCGTCAAGTTCACGCTAAGCCATTCACAAGCACAAAATTTACATTGTTACATGGTAGAACTAGCTGCTAAATTCTGATTTGTTTTCCTTTTTAATGACAAGGAGTCTGCCCTTACATTCACATTTATGTTTTTGATCTGATTTCAGATATTGTTGTTCGTCTGAACTCGAGAACGCGCCACGCGGCTCGCTCCACTTGCAATTTTGCAGCCTTGGCGATCATGTATCATAATGTTATGTATCATAAATAAATAATAGATAGCTCCACCCAATTCCCGGATTTTAAGAAAAATGCTACAAGGTATTGATAAACTCTAGATCTGTACTGTTTTATATTTCGAAGTGACCTAAAAGAGTCACCCCCAAAAAGTATGGTTTTCAGACGTTCTACGAATGTAAACATATATTTATATATGCAATGTCTAGATGTCATTGTATATTGTAATGTATTGCACAATAATGACAAATAACATCATTTTAAACAAAATGGCAAATAATAATGTTCACATAATAAAATTTTGTAATTAAAATTAAATTTGTTAGTTTTATTTTTACCTTTTTCCATTTATCTATACCTATTACTTTTCATGCCATGACTTTACCGGAGTCTGCGTCTTCATAGGTGAAATTATCATAAGACAGGGAACAAAAGTCGAGCTCCAAAGAACCAGATGAATGATTCGTAATAGATTTTCAATTCAAATTCAATATCTATATTCCATAAAATTGATCATCAATTACTCGAAATCATCGATTTAATAAATAATTATTATAGTTAAAAATTATAAATCAACACATACAAAGTCACCGCAACAATAGTTTGCTTCGTCAAATGGAAAATTATTAAAGAAAAAAAAAATGAATATCATAATATTACATCTACCTGTTTCGATCTATAACCGCCCATTTTCAAATGGCTTCACCATTTGGAAACGGGCGGTTATTGATCGAAACAGGCAGATGTAATATTATGTTATTCATTTTTTTGAGAAATGAGAAGAAATCGGGCAAACAAACTCACGGCCAGTCTTTAAAAAAAAATTGCAGACAGTTTTAACAATATTCAGTAAATATCACATCATTTTGTTGTGTGCTATTATGTATTAAAATTAAAAGTAAATGAACTAAAAAAAGAATATGACAATAGGGAAACTGAAAATTAAGGAAAAAATTAAAAAGGAGAAAAGAAAAACGTAAGAGATGGAAAATAAGAAACATATTAGCTCACATTACATTTCTATTGAGTACATCAAATAGCCTATGAATCCAATACAATTCCAAGCCAAGCGTTTTTATCCTGCGTATAATCCATTACTGAGTAATAAGGCTTAAGGCATAGCTGTCGTTTTATTGTGGACTCAAACTAGTTTAGACCCAACATTTGAATATTATCTGGGATTTTATTAGAACATCGCACACATTGACTTCGAAACGACTTGTTAATTTTTTGGAGCCTAGAGGCAGGTACAACAAGTTTATGTTTATTACGCATATTAAAAGAGTGTATACCACTTTTTTTACAGAAGTGATCTTTATTATTATGAAAGTTAATCAGATTTTCATGAATATATAGGCACGCTACCGTCATTATGTAAATTTCTTTAAATTTCTGCCTCAGTGAATCACGATTGCCTTAGTTATAAATTGCTCAAATAGCCCTCTTCTGCAGCACAAGGATAGATTGAATATCGGCGGCATTCCCCCACAGTAGAATACAATACGACATTATACTATGAAAATAACTAAAATAAACAATCTGCCTGTTTCAACATCAGTCAGTTCACGAATTTTACTAACTGCGTATGCTGCTGAGCTGAGTCTATTCGATAATTTATCACTATGAGGGTCCCATTGAAGCTTAGAATCAAGAGTAATGCCTAAGAATTTTGTGGTATCCACTAGTTCCAACTCGTCTTCATTAAGTAGTATAGTCGTTTTCCCCTGTTTAACGTTTGGAGTAGTGAACCGGATACATTTAGTTTTTCCTCCATTACGAAGTAAGTTGTTAACGTTAAACCAGCGAACCACTTTCGAAATAGCATCTTTTACGTTGTCAAAATTTGTACACGTTTTAGTCTGAATAAAAGTGAAGTATCATCCGCAAACAACACTATCTCGTGGTTGTTCTTAAAAATATAAGGTAAGCCAATAATGTCAGCAAATAATGTCTTGAATGATGGACGAAACGGGTGGACGTAAAAGGTGACAAGGCGTAAAAGCTCTTTTTTGATTTTTCAACGGTTGGGGCTCGTGGCTAAGTGGTAACCGAGTAGGTTAGCACATTAGAAAGTTATGTAATGCTAGCCAGGTTAGGTCAGGTCTAGGATGGGTGACTATTCTTAACACATTGAGACCCCTCCGTGCCTCGGAGAGCACCATAAACCGTCGGTCCCGCGTGCCATAAAAACATCTGTGGCATTCCATTCATAAAAAAGTCCGACAACCTGGTCTAACTACAGAACTTGGATATCGCCTAGTACTTGGGTTATGGAGTCTAATGGCAGTCGTTTTATGTAAAATATCAAAGTTCGGCAGTATCGTAGTTAGACTGAAAGCCGACCCCAACTAAGTTGGGAAAAGGCGCGGACGATGAAGGTTAGTGTAAAACTGTCTCTTGCAATAAAAAAGTGTTCTGTATCATCATAGCTACCAAACCGATGAACCGATTTGAGTGCGGTTTTATTCGAAAGGTGACTTAATCGAGAGTGTTCTTAGATATAACTAAAAAACTGTTCAGCCGTTTGAAGATCATCAGCACTTTTGTAATCGTTGAAGGGATATTCGAGTAGAGGGTATTTTAAAATTTAATTTATGATTATTACTATAAAAATATTCTTGCCATGGGTAGTCGGTAGGTATATCTAAACTTTTATCTTGCTTAAGGTGTTTAAGAAGAAAAATGTGTTATAAAATGGGGTCGGTAGTCGGTATAAAAGGTGAACAGGTACAACCTCCGTTTATTTTAGTTTTTGTTAGAGTAGAGTAGTTTTTTCATTTCTTGTACATGACAACCCGCCACTTCTTATAATTATTATTACGTTTATGTATTAAAAGTTGTTTTTGCTTCCGCTGTATCGTATGCATCAAAGAAAAGAAAGCCCCTATAGTGTTAGCCTTTCGATCGCTGACAACAATGGAGTGCTGAAAAACTACACACAATAAAAAAAATATTAATTTAAGCAACGTTATTCAGTTACCCAGCCCATTTAACAATACCTATTATTACGCCCTAAATAATGGGCATTGTCTGGGAAACAGTACAGTATTATACACTGTTATATAATATCAAGATGCTTATTATACTATAACAATGCCTATTACATCGGTAAGCGTTCATAGAATATTTGTGACCTATGTAACGAAAAACTATTTAATATTATATGTAATAAAAATACTTATTGCCCTTATAGTCAATTACTATTGAATCAGTACTTTGACTCACTACCAGGATTCCCAAAGCAAAAGTCACCAAGAATTGATGCATAAATAAAAATCTGTTTTACCTAATTTTAAAGCATACTTTTGATTTTATTCTATATCGAAACTTTTAATTTAAAATATATACTTTAAAAATCAATATGTATATGGCAACTATATAATATTATTTTATTAATATATAATTAATGCATGACTTTAACTTTTTTTTGTGTTTGTAGAGATTGATACAATGAAATAGTTATAATCAAACCAATGTTTTTTATAACATTCACATTCGTTATAGACATATATGTTGATATTCACAACAATTTGAATTATAAATGCTACTTAATTGATAAGAAGTTTCTTGTCTGTGCATCTATATTAAAAATTGGAAAAGTCGGGAATGGATGCCCCAGTGGGATAGACGCTTAATAACGCTTGTTTGAAAACTAAGCCCAAAACCAAAATAATGCCTTATTAGGACGAACGTGGCTCTCCCTCACTTCAGACAGCCACAAAGCATTGGCGCGTGCAATTACTGCTTTGTAACTTTTTTCCGCCCCTTATAGCTAAGCTTCTTTTTAGAAGGCATCTTTCCTTTTGAATTGGGATATATGTCCCGATATGTTTTGGGATAGTCATCTATCCCTACATGACTTCAATTAACGCTAGCTTTAAGCTTTCTATCCCTTGGTGTACTTTACTGTATGTTTTATTATTTAGATTGGAAATGGCTCAAACCCCGTGTCATTACTTGGTCAGATTGCCTGCAGCTATACCCGATATGTTTTTTAATAAGTTTTACTCAAGGTTTGTCTGGTCTTTAAATTTAAAGAAAATATTACACTTCTAGGAATGGTAATTTAGGGGATGAAAAATACAGCTTATTATGATTTATCATGATTTTAGCGCATTGAAATAGGTGATACTTTTTTAAAAGATAGTATTGTATGTATGTATGTTTTTTATGGTATTGGGGGCAAATGAGCAGACGCGTCACCTAATGGTAAATGACTACCGCCGCCCATGGGCACCTGATATTCCACTGAGTCATAAGTGCGTTGCCGGCCTTTAAGGTAGGAGTAGGGGAAGGGTAGGAAAGGGGGGGGGGGAGGAGAAGGGTTAGGACCTCCGGTAAACTCACTCACTCAGCGAAAAGCAATGTAATATTGCTTCATTGCCGGTTTTCTGTGAGGTCGTGGTATCACTCCGGTCGAGCCGACCCATACGTGCCGAAGCATGGCTCTCCAACACTAAGTCACGCTATATCTTCGCCGTTTGTAAACCGATTTCAATAATTATTTTTTCAATTAAATTTATTGTACTCAAGTTTAGTACAAGTAATTTTTTAAATATTATATGTAAAAAAATATATTACAATTATAGAATAGCTAACTTTATCTATAAGTCACACATCCCATTATTGACATACCACGTATGACCCTACAAACACCATTGTAAGTTAAAACAGTAGAACATTCTTCTCTGGATTGCTAAGGTCTATTAATTCATATCAATATTTAATGATATCTCGAGATGCAGCTACAACGTGCAATACTATTGGTAAGTAAGTGTTCATAGAAACTTATCGAATATGCTATTTCATCACTCTTAGTTACTAATAACTAGAGATCGGATAATCGGATGCATATTTACCTAAAGTTATTTTTTGGATAACAAATTATGGAAGCGGCTTCTAAGTATATTTTTATTTACGAATGCAGTTGTATTGTCGCGTCGCTACTTGCGCACAAGCAAGTATAATTTGCCGTCTCCCTCGCACTCTTACAAAATCCTTACATTTCCTGGGGTTTAATAGGCCCGATTTGTCACTTGTTACAACGTAATAAGGTTGTTTTTGCTTCGTCAGAAATCACTGACAATAAAAGTAGGGAAAACAACCATTATACGTTGTAACAGAGTAAGTGTCATTTGTATCAAACTGGGGTTAATTACATCTCACGGAGTATAGGTACACTTAAATTTGAATTTCCCGGAATCGCGGGATTCTTTCGAAAAAAAAGTGTTCCATAATAGCTAACATCTCAACTTTAGGTAAATATGCATCCGAATATCCGATCTCTACTGATAACACACTAATTTAAGCAAGGAACTATTTAGAATTGAGGATCTTAAATGATTTCGTCCTATGTAATTTTTTCAGTATTGTGTATGATGTGTATGTATATAACTTCAATCGTATTTCTAGTCTTTCAATATACTATACGTGTGTAGTAGATACCACGTAGTATACAAGCCATCATTTCCTCTCGGGTGATAGCTAGCAAATGCCTCAAAGAATTGGCCTCGTGTCGTGAGCTTTGGCTCCGGTTCTGTGGTTAGGTTAAGCAGTGTTAGCACCTATACACGTAGAAAAACAAATCCTCCCAATTGAAAATGTGTCTAATGTAAATAACACAATATCGAATTATGAAAAAATAGAGAGCTGACTATAAAGTGGTGGTAACGAGAACATGAAAAAAAAATTTGTTCAGTGATTGATGATTTTTTCTCAATTGAAAAATTTCTGAGATGATAGTCTTAATTTTGAATAAAGAGGCCTTCCGCTTTTCAACCCACCCTCGGAATGGCAGCTGACGTTCTCGAGGATTTGTGTACTATTTTTTTCGTTTCTGGATCTAATAGATCTACATCATCATCACCATTCATCATTTCAGCCATAGTTCATCCACTACACCACACTGGACGTAAACGTAACGTGAAGTTTCAGGCCTAACAATCCACACCGAAGATTATTATAGATATGTCATATGTTAGAAGTTTATGAGGTAATTGCGCTGCGTTTCCATATTTCCATTTAGTATAACTTTGGCGACGGCGTTTATTTAAGTTTCAATCGTCAGCTCTCGTCAAAATCTATCGATTGAATATATAAAACATTAGTGTAAAATAGTTCCACGTATTCACGTACAACACTACCCCAACATACTGGGCCCGCAGCAGGCCCGCTGAGGTAGATTTCATGTTCTTTTAATTTTTTGAAAACATGCCCCCCAGTCTCCTCCTTTGGGCGAATATCCCCCATTCACGAACTTAAAATTGAGGTACATACATATACATATATAAATATATATATATATATATAAACTTTTTAACTGGCGGTTGTTTTGGGGTCTAGGGATTATAGCTAGACCTCCTGTGAAGATTTTTTTGGAAAACTCTACAACTGGTACAAAACCAATAGGTAGACTTTTCCTCGAAATCTTCTTAAATGACTCTTGTAATTCTGCTATATTTTGTTTCAGGTTACTTGTTATACCATTTCATACCTACCAACATTTGGATATTTCGAATTTCCAGGTGTCACACGAAAACTGACTAACGTACTATTGAAAAGCAGGCCTATGTACTTTGGCAACAGAACAGCTAATTTAAAAATACATGATTTTGGATATAACGATAGCTGGTTCTGTCAAGAAGGTACGTATCTTCTTTATTGAATGTTTGTAAATTATCCACGACGTTAGGTGTCTACTGTGGTAGTAGTCTTGAAAAAAAAAACGTGTGCGGGACGCCCGACAGAAGTGATAACTTAAGACAGACTGGCGCCGTAACGCGTTACGTAACGAAGCGGTTTACCCTCCCAGAAGAAGTTACACTATCACTGTTTTGCGAAGCTCCTCAAGTTTACAGAAGACCTCCGTAAACCATCAATACCAGAGCGATTTGTGCTGGAGAGTACGATGTCAGAAGGTCGGCAAAGTTCGAACGACACCATCGTTGCTATCTTTGTAGGCAAAGATAGCTTGCTTATATATAAATTTGCTTATCAGTCGGGCTATGTGCTACTTTGTTGACTTAGTTTTATAGAAAAAGCCGCTATCTGTATTTTTCATCGTTTGGAAACCTCCACTGGTCCTCATCCATCACCAACCATCTTGAACTCAACCCGACCCGGTATTCCATCACAAGTGGGTATATTGCATGCAAGTGTAACTAAAGAAGAAACACCCGAGAAGCAATCCGTATCTGTACGCCCGTTGCTGTCCATAAGTCGCTAACTATTTCTTTTAGTTCCTGTCTTTTTTGTGTAATTACGTTGGTTAAGAAGCATACGTCGTCGCCATGCACTATTAAATTAAACGTTTATAGAGACAGACATTTTAATGAATAAATTGGTGAATAATTACAATATTTCATTTATTTCTAGTAATGATAGTAATACATTTTTTCTTATATTTTCTAGTGAATGCTTTTCGGAAGTCGAAAGCTTTAGCCCGGCAACGAGTAATTAATTGGTGGAATGATCTACGCGTAACCATATATAGTGAAAGAAAAAAAGTGTTGGGAAAACTCAGGGAATACAACCTTATGTTTTGGTCACTGTTTAACTAAAATAGAGGTCAAAAACTTTTCACTCAGGTTTTTGAGAAAAAGATAAGTTAAAGCTAAAAAAATGTGAAAATACAATTTCAAATTCGACGGCATACATTGTTTAATTTTATTTATTATTTCTATAATCAACTTCGCATTCATAAAAAGCTTACAAACAAAACAATCCCAAATTCCGGCAATGTCGAAAATAGTGTCTAAGTTCAAATAATTGGTTAAGTTTACAAAAAAAATATAGATAACTTTTATTGTTATCTGGTGTCTGGTTTGCCGTCTGCCGATGAACTTGTTATGAAAATATAACATGTTGTCTTATCTATATAAATAAAAATCAATGTTTGTATGTTTTTCTTCTATGCGTTGGAAGTCACTGATCCGATTGTGATGAAACTTTGGCAGGGGGTTCTGGGGAAGCCCGCGAGGGTTCGCCCGAAAAGTCTATGTAAAAAAAAAGAAAAACAAGGCACGGCAACGCATGCTGGATGCAGCTAGTATTAAATAAAAACTTAACAAATATAGTTGTGTATTATTTTTCGATGGAGGTACATAGTCAAGCCTATGAATGAGAGTGTTACGATTTCTGGAGCTCACAAATGTTACTTTAAGGATAAATCGGCATCCTAGCGGTGACCTACCACAGTCGTACAGAAATATTGGGAACGAAAGTTGAAGGAACCAAAAACTAATTTAATTTCCAATTTTTCTTGACTGTCTTAATATTTTTGACGTACATAGTAGTCACTTTAATTAATATTAAAGTGCTGAACCTATTCACCGAGGGCTGATCTAGGTCGATAGCCAGAGCTCCATAACATTTTTTATAAACACCCGCTAGACAACAATAACATTAAATGCAAGTATGAAACGGGCCCACATTTCATAAAAAATCGAATCATTTATTTCCTTTTAACCAATTATAGGTATTTTAGAATTGTCATTGATCAATCAGAAACAGTTAATCGTGAAGCTAGTTGCCTATTTAAATACGTAGATAAATAAAATAGAGAAAAACAGGCAAGAAACTCCAAGGACACTGTTTTTCATAAAGACTGTAACTGTTAAAGGCAAAGTAATAGCAACAACTATATGATATTTTGGAGACCATAGGAAAGTAAAGAAACAAAACATAAGGTTTATTGGCTGTGGGTTTCTGGAAAGTGACACTTTGTCAGACTTTCGTTTAGGTGAGGATTGCACTACATTAAAAAAACGAGTGTCCCTTACTCCCATTATGCTAGAGATAAGGAAGTTACAAGATTTTCTACGCATGGTTGTGAGTTGATAGTCAGTTGTTAATTGTATATACACATATTATTTATAAATTGGTGTTGCCATCAACAAAACTGTAGAAATATTGCGTTGAACTTAAGAAAGAAAAACTGGACGTCTGTCAAGTTTTGGCAAGATTTTGTAGCCCCTGCGATATTTCTTAGGGCAGCAAATTGCACTCTGTTTGCGTTGTATTATAATATACGTCTGGCACTTTCGTATTTTGAATTAACCTTTATTTTACATTTGTCAAGAAACATATAAATTAATCATAACAAAACTATTAAAACAAGTTTTTTTACCTTTACACAATTTGTGAAAAAATTCAAATACTAACGCAATTTTTCCAATTATAACTACATCAAACACAAATATTGTTCAATTATAATAATGTTCAACATCAATCATTTGGTAATCACTGATTGATCTGGTAAGTCTAGGTTCCAATGTCTTCACCAGTGTCGAAAATTTCAAACGAAGCTCACTCTATAAACGAGCCTACCTACTATACAAGTATTGCAAAATCCTCCTAGAACCTACTAAAAGTAAGCTCATGGATAGGAAATATTGATGCAATGCAATTTAAAGGGTTCCTTAAACCTACGTTTAGGTTACAAGTTCCAGCTTGTCAAGCCTTTGTTGTGTTGTCAAATACTCGGATTCTCATTGGAATTTGTTTTAGAAAGCACAATGCATAATCTAATGATTACATAATAATAACAGTGCAATCGACTGAAACAATAGCATGTCTAGAAGAATATCAATAAAACAAATAGACTCATAATATAATCTTGAAATATAAAAAATCATGTCACGTGTTTGTCCGCGGTGAACTCTTATATTAATAAAATTTTGCATACTGTGTGCAGTTTGGTGAAACTTGAGAGATAGGATAGTTTTTTCAATTTATAGTCACAATATTTGTTTATTGCAAATTACTCAACCACAGTAACGCGTAGAAGAGTGTTACATCCCCTCGCTCATTACACCAGAACCGCTGATCAATGGCTTGCAATATATAAGGTTCCACAGATATAATTGATTCGGCGCCTCGTGCCGCTGCCCCGCTTCTGGGCCCGTGTCATCGATCATCTCATACACGTATTGCGAAGTATTATAGTTAATATTTTTGATACGACCTTTAATGTTTGACTGAAAACAGTTTAACATAGGTACGGCCTTTTCTCAACGAAACCATAGAACCTGCAGATTTCTGCGTTTAAACTGTTATGTGTCTGACGATGAGTAGGATCACCAAAGCCACCACGGAGAAGGGGATATGGTTGGCAATGTGGAATTAACAATATTAATTATCAGTGTTAAAGGCAGCGGTAACTGTTTATAATGCTATATAGTTGTTGATATTTATGTAGGTACATTCTCTTTGTTCAGTGACAACTCAGTGTCTCCAGAAAAAATAAATAAACGTAATAAAGCTAATATGGGATTGTTAATTTAACAAGTCAATAAGTAACAGTATATTATAGAGGTGACACATTATTTACGGGTATATAATTACCATTGTAATTGGAGTCAGTGCAGCATTCTTCACTTGGCTACTGAGATCTACTGATGCATATTATTTAGTGCTCCACCAAGATGCTTTTACGACGTTCAATATTATTGGTAAGTGGCCATCTATCTGTATCTAGTTTATAATGTTATTGGTTGTAAAGTAAGGCGTTGTTTTCAACAGTTCGATTCATAGAACAACTGTAATTTATCTGTACACACATCTCAATAATTTTGCCGTCTTCACCTTCAATTGTGAACTTCACTCAGTTTTCTGTATGCGTTTTTAAAATATGCACAGCTGGAAGCACCAATGGCGTAACTATACCATCTGAGGACTGTAGTTAAATAATCGAATGGGTGCCACCCACAGATCAAGGGAGATTTGTTATGTAGGCGTGGCGCGTGCGCCCCTATCTTACGTAAATTTTGTGCTTGTTATTCATTTCTGTCTTTAATCGAGTGTCAACCAGCGACCGCAAATTCTAGAGAAATGACGCAGTCGGAGAACGCGTCATAATTTTGTTTCCTTTATACCTTTATTTCATTACATTTCAGGCGAAAGTTCACCATCATACTTCACCTTGAATAATGCAAACTTATATGATATTATATTCAAAAGTAGCTTTAGATCTGTGGAAAAGAAGTTCATGGACCTAGAAACCTATTTCAGACATCATACCAACTGTCCGGATTCTAAAAAAAAGTGAACTGAAATTAGCACTGAGAAATTTTAAGAAGTCTTTACATTTAAGTGGGATAAATGTGGTAAACACAAAAACGGGTTTTTTGAATCTGAAAAGACTTGCTGGTAGAATGTTTCCCAGTTCAAACTATATCAGAAGCCTACAGGAGGACGGCCGACGAAATCGTTCGATGAATGCAGTGGCCAGTCAAAATGCAGAAAAACTGCAGAACTTCATCATAGCCATTCTACTGAAGAGTTAACATACGCAGCACAACTGAGCTTGTGAGCTAGTGGAAAACACAAGGAAGCCCAAAAGTTTAAATTCATCTGCTGAAAGAACTGTGCCTTAATGTCACAAGTTACAGTCTCCCGCCGCGTATATCTGTCTGTTATATAAACTGAAAAAGTACTGAACGGATTTTTATGCGGTTTTCACTAATAGACAGAGTGATTCATGAGGAAGGTTTAGGTGTATAATTTGTACCCGTGCGAAGTCTAACCCTGTCATAACAAATTTAAGACCTTTACAAGTAGTTAAAACTAAAGTTTAGACCGTTTGAACCTGAAGTTACAGATGTGCTTTTAGAAGAATTAGTAACCTTTTCTAATGAATCGGATGCTTCGGATGACGAAATATAATGTTGTATTTGATAAATTTTTCATTTATGACTGGTATTTCAATTAAAATAAACATTTTATAGTATTTTCTTTATGTTGGGACTTTTGAGCATTACTTTATATGACCGGGCCCCAGTGTGCGATGGAGGGACCTTTATACGGCAGGTCTTACCTCCAACGCCATGGCACCGGCACTAATTAATGCTAGCTATACGGATAACTAGCCTTAATTAGTGCCGGCGCCAGAGGTAAGACCTGCCGTATAAAGGTCACTGCGTCTCGGGACCTTGGTTTTGGGGAACTTGATGCAGGTATACTTGTATAACGTTCGCGTTGGGTGGGGTGGAGGCAGTATAAACAAATACGTAGTTGTGAGGAGGAGAGGGCCTGTCCGTCTGTTTATGACTATGACTGTATCTCAAGTACCGTAATAGGTAGATATTTGAAATTATCTTAGAGTATGTATTTCTATTGCCGCTATATCAAATATTAAAAATAAAATTGAAGTCGGCCCCTTATACAAGTAATATGTTTTTTTCGTAACTCTTGAACTGTAATAGGGAGACACATTATTTTTTTTAAAGTGGGTGTGTGGTGTGGTGGGAATACTAAAGCTGCTATAACAATAAATAATGAAAATAAAATAAACTTTAAAATTGAAGAAAGTGTCGATACAATAAACTTTGTGTGAAATTTTCTCGGAGTGGGTATTACCACGTATTACTATTCTATGTATATATAGTCTATTATAAATTATTACTGATGTTACTATAAATAGTCTCTGTAACTTAAAATTTTAAAGAATTAAATAAAATTAACATCCCACACACAAAAACGGTGTGTTTTGCTCAATCAATGGCATTTGGACGCTTGAACGTGTTCAGAGCCTTTGCAGCTCGGGAGCCATTTAGGGAAGAGGGCCTGTGGCATTTTGCCCATTCTACTACTCTATTGCTACGCCACTCTGAAGGACAGTTGTTGTGTAAGTGAGGTCTCGATAACTTCGCAATGTGGTTGAGTTTTGAACTCGCATTTAGCAGTCAGGTAGACCACGAGCATTTTTCATTCCATAGGAGCTTAAAACACGTCAAAAGCTTAAAACAAAGGTCAATTATTTCTTTCTTCGTTCCAGGTTGTATGTTACATCGTTTTGTACGAACCAACGTATGCGAGGCTTAAGTTTCCATCCCTCATAAACAAAGCTGCTAACATACTTTGGTACAAGAAATCCGCATACGCCGTTAGCCGTTTGTCTGTTTTAGTAAAAACTGACCTCGGAAACCTCGGAATGAGAGCAAAGAGGCTCGTGAGTGATAAAGGTACATCCTAACTAATAGTATAAATGCGAATGTGATATTGTTGTTATCCCTTACCCTTTAACGTCTTCACTATACAATTGATCCAAAAGCGCAAAGTGGCTCCTGATTCAAAAGGTACATCGTAACTAATACTATAAATACGAATGTGAGATGGTTTGTTGGTTACCCTTTAACGTCTTCACTATACAGTTGATCCAAAAGCGCAAAGTGGCTCCTGATTTAAAAGGTACATCGTAACTAATATTATAAATGCGAATGTGAAATTGTTTGTTTGTTACCCTTGAACGTCTTCACTATACAATTGATCCAAAAGCGCAAAGTGGCTCCTGATTCAAAAAGGTACATCCTAACTAATACTATAAATGTGAATGTGAGATTGTTTGTTTGTTACCCTTTAACGTCTACACTATACAGTTGATCCAAAAGCGCAAAGTGGCTCCTGATTCAAAAGGTACATCCTAACTAATACTATAAATACGAATGTGAGATGGTTTGTTGGTTACCCGTTAACGTCTTCACTATACAGTTGATCCAAAAGCGCAAAGTGGCTCCTGATTTAAAAGGTACATCGTAACTAATATTATAAATGCGAATGTGAAATTGTTTGTTTGTTACCCTTGAACGTCTTCACTATACAATTGATCCAAAAGCGCAAAGTGGCTCCTGATTCAAAAAGGTACATCCTAACTAATACTATAAATGTGAATGTGAGATTGTTTGTTTGTTACCCTTTAACGTCTACACTATACAGTTGATAAAAGGTCCAGATCCAGGGAAAAGCAGTTCAGCCGTGGGTACAAGCTACTATTTACCTGCATTTGGTATTTATTCGTATGCTTCATTATCTTCCTACCCTTATCCCAAACTTAGTCGGGGTCGTTGCAATGTGCAAGCAAACACATTGCAAGAGAGTTTTGTGTGGTTTTTATGGCCGGCCGCCTGCCTGACTCCATCCCTCCTTGGGAATGTAGTCGGTTTAAGACGAGAAAGAAGGAAGGAGGTAAATTTGTACAAGGAAAAATGGGTAGGGAGAGGAACTTAGGGTAAGGGAAACCGCCTAGTCTCGGATAGGGAACGGGACTGAGACTGTAGTAACTCGCAGAGGCCGCGATCGCGTACCCGAATTACCAATATTTCCTGTGACTGAAGAGGCAACTAGGACAGGAACACTAGCCATTATTCGTATGCTTAAAATGTATAATTATAACTCCTTAAGAAAGCGTTCTGACAAGGCGCAGGTCTGTCTTCTATATGCACCTGTTAATTTCTTAGTTAGTTTAGAGTATCAATCATCTTTGTTAAATCATCAATCTTTGTTAGTATAGAGTAGTTGAACTACGGTTAGCAGGTAGGTCTGTCTGGTTGTAGCGGTTTATGTGAGCACTATAACGTCTTAAGCAGAAGTTGTTTAATAGCAAGTCTATAAATAATAGCCTTGTTAGCAAGCTGAGCCGTTGCCGATTCCTATGGCAGAGTTATTTTATAAAAGAAAAAGACCATGAAATAATGATCTTCCAAAATTATATCGTAGGTGAACTGCCTCACTAGTCCAGTAGCCAATAGGAACGTGAGATTTTGGTTCAATTCAATTCCCTTGACAAATCGTTAATCGATTTTTCTACTAGACAATTCTCAGCTACAGTATAGAGAACCCTTTTATAATATTTTAATATTTTGTTTGTAGTGGATGCATATCGGAATTCAAGAAAATTAGCCAGAGCACGAGTAACAAAGTGGTGGAAAAATTTAGGTGCTACGATGAAGAAAACACGTAATGATGTCTTCAGGTCCCTAAAAGAGAACAAAAATAAATTTTGGCCTTTTCTTGGATCAAAAAATAAAGACTAAATTATTGTTATTGATATTACTTATTACTAGCAGTTCTAGTAATAGTGTCCCGCAATTTTTAGTTAGTGTTCTGCTCCTAAGGATCATATCGTGATTTTAAGAAGGTCTATAATTTCTCTCAAAAATTGATCTATCAATTTATTTTTATGGTGTAGGGGGCAAATAAGTAGACGGGTCACCTGATGGTAAATGACCGCCCATGGGCACCTGTAACTCAAGAGGCACAAGTGCGGCGCCGGCCTTTAAGGTGGGAGTAGGGGAAGGATGGAAGGGGGATGTGTGGAGGGAAGGGTGGAAGAGGGGGAGGGGGGAGGAAAGGGTGGAAGAGGGTAACCTCACTTACTCGGCGAAAAGCAATGCAAGCATTATTTCACTGCCATGTTGCAATAATTATAGTTTAGTAAAACTAAAAACCACGCTTTAATCGAGAAAATAATTAAAAAGTCAAAAAGTGTTTCACTATCTAGAATTACGAATTTACGTAGAAATAAGAATGTAAAATGTCGATACATTCCGTTATTGGCGAGAACAAATTTAATATTAACGAATACACGGGACTGCTATTTTTTCATGAAACAATAATGTTAAGTACCTATTCGTTTATTTTGTAAAAATGTGAATTCTTGAATTCAACAATGAAAATTATTTAGGATTTAGGACTGTTTAATCTTACAATTTTTAGTAAGATTTAACATAAGGTTTACGAAGGAAGGAATCAAAGCATAGCTGGATTTTTTTTAATAGGTGGCACAAAAATGTCAACATAGCGGCAAAGGTACCAGAGTTAGAGACAAGTAAACACTGGTTGTATTCCTAATATTATTTATTTCTAGTTTTATTTACATACACTAATTATTTTTTGTTATTTTACTCGATGCGGATAGTCCCATGCGGCCCTCTGTACACGCGTGGTGTGTAGACGATCCTGAAAAGTAAAATTATTTTAGATTATAATTATGAGCTTTTGGGGACAAAAGTAAAAATAGCGACCGATTTTTATTTCAGCAAGGGTAGCAAGTTTCCACAGGGATCCTGACATGCTTGAACCTTCATGCTTTGCCTTCATTCCCCAATCCATCGGTATAAGTTATTATTTATCGGGAAAAGAAGGGAAAGCAATTGACGAACACCGGTGTTTGCTTCTTACCTAACTTTTCCTTCTAATATATTCCCAATTTTCACACCTTTCATTCCCAAAGTGTAGTTGGCAAAATGTAGGTATGTAATACGCAACTGCCTACCCCTCCCTTGGGATACTTTTATGAGTGTATGTAATGGTATTGGGTTGGTAGAGGGTCTGTTTCCACATTTACAGTCGATCCATTATGCTTTCGGATAACGCTGGCTAGTTGAGACAGCCTAGCTCTTCCAGAAGCACAGAAGCCGCCTGGAGCGTTCACAGGTTTCTAGGAACGAGTTCACACCCACGAGGATACTCGCCCATTATGTGGTCACTCTTTCGCAGTCCAGGATAACGTGGGCGGTTGTTTCCACCCCTTTAAGACATCCTCTGCATAAAGGGAGAGACATCGGTGGTGAGACTTCTGTCATCACCAGTTTGAACTGCCTGCAGCCAGGTATGTTTTCCCAACGACCATTCAGCGCATCACGAGTCCGTTGCCTTGTTCGCGATCCAAGAGCGAACTTTGTCGAAGGTACTACCCTTCGACAAAGTTAGTAGTAGTAAGTAGGTAGTCACCGCCACCGATGTTGTACATCGCTTCCTTGCCAGGTCGTCGGCGGCGTCGTTCCCGTGTGAAAAATATTGGCTAAAAATACTGGCATTGGCTGAGGATAAATGCTCTAGCGTTTGGCGGCCTTATAAATGAGACTGGAGTTCATCGTGTAGCACACCAGTGCTTTTAGAACGGCGATAGTATCTGACAGTATACGGATATTGTACTCCTTTTTAAATTTTGACACGAGTGGCGGCATAGGTTATTGCAACATAGGTCTTGTGAGATACTCCGGCTCCAGTCCCTGACCCCATTTTGGAACCGTCCGTGTAGATACGGACTTAATTTATGCTAGATTGATCTCGGTCATTTTCATGTATTTGTATTTGGTTTCTAAGAGGTGTTGTTTAGGGTTTATGTTGCATGAGTCAGCTATAAGCGTATTATTTAAAGGTTGTAAATTTATGTACATACATATATAATTATGTATGTTTCTAGTGCTCACCTGTAAGCATGAGGCCGTCTTGCATATAGACGTCGTCGTCCAATTCTGTCCATACCGTCGTCAGGCATATTGGCCTCAGGGATCTAGTTTGGACAAAAGAGTCATCATAAAAAGTAGAATAAATTATAATTATTATTTCCAGAACTACGAAGTCGACTTCTTTTTGGGTAATAATAATACTCTCCTAGAACTATTCTAAATATTGAAGTCCAAGTCGGTCGTACTAACCTGGCCTATTTCGGCATAAGGGGATTTGTCCAGATAATTCTCCACGATACCGGTGCCCTGCCTCGATAGGCGTCTTCCAACCGACACTAGGCCACCGGATATAGCGTCGGTGATAGATGAGGATAGCTTTTCTAGTGCTTGAACTAAAAAAATATACAAGAAAAATTATATTTTATTAATTAATGTTTTTCTTTTGTTTTGGATCAGGATCCTTCACGAATTGAAATATGGCTTTAAAATATCGTTTACATCTATAACGATTTACGCTGTAAGTATACATACCTATATCTAATACTAGCTACCCGGTCGCACGTTGCTTAGGTTAGGTAATTTGCAATAAAAAATAACTATCCTGTCTCGAAAGTTGGACCAATTTGCACACATTGTGCAAAATTTCATTAAAATCGGTTCATTAGTTTACGAGTTCATCGCGAACAAACCACGTGACACTATTTTTTTATATATATAGATATACTATCGGCAGAACATTATTTACTCCGGTTTATTTATTCATCTGTATATACTTAATCCCACTAATCCCACTAATATTATAAATGTGAAAGTATGGATGGATGGATGGATGTTTGTTACTCTTTCACGCCAAAACTACTGAACTGATTGCAATGAAACTTGGTATGTAGATAGCTGGAGACCTGGATTAACATACAGACTACTTTTCATCCCGGGGCGCTGCTAGTCAATTATATGTTAATCAATAGTATGTATGTTCTGGTCGTATTTTAGAGTCTAAGATTTTTTCTCTTTTTTACAATTTATACAAAACTAGCTGCGCCCCGCGGTTTCACCCGCGTAAATCCCGATGCCGTCGGAATATCGGAATAAAAGTAGCTTACGTGTTAATCCAGGTCTCCTGCTATCTACACACCAAGTTTCGTTGCAATCTGTTCAGTAGTTTTTGCGTGAAAGAGTAACAAATATCCATATATACACACATCCATACATACTCACAAACTTTCATGGTTATAATATTAGTAGGATAGAAAGTATAAAAACCTTCATGACAAACCAACACCTACAGGTGTAAGATTTCATTGCGATCGGTGTCCGAATTCCCTGCACATAGGGCACACTGAAAGTTCTGCGCTCCTGGCCGCACGTAAATGTTTTAATTTCGAATGTTACATTTTTTAAACATAAGAAAATCATCATTAATTTAAAAAAATATTGGGAAATCATGTTATGATGTATTATGACAATGTACAACTACTAAATACCAGTCACCTTTTACATTTCAACTTACAACAAAGAATCTTACCTATTTCACGAAATCTAGTCCGTATATCAATTATCTTTGTAGTTCATTTACATATATTCAATATCTATTGTACTGTTGAATGAGTTAAATAAATACATTATTATTAAACTATTATTGTTATTAATTATATTGTAACTGTATATATGATACTATTATACATTATGATATGATCTACAGTTATAACAAAATGTAAAAAATAAATAAAATACGGCACAGATACAACTCTTTTCAACTTTTTTAGGACTCTTATTTAAATATATAGTCTTGTCAATGATGTATTAGGTAGAAAACGAAATAGACTAACCTTTAAGTCCTGCGCCCGCAGCGATAATATCGCCAGTCTGAGCAGCCGCTTGCACTACAGCTGATCCTTTAGCCCTGATCATACTTGGCACTATCGAAGCAATATCTGACACGGTACCCACCGCTGCTGTCTTTATGTCAGATAGTTTTGAAATAATCCCGCATTGTGCTGGTTGAACGATTAACATGCACGCAACCTGGTGAGGGAACTTGAATATTGTAGTATTTGAGCGACAATAAAATACCTCAAAAATGGTTTATTAGATTACAAAATCAGTAGGTAGTTAAAGACCAGATACAGCATAGTTGTAGGAGATACATTTTCATCTCTAATAATTGTCGGCGAATTGGATATAATCGGCGAGTTTCACTATTACTATCTCACTTTGACACGCGTAATAGCATTAGTGAAAAGTTAGACAAGAAATAACAATTTTGAATAAAATGAAGATAAAGATTTATAATTTAATTTTATACGTTTAGAGATTTTAACATGATTCTATTATTATTATGGCTAAAACCGTTTCATGATTGCATATTTTGATTTTCAGAAAAACAACATATTAGTAGCTATAGGATTGTCATTTAAAGCATCATGGTATATGTGATATACATGGCTTATCACGTATACCATGATGCTTCAAATGACAATCCTATAGCTACTAAAATGGTATAAATTTAATTGCAAACTTTAGAGGCATAAAAGTGTTTTTGTTAATACGTACAACCAACGTGAAAATACATGAAGAAATAGAATACTTTAAATGTATAAGGGATTATGTTAAAATACGTTTTCTAATGGTAAAAGTAATTTACGGAACAATGGTTACATACGTGCCTTACAAATATTTTGGAAAGTCGTCAGATCAGACTATGTATGAATGTATCTCAACAATGAAGAAGGATAGAAATACAAGAGTCAGTTTGCTAGAAAGAGAAAATACCTTTATTGTTGTGATGTTAAATAGTCGTTTTGGGTGGATCTTTAGATCCGACCTTATGCTTGTCATATGCAGAAATGGTAATGATAGTTATATCAGTTTGTATAGATTACGTAAAAGCATTTCTAAGTCATTACAGTTTTATGATTCACAAGGTAAACATTTTAGGAATTGACCAGGATGACATACAGACTCCCGCACCGAAGTGTCGAGTGAGTAGTGACATTCATCCAACACATAGAAAGGAATTTCTAAACATAGCCAGTTTTTATTAAGGGCAAATGCCGAGTTGTGGTTCGTTTGTTCTATCAGTGTCAGAAATGTTCAAATGCTAGGTCAGAAACAGAAGAAGAAAGAAGAGAACATTATGACGTTAGGCACGGGGACTCCAAATAAGAAGAAATAAATTATGCTGTGTCTGACTATTGTGATTGAAAGGCAATAATTTGATCACTGTTTTAGATAGGAAGTACTGTTTTAAGTTAAATTACTAAAAAGTTGGTCTAAATACTTACTGCATCTAGGATATTT
Source organism: Callimorpha dominula (assembly GCA_949752705.1). NCBI lineage: Eukaryota > Metazoa > Arthropoda > Insecta > Lepidoptera > Erebidae > Callimorpha > Callimorpha dominula. The sequence continues at coordinate 15,189,908 of OX457006.1, forward strand.
TCCAATAATTATATATATAAAATAATTAGTAAACAAATATTTTCTTTCACTTACCGATAATACTACAAGTTTGAACACCATCTTGGAATATTGTCCGAAATAAAATACGAATGTGACTTAATCAAACTTAATGTTTGTTCTGGCTACTGTTACCATCAATTGAATATTTTATACCGAAATAATGCAAAATTAACTAGACACTTACCAAATGAGTTTAGATCATTAGGATTGTAGACAAATGTATCATTTAATACTAATAATAACGCAATTACGCAAAATAACTAACTATCTAACGACGTAGTGTAGATTCAAATTCTCTGCGTTACACAGAATATTTGTATTAATTTATTTCTTTTAAATGTTTTTACAATATTTGCCAATAGTAAGTATTTGAGGATACTATTTTAATAAACTGTGTCGAAATGTAATATTTGACCACAGTTCCACGAACCTTATGTCATATTAAGTACGTACGTAGTATCATCTCCATTCATATTATTACCATTTATATTTTAACATCTTATTGTACAAACTCACGTTAACTCACCTTATCATAAAATATACGTTTAATATTAAGACATTTTACATAAACTTAAATTTATGTGTATTTGTGAATAAGTTAAATATTCATATTATTCATAAAAATTATAACATCAGAAACTCACGAATGACATCCTGGTGTTGTGAAATGAGATCTGACGCTTACCATAAGATAGTTTGCTAACAAAGGAATATAAAAACAGGTACTTTAATAGGTTTTCTGTTGCCATTCATTGGGATCAATGTCTATTAATAAAGGGGAAAGGTTGGCGTGAGTGATGTCTTTGGCACACATATCATTGGAGGTTGCATTCATCGCAACATCAACAATAACTTAATAATAACTTGAGACACCTCACACACGGCCGACTAATCACAAACTAGGCAGAACCTGTACTATGGTAACCAGACTGCTGATAAACATACTGATATATTACTAAAATACATACACACTATAGACAAATTACACTAAGACACAGAATAAAATGATCGCGCTCATCACACAATTATTTGTGCGGGGTGGGAATCGAACATACGACCTTGCTCAGCAGCCAGGATCACTAACCACTAGACCAACAAACAGGCTCATAAATGTGACGTAAGTGGTCGTTATCTAAATATCAAAGTGTATCCATTATCAAGCAATATGTCGCTTCCTAAATATCTTTTTAACAATAAATTAAACCGACGAAAAGAACTAAAAAGCAAACAATAAATAAATCTTTTAAGTCTTAAGTACTGAGCTCATTTACATAAACTATCAAACTGAGTCAACGCCAAATAATAAAATAATTAGTTACCTAAATTAATCATTTTATTATTTGGCGCCGACTCAAAATAAGTTTATATAAAATTTTGATAGTTTATGTAAATAAGCTCAACACTTAAGACTTAAAAGGTTTATTTATTTTTGCTTTTCAGTTCTTTTTGTCGGTAAAATTTTTTGTTAAAAAGATTTTTATTTTATGATTTTTTTCACCATCAGCTCAGCTATGATGTGATGATTTCTTATCACAAATACCTGATAAAGTAATGAAAAGTAAACAAAAACACTATTCTTTTCTAGGGTTTCTCTCAATTTTATCAGTATTCCATCATCAGATCCTGACTTCCTTGACATGGGACCACCCTTGAGCTATACCCTATCTAACAAAAAAAAAAAGAATAATCAAATTCGGTTCATAAATAAAGGAGAGAAGGCTGAATACAAAAAAAAACATATATATACGGTCGAATTGAGAACTTTTTTTTCATCGGTTAAAAAGAGGTTACTATAACCATGTGATAACGGATAATTTAGGGTATAATTCCAAATTGCATCCAAATCTGTCTAGCTGATTTAGTGGATAAGACTAACAAACTAACTCTCCTCACATACTTTGAGATTTATAATGTTTACAGGTGACGCATTTGTTAAAAGCACAATCGGAAACTAGCTAGCAGAAAGTGGTCTTATAAAAGCATTGTACGTTAGATGTGTAGTCCGTCTTGTAGTGTGTTACAAGTCCCGATGTGTGATGGCATGTGTAAACATATAGGTACTTTGAACATTCATTTTCAGAAGAGTCCTAGGATCCGTTATTAGAGTATTTGGTATTCTTTTATTGATTATTACAAACAACTCACGCAAATCTGCGTGGGGAATATTGCATTTTAAAACCCAAGTTCTGATATTGTCTCGAAATTCGTCATTAATTTCTCCAGTACCAGTCATTACTACGTATGAGACATAATCTGAATCAAAATCATCACCAGAAGAAATTAATGAATCTACGGATTTAAAATCGCTGCTATGGTTTGTAGGTTGCTCTTGCCCAAGCAATTCCTTGGACACTTCTTTTTTTCCCATTTCAGCTTTTTCGTTCAAAAATGTACAGAACCACTAGCTTCATTGTCAATATTGCGTTGTTTTTTTTTTTCTTGAGAGATAAACTGCAATTTTTCTGTATTTACAGAGAACTTTCTTCTAAACACTCCACTTCGTTTGAGTTGCTTCCATTGTTTTAAATCCATGTCTTTTTTATGAAAAAAGTCGTAAAATAACCAAGTTCATTACCTAACCTTAAAGTTTTAACAAAATGTCAATTTAGTATTTTAGTTAATAAGATAAGATAATAAATAATAAATAAAATAAGACTAATTTAGGAGCATAAGCCACATAAATGACGAAATTTCGCCAAAATGAATGTAATTGCTCCTATAACACTCAACCGTTCTTAGCTTACAGGATTTCAAGCAAAGTTTGCATTAACCTAAGCGTTTTTCAATAGTCTTGTAAGAATCTTATAAACGCACTTTAATAGAACCGCGCGAGTAGTTGGGGCGTTATTAATGCTTGAGTATTTAGGCGAGAGTATAAGCCATATAGAGTGCTGATATAAGTACATTTCTCGGTGTGGTCTTGTAAAAGCATTGTAAAGTGCGCTTACAAGTAAGATGGCATTGGCTAAAGCCATTATACGATAAATTTAAGATCTAAAGCATTATAAGCTGCGGTAGTTAAGAGCACTTTGCTAGTTGGTTTGCCTAGTTGTCCGCGCCTACAAGCTTAAACCTAGCAATACACTGTATAGTAAACAGCTATTCTATTATCAGTGGTTGGTTGGTTTAGTTTCAATGGTTATAAAGAGATTTTATTTTTCATGTTCACTACAAGTTACATGTTTATGGTCAAATATAGTTAAATTAAGTCATTTAAAGTCTTGTCTTATTTATATTTGGATACAAAATCCCGCAGTAGATCCGGTGTAGTCTCTTCTTATCTAATGATTTCCAAAATTGAAGTCATGGATGTGAATAGGCCTCTTGCTCACACTTGCCACTTGAGCGGTTAGAGCCAGCGAGATAGATAGATGAGATAGTTTGTATACCTTCTCACTCGTACTTTATTCGAGTTACGGATTTATAACTTTAACATAGTAGTTTGCGTTTCATTATTATCTCGGATAAATTGACTAAGAGTATTGGTGTTATAATAATAAGAATTTACAAAATCTTATATTTTGACTGACAAAAATATTATACTTAGCGCAGTTTAGGAAGTGTTCTTTAAGTAGGGATAGGGACACTTCCTAAACCAAGTAAGTAGTTATCTCAAAGAGCTTGGCTCGAAGCAATGCAATGCAATGAAAGTGGCATTGGGATAAAAAACCTTGCGGCTAATGTTTTGGGGAGTAAGAAGTGCCTTACACTTTATTTTTTCTCCGTATCCCTCGTAGAGAAGAGCTATCCAGGATCCGTTCCTAGATATCGGATATGGAAATGGTCCGGTAAAACCTTCATTGGTACCAAAGCGTAACCCTCATCTCAGATTCTTCGGAATTATGAAGAAAAAACCTTTGAAAAACTTATAAGCCATTGTTGTTTACTATCCTTGCTTACTTTAGAAAATATAAGAAACATTCAGGAATACACTGCAAGCTTCAGTAAAGACAAATAACCACTTTATAATTAATTAAATACTCCTTTATAGGGAACGTGGACAAACTATAGGTGGCAGCACAAATCGACACGAGAACCACAGTGTGGTTAAAAAAAGAAATCTTTTAGATCTGTTATTGTGTTGCCGTCAATAAAATATGGGTTTCTGCCAATTAGAAATGATCGTCAGAATATGTCAAAAGGCCAAAAACTATTTGAATCTGGGCATGTCTTGAAGTAGAAGAAACTGTTAGGAATCATGAAGATGCAGTAATAACAGGCAAAATTGTAGCACAAACGAAAATTTCTAACGTTTATGATGTCAAAATATATAACTGTAAAGTATTTGCTGAACTCGGTTTTTAACCTAAATATTTTGTCTATAATATTATTTATGTCCATGTCGCATTCTTTTCAGCTTGATTGCAATAGAAATATAGCGCTGCATATTGTAGAATTAGTAAGTAATGTAGGAGCCAGTTATTTTGATGTTTACCGAAACAAAATTATTTGAAGTTATGTTTACTTACAGATTTGTTTGTATTGAATTGTACTACTACATACAAAATTTAGCTATTTTTACAAATAACATTATTAGTAATTTCTAAATGTTTTTGAAACTCATACTTTTACATTTATGTTTTTTTACTGCATTTATCTACTTAGGAAGTACTAGACACTGGGAAAGTAATAGAATTTTATACCATTTCACTTATTTTTCTTTGAAGTGTTCGAGCATCCAGAAATGCAACAATAGATTTTCACTTAGTAAAATGTTATTTTTCACTGCTTTAATGTGATTATTTAGTAATGTGAAGTGCCAATGTCAAGTATTGTTTACGTAAATTATTGGGGTTTGCGCCACCAGGCGGCAGAGCTATCGTTCCCTAAAACCAGTTGACCGCCTTTCTCACTAACCTGTAGGATATATGTATGTATGTAAACCTGGAGGATAAACTGACCCAAATGCTAAAACTCAAAGCCATTCAAGCAGATAATTAAAGAATCAAATGAATAATAATGACACGCAATAGACATACTGCAAGTTTTTTTTACAAACTGTTTTTTTTATTCATATCCAGTACTACGTAATCTACAAGTGGCTTGCTGTATAATATGTGGTTTTTGAACAAACCTCGTCGTGGTGACAGAACTTGCTCGTTACATAAACATCAAGATGTATAAACAATGACTGCAACAAACAGACTATGTAACAACAATATTTCAATCAGTAATTCAGTCATTAGAACCCTTATTTGCATGTTAATTATTATGCTTCTTGTTTGATATGTAGCTGAACTTTTTTAGCTGCGGTTTTCACTAGTTGCGAAAATCAGTTTTGATTAATTACTTACAGGAAAGGATATGATTGTATTCCTTCGTTTCTATTTTGACTGGCCTGTTGGTCTAGTGGTTAGTGAGCCTGACTGCTAAGCCAGAGGTTGTGGGTTCGATTCCCACCCAGGACAAATAATTGTGTGATGAGCATGATAATTTGTTCTGTGTCTGGGTTAAATTTATCTATAATATGTATGTATTTAGGAATATATAAGTATGTTTATCAGCAGTCTGGTTACCATAGTACAGGCTCTGCCTAGTTTGGGATCAGACGGCCGTGTGTGAGATGTGTGGAGTTATTATTATTATTCTCTTTATTCATTTAAATATACATATAAATTACATTTTTAAATACATTCAGATTATATCAAAAATACATTTAAAAATATAAAAAATAGTGCCCCACCGGTATCGGGTACAGGGACCAAGCTACCGGTGGTTAGGGTTCCAGAGACAGAAACCTCCTCACAATACGTGCCGTATCAAGAAGGACCGCCTTCTGCATCAGGCCCTTGGTTATGTCTATGCAAGTACTCGCCGTTGGCAAGACGAGAACAACCGGAAATTATATGCCTGAGGCTTTCTCCGGGACGATGACATGCCGACAAATGTCAATTGTGCCGTCCTTCAGGATATGTCTCCGATAGTAGTTCGTCATAACAACTTCATCAGTAATTGCACAGATAAAACCTTCAGTTTCTCCAAAGAGATCACCGAAACGTAGCCAGGACACAGATGAATAGATCTACTTCGGGCCCATTTAAGGCCCGATAAAAACGTCCATGCAGCTCTTTGCTCTTCCATATCTCCCGGCGATCTGTAATATTGATTACTGCAGGTTTGCGCCAGTTCTCTCTACCTAGAGCAAGCGGAGTGAGTCCGTTGTCCACTACTACAACATCCCGATGCATCTCCACGTCAACAGAGAGGAAGTAATCTCTAAGATTGCATACCTCGCGGTTATGTAGTGTCTTGGCATTTAAAAAACCACGACCCCCACATTTCCGCGGGATATACAATCTCATAACCGATGAACGTGGATGGTGCATTCGGTACGCGGTTAGCAATGTACGGACTCTTCTATCCAGGGCATCAAGTTCCGTCTGAGTCCATCTAAGTATGCCAAAGGAGTAGGTTAGGACTGGTATGACCCAATCGTTATAGGCCCGCACCTTATTATCACCTGACAAAAGACTTTTCAATACTTTTTTCAGGCGGCCAAAGAAGCGTTCCTGTGACGATTGCTTCATAGTCAATTCATTTAAACCTAACGCCTGTGACATTCCTAGATACTTGTAAGTTTCGTTCGCGGAAAGGCATCTAAGGTGTGTAAAATCTGCGAGTTTCATACCTTCAGATTCCACAATCTTACCTCTTTTTACATGCATGACTGCACATTTATCCACACCAAATTCCATCCTGATAGATTTACTAAAGTTTTCAGTTACCTCTAGTAATTTTATCAGTTGGACATTGTTGCAGGCAAAAAGTTTCATTATTATTATTATTCTCTTTATTTACTTAATATACATATAAATTACATTTTTAAATACATTCACTATAAAAAAATAAAAACAAATATATTTAAAAATATAAAAAATAGTGTCCCACCGGTATCGGGTACAGGGACCAAGCTACCGGTGGTTAGGGTTCCAGAGATAGAAACCTCCTCACAATGCGTGCCGTATCAAGGAGGACTGCCTTCTGCATCAGGCTCTTAATCCAGCTGCCTAACGTGAGCCTCTGAAGGTGTTGGTCGAGGCTCTTAGCAATTAACCCATGGGCCGAAATGACTATCGGCACAATGATTGCTGAATCCACATCTCACATGTCGACAATCTCGTTAGCTAGGTCCAAATATTTTATTTCTTTATCTTTTTCGGCTTTCAAGAGATTGTCGTCATGGGGAATGGTGATGTCAATAATCATTGTGTACAGGTTTACGGGGCGCAGTCTGTATTACCTTGGATATTTGATTATATTATTTAGTATGTTATTAGATAGAAGGGTAACGTTTGTTGCAGAGTAACCGATTTAAAATACAGATTGCTGGCTATACCTATGTTCATCTTACATAAATTACAATCTTGATACATATATTCTTTGTGTTGGACTAGGATATTTATTCTCTATATATGTATGGTATGTATATAAAAGTTAGCAAATCGAAACTTTTTAATGGGAGACTCTATGTATACGTCCAAGTTTTCTTAATAAAACTCCGAAAATTAACTAATTCTAGCTGACAATCTGAGAACAAATAAATATACCTCTATGGATTTTATAGAGGTAGATATTAATAACTAACGATATCTTTAGGCTCGAGACGTCTTTGTCATTATTGGGCTGTATGCATTCAAGTATCTGAAGATTTATATCAGAGCACCTACTTATATTATTTTACTGTTCATACGAATTGAATGATGAATAACAGTAATTTGAAATGCTTATTTGAAAGCAACATAGATATAATGGGAAGTTCTGCGCATCCGACATGGTCTGATATCTCCCCAGCTTGGTCCGATTGTGTATGAACATGTACCAACCGACGCACCCCGGTAAGTTTTTACTCAAGTACCTAATGATATTCAAATAGAGCGGCATTGGTCGACTGATTAGAATTGTTAATTTGATGTTAATAATTTTAGGTGCAGTATAAAAGTGCAAGTTGTTTTGCGATAGACATCAAACATACATTCCAGTCCAATTTGGTAGCTTCAAAGCAACAGCAAACAATATAGTAGCGATGTCTCCATTTACGGTAAAATAAAATGCCATACGAACATTAGCTATGTGGCAAATGTTATTTTTATAGAAATAAATTAATGTTTTTTTTTTTTTCAGATTTTCTTTGTCATCGCCGTAGCGTATGAAGTTGTTGGAGACAGTGAGTAATCATTTGTTTTTTAAACAATTATCAATTAAGCCTGAAAAACAAGAACAAACTTTCATTCTTTTATCTGGTAGCCATGTGATATTGTTCATACATATGTTACAATTCAGTTCAACTTAATCTGCTTTGATTAAAACTTGCAGCTTATATTCTTCTAGTCTAGTTAATAAACCTGGAGAAATAGTATTTAGTAGTAGTGTTTAATCATATATTAAAGCCTGTAGGTTTTTGATAACGCTAAATCAGAATCATAATATACCTTTACAATAAAATGTTCGTTTAAAGACTTTGACGTAACATAGATCTCATAAAGTAAGCAAACAAAAACACTTTTTTTTTGCAGAAAAAATAGCAGATTCCCGGGGTGAACAATCCGCCATCTATTCACCGGTTATCAGCGCAGGCCACCTCGGAGGTTATGGAGCTAGTGGGCTCGCGGGCGCTGGCCTTGCAGGTGCTGCAATAGGTGGCGGCCACATATTAGCCGGTCCTGGATACGGTGGTTCCGTAATAGGTTCTGGTGCAGCTCTCAACAGCGCTGCTGCAGCCGGTGCTGCTCAACTCAGTGCAATCCAGAACGCACAGGCTGTCCATGCAACGCAAATCGGTAATTCGGCTGCTGCCGCAATCCAGGGCGCTCGAGTAACCGAAGCTGCTGCTCGTGCTGGCCAAGCTCACGCCATTAACAATGCTGCCGCGCTCGATGCTGCTCGCGTTGCTAATGTTCAACGCGCTCAAGCGGCTGCCTATGAAAACGCAAGAGCCGCTGAAGCTGCAAGACGCGCTGCTGCTGCCAGTGCCGCTGAAATAGCTCGCGCTGTTGAAGCAGAGCGTTTAGCCAATGCTGCTCGTGTACAGGCTATTGCCATCGCCAACACCCGCGCTGCGGAAGCTGCTCGCATTGCTAACTCTGCTCGAGCCCAAGCTGCTGCCGTGGCCAGCAGCGCTGCACAGGCACAAGCAATCGCCGACGCTGCTGCCAGGAATGCACAAGAAGGCGCTCTACTCCTTGGAGGTGGTGGTGCTGTGATCGCAGCTCCAGTTGCTATTGGTACTATCGGACTTGGCAGTCTTGGTGGACTTGGATGGGGTGGATACGCCGGGGGCTACGGCCACAGTGGCTTCGGATATGGCGCCGGCAAATGGGGTCACCACCACTAGAATCCACCCAGTGAAGAAAAACTATTGTTCATTTAGATATGTACAGCCATTTCGTTTTGTTATATAGAAATGGTTAGCGGCAGATCTTAAGAGGTTTTGGACTGAAAAACATTATGTAAATATTGCAATATATGCGTATAAGTCTTATAAATAAAGATTAGCAAACACTGATTTCTCTGTTTTTTTTTCTCCTCTATGAGTACAATTATGTATCAAGAGCAGTAAAATCAAGGTACTACCGCAGAAAAATAATTAATATATATACCTATAATCCAAAATATTTTTTTACTATCTGTTATTAAACATTAGAATTAAATCTATACACATATCATAAACACACGCTCACTAACACTGCTTAGTAATTGAAAATACTTCAGAGGGTACTCATAAAAATAAATGCAGACAATAGCTTAAATTTTGAACTTTCTTTTAATATTAGCCATTGCAACGTAAATGATTTATTTTCAGAAATAATTTTATTTTAAAGGTTATTAAGTAGATATTTCTGACTTTGTTCATTTTGGAAGTCTATTTTTTCATTAATTCATGAACTGGACTTACGTGTGATTCAATATTGCAAATCACAATGTGTTCATAGTAAGTTCATATTGTCATTATGGATTCAGAACATTTTATATTCTCTAGTCATTCTGTCTGTTTATTCATATAGCGCCTTGCAAAATTTTCACCGCCTGCGCGCTGGAAGCGGACTGTTCTAATAATTAAATTCAGATAATTCATCGGTATCATTGTATAACAGCCAGAATCAGTAATCAAAGTCATTTTAATGCACCTATGAAAATACTAATTGAAGTACTACTACTGAGCTGTCGACCTTGAACCCCGGTGGCTCGTGTTGATAACACGACTATTGTTACGAATAATTAAGTTGATATACGACATTTGAGAAGAGAAGTTGAGAAGCTTAGGTCCAGTAAACACAGGAAAATTAAGTCTTTACATTGTTTGTTTTTTAATTATAACATTTATAACTTATATAATGACAAGTAAGCCTTTCGATTTTGTGCAATAAAACATTGCTATTAGCCAAAATCAACACATTACAAAAACGCCTTACAAAAATGTATTAGCAAAACAAATAAAGAGTAATGAATACATTTCAGGAAGTCACTATGCATTTGTGGCGTAGCCGTCGAGCATTCAAGTGTAACAAAACGCATGCAATGCCTGAATAGGTATATTTGCATTTATTTATTTTAGGTTAGGCAACAATTATTTGCACAATACATTTACTATTTATAAACTAAGTAACATTTGCTGGTGTAACAATTAATTACAGGCTAACACCGCATGCACAATACACGGTAGGAATTAATAATATATGTTTCTATGTGTTTGTACATAATGTATTTAAGTACCTATATCCTATTTCTATCCCTGGTCTAGACCCCACAGTACAAGCTGTGCTCAGTTTTGGCACAGAATACAATACATAATAGTACAGGTACAGAAGTCTCACTCGGCCAAATAATTTAAATAAATAGCGACTCTTGATTCGACGCAATAAAGTCGCAATTCAGGTCGCACAGCGCTAGTTATCTACAGTTAAATTCACAAAGTTGCCTCTCTTTCTATACCGTAACTCTTATCTGTTCTGACGACACCGCGACGTTAGATTTATCTTTTGAATTGGGTGAAAATAGCGTTGTTTTATATTATTACCAAGTACTCTGTAAATGTCAATATTATTTCTTATTTTTATGCAATTAAGGATTCTAACAAACACATGCCTGCTTGGTGATAGCGGTTGAATGTTCCTATAAAACCTTACAACACCAGACGACTCATCGTGCGTTGAGAACTTATTACGTTTTTTTCTTTCTTTCTTTGCAACGGAGGTTAGGCGACCATACTTATCAGTTGACAAAAACGGCACTTCGGTAGTGCTGCCCAAAAAGGTTAGTTAGTAACCAATCGGTGTGTTTAAATTAAAAGAGAAATCTGGTATTTTCAGACTTGATACTCAAACTTATGTATAATTTAAAAAAAAGAAAAAAATAGCTGCAACTGATTTTATTATGCTCCTTATATAAAGTATAAACATTTAATTTCACGTTATAGAGACATTGTAAATTTCATGGCGTCGTTGCTTTATTAGTTTAACTCTTCGTATCCTGAGGGGGCTTCGCGTCAGCTTTATCACCTTTTGGCATTTGCCCACCGTCCTGACGCGAAGCATCTTGGCGTTGGCCGTCAAGTTTGTGCTCTGGATCAGGGTGTGGGGGGTGGCCCGGAGGCAGGTGACCTTGAGCGTCCTTGGGCATCTCCGCATTAGGTTTCAGGGTCGGTGGCATGTCGAGGCATACCGCCACTGCCACGAACAGCAGCAGACAGGCATACACCTAAAATGCGATAACCACTAGGATGAATTTCCTTACATTTAAATATTGTACAAATAATTAGAATGCAATTTATACAGGAAGGAACTACTGGTTCGAATTTTTTGTTTTTAGGACAACTCCCGCATTAGGAATTACTCCTGTGTCGCGGGGGACTTTACAAACATACAAACAACGGACAAAAAAAACACCCAGACTCGGGTGGAAATCGAACCCACGACCTCTGGCTCAGCAGTCACGGTCACTAACCACTAGACCAACAGGCCAGTTTTAAAAAAAAAATCGTGTTGGTTAGCCCATTTATCGAGAAAGGCTTTTAGGCTATATAACATTATGCTACAACCAATAGGAGCGGAGCCTCAATGAAGAATGTTGCAAAAACGGGGAAAATTTACAAATGCGGACGAAAAAAAATAGCAAAAAATATATTCAGTTAGTTATCATACGCTGTAAGAAAAAAATAGTGTGTACATAGGTGTTACAATACTTTTGTTTAACAAACTTATTTGTTCGTACAGCATGCTACACTATTATAAGAAGTAATTTAGCAAATGAAGTTTGAACAATTGCATTCACTACTTAATACCTATAAGCGCAATATAGATATAAAATTTACATAAGTTTTGTACCAAGTATACTTTAAATGAATTCAAACACTCTTGTATGAGTAGTAAGAACATAAAGCATTTTTTTATGAGAGTTGATCGGTTTAGAAAGTTGTGAATGAATGGAGTCGTGTATATAATTCTTGAAGTTCGAGTTTAAATCATAATAGACTTAGTAATTAGATTTAACACTCTTACCATTTTCCAAGGTGGTTTGGGATGGTTTCCAATAATTCAAGGATCAGTCAAAAGTTATCAGGTACAACTTACATGTAGGCCCAACAATCAATGTTAAAAATTTGCAGGAAAACTTTTTTCGAGTAAAAATTCTAGATAATTCAGTAGAATTTATAATATTTTTATTGACAACTTTTATTGAGTCGGTGGCACAGAATACATAATAGGACCAGGCGGAGGACTGATTCAAGATCAATGTGCTGATTAAATTATTTATTTGTAAAACGTAGATAATTAATAAGAAGGGTATCGGAATATTTTCTCGCTTATCCCTATATAGATAGAGAGCATACATTCTAAAAATTGCAAATAATTAAGTTTTAGCAAAAAAAGAATATTTTTTTTCAAGTCTACAAACTCCCGCGAAATTAAGAATATTCTTGTGGCGTGGGGAGCTTCACAAACATTTAAACAACGGACACAAAGAACACCCAGACTCCGGACAACTATTTGTGGATCACACAAATTTTTGTCCCGTGTGGGATTTGAACCAACAACACTCGGTGCGGCGTAGTGGCGAGGTGACCACTTAAACCATTGCGTCATCCGTGCAGTCAAATTATGATCCCGAAAATGGAAAATAAAGACCATTTTCTTTGAGTATAATTCAAACCTGATGTTTGACGAAGCACAAGGAATGATGTGAAATAAAAACGTAACTTGCATGGTTCCTATTTTTTTTTTTTTTTATATATATTATAGAGGGCAAGCGAGCAGACATTATATTAAGGTAAATGTTTTATCGTGTGGAACAGTGAACTCGTATGTCGGACTCGAACCGACTAAATTCACACGGTGTTCCGTGGGTTACAAGGCTATTGCAGGAGACCCGGGTCTTCCCTAAGAATAAGGCCTCCAGGAACATCGATCAAACGAATTTAATAGATCACCTCGCCAAATAACTGTGACGTGTTCTTGATTGGGACAATTTTATATTTGTAGCTTACGGATAACCTCCTTACCGCGGCTTGCGGTAGAAGTTTAATGGTAGAAATAGTTACACCTAAGGGAAAAACGTTATACTCCCCTTCTTGCAACTTTCCTCTCTCTCTCTCTGTCTCTTTCTATTATACACCATATATGTGTATGTGTGCGTGCAAGAAGGAACTTGGTTTCTGTTTTTTACAGACATAGTAGGAAATAAAATATAAATAATAATAAAAAATAGTACTCACCGCGACTCGAGACATTTTTTATTTTACAAGTACTAATCAATGACTAAAGTTCTTCAAGTAAAATCGTCTTTTATATCTGCTTTCTATATACGCCGGACATTAATCGTGGGATAATCACTGTCACTTAATTAACGTCATTGAAAAAAAAAATTACATTGGAACAATTACAATTCTAGGATACTCGGAGCGATTAATTGCTGCGATATCAATCAGAATTCCGCTAATAAGCAATGAATAGTTATATAATTAAGTTTAGACATGCAGTAATGAACAATAGGCAGGATAATTACGAGAAAAATAGTCCTGTTTCTTTATCAGCTAATAAAGAAATACATATATGTTGGTTTTGCATACCTATTGTTTAGTTAATTTTGTTTACACGCTACTAGTAGCCGTCTTCGTAGGTGCCGATTAAAATAACGTCATCTTAGTTCGTTTTGAACAACTTTTTATACGGCATTTGAATAATTCTGGACTATCGCTGCGTGGTAATTATACGGCAATTGAATAAATGGGGGCTCTCGTTGCGTCTAAATAAAGTTGAGTTTACGTTGACAAGTTATAGTGAAATTTAGTGGCAGTGGATTGGATAATTTTTGCATTTAAATCGGTCCAATTGTAGGATTATAATTTAAAATTACTGTACTTATATTTTAAATTTTTGCTTCCGGTCTTACATATTTTAATGACCGGTCGAATTGATATTTTGCTTATCTTTGGACGTACTATGTCATACAGTTAAATAATAAGTCTTCAAAGCATGTATGGGAAAATATTACTAACCTAAGCGATGAATGGTGTATTATATAACAAAGACATAACTAAAAAATGGTTTCCTGTTCATAGTTCGTGTGAATAAAGAAGGTTTGTGGGCCCATTATTCTACTCATGTTTGCCTAAAAAACATTAACTCAAGAAACTATTTGCGTTAGGTACTTAATATGTTATTCGTTTATCATTGGAGTACTATTCAAAGTCACAAATGGGCTAAAACATAGCAAGATAAGATTATGTTGCGATGTTTTAGCCCATTCGTGAACAGATATTCACGTGTTTTGCAGACCTAAGAGTTCTACATTATGTTCTCAAAGATGTCCGATGAAGTCTGTCAATAATTTGATTTGACATTCATACACAATACAATCAATTAATTACTCTGTTTTTTAAATTTGTTGACGATGCAAAACCTTCGACTCAATCGAGGCTTGGCCGATACTTCACTCCTTTCAGTGCCGTCTAATCGTCATCATCATCATCAATTCAATACAAATAAATAAATTTAAAGTGTCTGTGATGTCAAATTAATAGTTTTTTTTAAGCTCATACAGTTACTTGAATAATACCCATGCCTAAAAACCAGTTTTTTTTTTATTTTTGTCGCTCTGTTTGTTCCGGATAATCTCCGGAAAGAGTGCGCCAATTTCCGCGACTTTCTCTGGTAGATAGCTGGTGTTATAAGGAGTAACTTAGGCTACTTTTATTTTGGAAAAAGAATTAGGGTTCCGCCAAAATATATAAATAGGCGCGGAAAATCCTAGTCTTCAATATATTTGAGGGCGGAAAGTATAAAACCGATTTAACTGCAGCGATTGCG
The DNA here is from genome assembly GCA_949752705.1 of Callimorpha dominula. Taxonomy (NCBI): domain Eukaryota; kingdom Metazoa; phylum Arthropoda; class Insecta; order Lepidoptera; family Erebidae; genus Callimorpha; species Callimorpha dominula. Next base: position 15,205,231 of record OX457006.1, read on the forward strand.
AATTAAAAGTCATAGCAAAATATATTTAACCACTTTTTTTTTTTGGTGACGAGGTGGAAGATCCTCATGGATGTCCTCCGCCCTTGGGGGGGCGAAGGGGTCTGTTGGACTCTTACCGACTAAAAACTACCCCGGTGTTCCGATACTTGCCTATGATCGGGGAAGCGAGAATCGCCATTGCATTCTTCCGCAACCCCCGATAGGCATTGACCCGTCTCACCCTAGACGGATCCCGTCACCCAGTGCGACCATCACCCGTCGGCCGCACTCCTCTGAGAGCGCGCGCGGAACACTGCGCGCTGCCTCTCGGGCCTGTATCTGTTCGGACGACGACTTCCCCAAAAGTTCGCCGTCCGCGGCCGCTTCCTAAGGTGGCCGGAGATCATTAAACGCCTTCCGGCGCCCGGTGCGTCTGCTGCGGGTAGAGAGAGTCGTATTTCGCTCTCTTTCCCGTTCCGCCGCCTCCTTTGCGGACATCACCTCCTCGCAGAAAGGGGCGACAGCGTTCCATGCACTCTCGCTCCGAACCATGGCCTGAAACACGGTTGGGAGCGAGAGACTACAAGCACCAACTGCCACGACGAGATCACAGCGCTGACTAGCCCAGGCTGGGCATTCCGCCAGCGTGTGAAGCGCCGTGTCCTTGGGGCAGTCACCACAATGGTGGCACCGAGACGTCGGCTCCCAGTGGATCCGACACAGGTACGTTCCGAAACAACCGTGTCCGGAAAGCACCTGCGTCATCTGGAACGTGAGGGCTCCGTGTCCTCTCTCCAGCCACTCTTGTAGGACGGATCTTACCGCCGCTATATCAGCATGCCCCGCGCTAGGTCGCGCAAGTCTTTGCTCCCACTCCACCACCAGGGTCTGGCGGCGCTCGGCTCGGTGTGCCTCTACTTCGCAAGGCCACTCGCCCCGATCTAGCACATCCCTGCGCCACCGATACTGCAGCGCAAGGAGTACTGCCTCCAAATCCCAGGGTGCGGATCCGGCAAATAGGCTAGCCGCCTCGAAGGAGATCGTACGGTACCCCCTTATGTCTCTGACGGCGGCTTTCGCAGAATTGCGATATTACGGACCGTCAGAGTGTCTCATAGTCGCCATAAACCGTACGATCCCAGTATACAGTTTTCGGCAGGCTGTATTAGGCCCTTCCAAGTTGGGCAGGAGCCGCGACAGTGCCGCGGTGAAATACATTTAACTGGAACAAGTTTCACAACATGGTAGATCTAATTAGGAATTAATAGGAATGCGGGTGTACTTTGGCATCTTCTTGGAGGAGCAGCCAGCTAAAAACACCGAATTAACTTTTATGGATCATAAAGTAATATTCTATACTTTATGGATGTATACTGTTACGAGCTCAGGTTCGGGATTAGAAATGTTTATGAATAACCCGCAAGCGCCATCTATTGTCGACTATAGGAAGATATTGATGGTGACGATTACATAAACTGAGGTACACGATATCTTTTGATAATACACGGAACTAATAAAGCTATAAATAGAATGTGCCACGATGTATTGGAAAGTTCCAGGGTGATTTCGATTTTTCGGAAGATGTCACGATTTCTCTACGAAATCACGCCGGTAACCCGACGTGTTTTCGTCGTGACGTATACGACGCATGCATTGCGGTATGAATAGAGTTTTTAGTTGAGCAATCAGCGAGTAAACAAGGCGATAAGTGTGAAGTTCGATAAGTGAATTTAAATATTGAGATTTAATTGTAATTGTGTTGTTGTTTGTTCGTAACAATACTAATTTCATGATTAAATATTTTAAGAGTGTATCATATACGTTTTCACCCAAATGATGTAGTTTTAAAAATATTGTAATCAACCATATCAATGGTTTATGAATATAATACAAATAATTAGCTATACATAAAATCTATCTACACAATTTGTACTGTGTGAGTATATTTAATACGCATAAAATCGTTTTTCTTTCTGATTTTGAACGGTAGCCGAGAGTGTTTTTTGGACGTTGTCGCCTCAATTGTATTAACCTAATTTGTCTAAACGAATAGTCGTTGTCGACCTATAAAACGCTAACCTAGCACAGTCCATTTCAATCATAGGACTAAGTTATAGTTTGGTAGTCATTTGTAAACAGCCATTGTTTACAATATGAGACATTTTTTGGTAAGTCAGCTTGATTAAATAATCATTGTTACTCAATATTCTAGAATTCTAGAACAGTTAAACACATTTTTACAAAATTTACTAGGTTTTTGTATGCAACTAAATCACTAAGTTAATGATAATATACGATGTGAATAAATACGCCACCCAGCTATGGAGCGAAACCTTGAAGGATAGCCGTATCCTTAGACATATTTAAAGCCTTTGACCGGGTCTTTCAAGAGGCTCTTTTAAGTAAGCTTTCAGCGTATAGCATACCAACTGAACTCTGCGTCTGGATATCTGATTTCCTGAGGGAATGCTCGTTTCGATTCGTCGTAAGTTGCTGCTCATCCGACCTAATGGCAATTAATGCCGGAGTACCTCATGGATCTGTTCTCCCTGCAACCGTGTTCCTGCTCCATATTATTGACCTTTTAATACCGAGTAGAGAGATATATGTTCAAGTTCCCAAGAAATACAGTCGTCAAGAGAGTCCATGATTGAACGGGTTGATTTGACTTGGAAGACAAACGCTTATTCCATTACCCAATAAATAAAAATTCATTCTTAGGCATTAGAATGTTCGTTTGCTTACTATGAGGTTTTGTGTTGGTACCTGATTAGACAATAAAAATGAAGAAAAAAATAATCAGATGTCGCTTAATGGTTTCCAAGTTATGTTATAATATGTGTATATATGCTATGTATATATAACATAGCTTATAAGCGTTTATTAAATGGATGATGTGGATTTCGGATAATGTAACAAACTGTGAAAAATGTTTCGGAACTTAGTCGCAATGAAACGGAATCGAATATTATATTTTTACTTTTATGTTTTATATTAAGAGTCCAGTTTTAAGTTGTTTTAGGTGTTGTTTACTTTCCAGATCTTCGCGTTAGTATTCCTTGCCATCACCATGGTGATGTCAGCTCCTCAACGAAGTATGTATAATTGTACAAGTTTTTGCTCTCAGCTTTGTTGTAAATCGTTGATTGTAAATCTTCAAGTATCACTTCTATGACCTTTTCTGTACCCCAGACATCGATGATGCAAAATTTCATGATTATCGTTTGAGTAGTTAAGGCGTGAAAGCGAAACAAACAAACAATTAAAAAACACACAACCTCACTTTCGCATTTATCATAGGTATTAGTAAGGATTAACTAAGATAACAATGAATTGTATGAACAAATAGATGAGAGGATCTCGTATGAATTCTTGCGTTCCTAGTCTATCGGTTTAAGCTTTAATTCCGTATATAATTGGTATTTTAATGTCAGAATTGCCATGAAACACAGAACAATGTTCCTATATTTATTTATTTAAAACTTAATGCACAATTTGTACAAAGGCGGACTTAATGCATTCACTACCAGTCAACCTTGGGGTGATGTAGAAAAATTATACGGTTATTTATAATTACTACATATTATAAAACAAATTCCCCCCCACGCGTCTGTCTGTCTGTCAGTTCGCGATAAACTAAAAAGCTACTAAAGGAATTTTCATGCGGTTTTCACTAATAGACAGAGTACGCCGTCCGTAAGTACTTAAATATATTTAATTATTATATATGCTTAGCTTATGCATAAATTTCTATATTATCTAAGGATATACACAGGTTTTCATCAGTTATTATCCTCAGTAGTGAATGGGTAGCTGCTTAACTCTGTCTGATGGCTTATAGTCGCACCTTAGTGTGATCTCAAGTGTGTTATATATAACAATCATTATATATTATACATATTACTAACACAGTGTATGTGTACACATATAATAAGTATCGGTTTATATTTTAACGACATATTTACAATGCACATATTTTTTATTACATATTACAGTTAAAACATTATTATTTTGCCACCGCCAATATGTATCTATGCTGTCCAATATTATAATAATAATTCTCATGTTAAGTGAATTGTATTATAATTCTTAATGAGAATAAATATCTAAACCCACATATACTTCATCCTTCATCCACGCGACGATAAACGTTAATCTGTCTCTTTAATTAAGCCTTTATTAAATTTGCTCACTTAAGGATGATTCATATTAGAAAGTGCCGGGCGCGAGGCGTGGCACATACGGGGCACGGATTACAATTGCTACATAATCATGCCACAACATTTGGCGCTCGCGCCCGCGACACGGACGAGCGACGAACGAGTTGCATACGAGCCACGCGCACAGGCGACCCTCGGGTTACTAACCCACTGTCTAATGTGAATAATCCTGTAACCTTTATTTGGCACCGTCCGCAGAACAGCCGACCGTAATGTCAAGATTTTTGTTTTCAGTGGAAATCTAAAAACTATTTCTAGTCAATAAAAAAATAATAGCCATATTTATCGTCACAGTCGTAGAAAAACGTCGGATTTGATTTTTTGTTTTTGACTTAAAGCCTGCTGAAAACATTATACTTTATCGTAAAACAAAACATTTTTCACACTAACATTTGCAGATTTCTTAAACAGAAACAGCCGTTTTCAAAATATTACGTAAAACATCATTTGAGAGCTTTAAAGTGCGCTCCTGTAAAGTTTAGATTTTGTCCATCAGTTCAGCTATCCTTCGGGAACAGTATTTTTTTCTGCATAAAAGGTACCCTATTTCGTTTTTTGTACCCTTGACTCTTGACAACGTGTGTGTAAAATTTCATGTTGATCAATTGAGTAGTTGAGACATGAAAATAGCAAATAAATATACGTCCATTCGTAATTATAGTATTACTAGCAACGATAAAAAGTAGCCTATGTGTTAATCCAGATCTCCAACTATCTACATACCAAGTTTAGTAGTATTTTTGTTGTTGAAAGAGTAACAAACATCCATACATCCTCACAAACTTACAAACTTTCACGTTTATAATATTAGTCCTAATATAGAAAGAAAGAAAAGAAAGAAAAATATTTTATTTCTTTCTTCTACATAATAATAAACATATCGAAGATCAAATAGGGTGCCTGCGTCAGCTATTGTTACAGATCGCTCTGCAACGCTGATATTCTCGCAGGCCCCAATTACAATTCGAACATTTAAATATCTATATATCTATATTATTCTATAAATATCTATATTGTTATATATATTATAATTATATTCATATTTTACATACTAACAATATCAATAATGTTAGATAAATAATTATATACTATATACATTTTCTATAGGGATGTATGTATTAAAAAAAGAGCATAACTAAGCATGTTCCGTATGTTTACTCGCGATAGTGCTGCGTGATATTTCACAAAATAATTTAATTATCATTAAATCCCTGTGATTAGATTTTATAAAGTCGTGATAAATCGTCTTATAAGGATAAAATTACTTTATTCTAGAATAACTTAGGTCATATTACCAAGAATTGAATGCCTAAGTAAAATAACATAAGACATAGGAGAAAAAAATTTAAGCTATCGACTCCCTGACTTTACTTACTCGAGTGTCATACTCATTAATAAGAGTCAGATGACTTCCTTTTACGTACTCGTAGCGTTGAGATGAGTGACGTTTTGACCAGTTTAAACTAGCCGTGGTCATAGAATAAAGGTTTTTTTTTTGTAAAGACTACCTTAGATGATACTTAATAATACTAAAACTTAATATGGGTCACAAATCACTAGTATTTTTGTAACCCCATCATAGGTACGTGCTTGTGTTAGATTGGTTTCACCTCGGTTGTGTACTGGGTCGGGTTTGAACCCGCAACCAATTGATCGCAAGACGGACGCTTTAGCCATTACCCTTCCACAGTTTAACTTACAAGTTTAAAAGTTATGAAAAAGTGCGAGTTATTATTTTTAATGGCTGTAAAGGCGTTTGGGGCCGAGCCTTTAGTGGTGAAAGAATTAATATTAAATTTGGTTGTATAATGGATTATCACATACAGTGGAGCAGAGAATCACGAAGCGACGAAAACTAGTTATCAAAAATAATGTTACATATCTACTCTTTAGAGGATAGATAACGTTTTTGTTATAAACGATTTGATTCTTCAGAATTAGATATAAGCAAAATAAACTAACATCAAAGTCAAACTCACTACTTGCAATCAGCGGAAATAGGGATAAGTAGAACATTATTTCGTCATAAAGAGACGCGTAAAACTGATAGTGCTGGTGATCATAAAGCTGTTATTTTGGTGACAATGTTGTTAAACGAAATTCGTACAAAAGTTATAAATGAGAATTAATTATCATTGTTAACCGACTTCAAAAAAGGAGGAGGTTCTCAATTCGATTGGATGTTTTTTTTGTATGTATGTTCACCGATTACTCAAAGACGCCTGGACCGATTTGGAAAACTCTTCGTTTGTTTAAAAGGGTATACTTCCCAGGTGGTCCCATGGTCATCGGGTCAGGATCTGATGATGGGTTCCTGGACAAATCGAGGGAACTCTTCAAATTTTATAGGCACACTTAAAGCGATTTGGGTATTTTGAGGCGCATTGAAGTCGGTTTGAGAAGAAACGCACTCAAGGAAGTTTCATATGAACATGGCGTCCAGTGTGCTGTTTATATGCAAGAAACAAAACATTTCAGTTGTAAGGCGACTAGTCAAAATAACCAGTAAACAAGATTAGTCGGTAATCTCGGCATTCAACCATATCTTAGTAAGCATTAGTAATAGGCTTTGATTTTTATATATAATCGAAGACAGGTATATAATCGAAGGTCGTACGTTAGGTTGTATTAAATAAATAAATAATGACTGTTATTTTCTTTACAGCACGCGGCTGTCGACCTCCAAGTAAGTATCATTTGTTTATAGTGTAGGTGGAATATTCATTGGCTAACCTAGAAACTGTTATACATTATATTATGTACTAGCAGCTTTACCGGCGTAATTCTCGATCCCGTGGGGATATCGGGATAAAAAAGTAGCCTAGGTGTTAATCCAGGTCTCCAGCTATCTACATACCAAGTTTCATCGCAATTGGTTCAGTAGTTTTGGCGTGAAATAGTAACAAACACCCATACATACATCCATACATCCTCACAAACTTTCTCGTTTATAATATTAGTAGGATAATTAGGTGATTTTTACAAGAAGTTACTTAATTAACTGTAGTGAGTCAATTATTTATAACCGAATATAACCATGGCCATTAGAAACTGCTATCAAAACTGCATTTAATATTTTTTTATGGGGTAGGGGGCAAACGAGCAGACGGGTCACTTGATGGTAAGTGACTACTGCCGCGCATGGACCGTCACAAGTGCGCAGCCGGCCTTTAAGGTGGGAGTAGAGGAAGGGGGGGAAGAAGGGGAGAGAAAAGGAGAGGTTAGGGTAAGGGCCTCTGGTAACCTCACATACAATGAAAGCATAGCTTCATTGCCGGTTTTCTGTGAGGCTGTGGTATCACTCCGGTCGAGCCGGCTCATACGTGCCGAAGCATGGCCGGCTACTTTGAAAAGTTACTATCTATATATTGTAGTTTAGTAATTAAAATAACCTTTCTCTGTTTTATTTCAGATGGAGGTGAAGCTGTCAGTGAGTATAATGTTTTAAAAGATGGTGATGATTTGTCAGTATGATCGTAAAACTCGATTTCAAATCATCGATTATCACGTCCACTTTTGATTACTATTGTTGATCGTTATAGGAATTCCGACAACCACTTTAACTATATTTACCTTTGTTTTTGATGACTGGACCAAACTACGCGATACTTTTTTATCTTATCTCCCTAATAGACTGATGATATACGTTTTCTTAAAGAAACAAGTGCTCAAAGGCTGACAAATTATTTTTCACATAGAGAAGAACATTTCTTCATTATGATTGATAATGCATCTAAGAGGTGCATGCACACACCTGTATTCCTCCCCTTGTCTTGAAGACATAAGACCCGTTTCTAACGAGCAGTACTAAAAAAGTAACGATGATCAACAATCTCCCTCGTTTAACCTTTGTCTTGTTTACAGCCATTGGACCAACAGACGTGGTGACCAGCGGACCCAGCACCGCTTTCCCCCAAGAGTGTAAGAATATCACTATATTACTGACCATAAAAATCAGGAATCCTGAGCAGAAAATATCATTTTGTATAACTATTAGTTTTGGCACCACGGCGAACCAATTGGTGATAGGGGGTAGAGGAAAGCAGCTATCCACTTAAAGTTGCCCCCCCCCCCCCTCACCCATTCTCGAAACATAAGTTACTCAGCAGTACAACAGTTACAGTAATTCATACACAGGGCTTCCTTCTTAGAGTATTTTTTTTTCATTGCATAGGCGGCAAACGATGCGTTGCCGGCCTTTAAGGTGGGAGTAGGGGAAGGGTGGAAGAAGGGAAGGGGGGCGGAAGAGTTAGGGCCTCCGGAAATCTCAGTCACTTGGCGAAAAACAATGAAAGCTTCACTGCCGGTATACCCACGGTCCTTTGCAATAGACCCACTAGTGACGGAACACCGTGTGGTTTTAGTCGCTTGGATTCCGACTGTATAATTGTTGTGCTTTCCAAGTCTACGGTTCCGGTACGGGTATTTTGAGAAGATATATGCCTATCTAGCACTGAATTAATATAAATGTGTGTGTGCGTGTGTGAGTGTGTGTGCTTGTGCGCGTGTGTGTGATTGTGTGTGTCTGGTATCGCCTATTTTATTGATCATCATCAGCCTTACAACGTTAACTGTTTCTTCTGTTTACAGGGCTCCGTGGTTGACACTTTCACGTTCTGAACATAAACGTCACATATCGAATGCATGGATCAGTTTATTTAAGACTGTAATCTAATATATATAAGTTTATATATTATTTTGGCACTTCACTACCTTAACACCAAGGAACATGCGCCCCTATTGTATATAAAATGTGGGCTCTACTATAATGGCCATTATAGAATGACAATTAAATAATTTAGTCCAGCATTTAACTATTTCCAGGAATTGTAAAATATATTTGTAAAAATGCACATATGTAATGCTTTTTAATTTTTGTACTATTATTATAATTACATACAAGAAATATCTAAGATATAGTTAGACCTCTCGATTTGTGGTTTATCTAATGCACTCACCATTATTTTTTTACCATAAACAAGTAGTCTCTTTAATATACAATATAATTTAAATGTCATGCATGCCTGTGATTTGTTTAATTACTCTGATAATGTTAAAATAAGGATGTCTCAACTAAAAAACATTGTAATTATGCAGTTGGTATGCTTAATATATAAATAAATAAATATCTATTTTGATTGGTCTGGGTATTTATTGGTATTACGTGTATTTTGAAGAAATAAAATGTTTCTCAGTACTTTTATTCGTATTATAATGCCTTCAGTACAAGCTATTAGCTTAGGTTGAATCAAGATTAAGGTTGTAACAATAACAATTAGAAAAAAAATGTCTGCGATCCTTTAATTTATAAAATTTAGAATGAAGTCGGTACAATCTTGGCAGACTTCGCGAGTCTTTGAGAAAAGTATATAGAAGGGCAGGATTTCTGAAGAAGTTTTTCTTTAACGTTAAAGCAAGTGATAAAAAGGTTGAATAATGTCAACTCACATCAATTCCTCTTTATTAAACGTCAAAACGATACGTTGTGTAGAAAAATGTATGAAATAAAGGGCCATGACGTCATACTTCCCTGTTGTCAAATCATTTACTTCTAATGTGTAATGATGATGTACGTGTAATGATTGGCCTGTTGGCCTAGTGGTTAGTGACCCTGACTGCTATGCTGCAGGTCGTGGGTTCGATTCCCACCTGAGTCTGGGTGTTCTGTGTGTCTGTTGTTTGTATGTTTGTAAAGTCCCCCGCGACACAGGAGTCATTCCTAATGAGGGAGTTGTCTTCTTTTAAAAACAAAAACTGTTTTGTTATACAATTAAAAAATAATAACATATTTGTAAATAATAATGATATTTATTAAAAACTATACGGTTTTACTCACGTTTGTATTTCGGGGATGCCCGACTAGTTTCGGACCCGACGGGGGCCCTTTCTCAAGGAGTGAAGCGTCCTGCCGCGACGGTGTCAGGCGTCACACTGGGTTTACAACGCTGCCACCGGTTCCTTTGCCTTTCGGAACGTGCGGATGTAGACAGTTGCGTTTCCGTTGCGTTGTGTGATGCGCTGTTGTTACCAACATCCACCGCGGTGCACACCATACTAACCGTATCACTTTTTTTTTTTATAAGGTCTGTCAGGTCTGTCTCATGAGATGTCAGTTTTAATGCCGGCCGCCAGGCAGGGGGCAGTGACCAGCCACTGTCTCTGTTGAAATTCGGACGACGACTTATCTCGATTGCTTCGCGTATTTTTCGCAGTACGAAATATTTTTCTCTCGCCAGTACGGAAGTCTTATCGAAACGTATGTAGTGAGGCGTGTCTGTTTTGCATGCGTGTTCAGCGACGGCCGACCTGTTGCAGTCCATGTTTTTCATACATCGTATGTGTTCCTGTAGTCTGGTTGCGATGCTACGACGAGTCTCTCCTACATAGCTCAAGCCACAGTCACAAGGGATCGAGTATACACCGGGGGCCCCCAGTGGATCAACATCCTTTGGGGAGCGCAATAGTTCTCTAAGTTGTCCATGTGGCCGGAAGATTGTTCTGATAATGTAGTTTCGGCTTAATGTTCGCCCAATCTTATCAGTTACTCCGCGTATGTATGGGAGAAACACGGGTTTCGTTCTACACCGGGTGTCCGTCGATTGACTACCGCGCCCGCAGCCCGGGTACATTTCCTCCAAAGGTATCCATTCTGCTCTAGTGTGTAGCCAAATTTCCCGGGATCTTTTTTCAAAAATTACCTTACCAAGGAAGAAATCCAATGGTATTTACTGAAGTGTAATTGTAGTTATCGAAAGACATTTTGCTTATCTATTGATACTGTGAGACTTCTTCTAGCTAACTAAAGACAACTCGCGCATTAGAAATATTCCTGTGTCGCGGTGGGCTTCACAAACATTTACACAACGGACAAAAAGGACACCCACACTCGGAACAACTATTTGTGGATTACACCAATTTTTATCAAGTGCGGGATTTAAACCTACAACACTCGGCGCGGTGACCACTTAACCCATTGCGCCATCCGTGCAGTGTACATTTTAGGGTTGCGTACCGGAAGAGTAAACAACTGGACGAACAGTGGAGGCTTAGTAATTTAATATGCCTCCGGGAGGCTCTTCTCATCCAGGAGGCTTCTGTGCTTCTGGAAGGAGCTAGGCTGGCTCAACTAGTCAGCTTATTCGAACGCATAATGGACCGCCTATGAGTCTAAATGCGGAAACAGAGCCATTAACCAATACCAATACAAATGCCTCCGCTGCCGCGCTGTTCGTCCGTGCGTCCGTCTATCTGTGAGGGGGCTGTATCTCATAATCCGGAATAGGTAGACAGTTAAAATTTTCACATAATGTGTATTTCTGTTGCCGCTATAATAACAAATAATTAAAATAAATTAAAAAAAATACTAGAAAGATTTTTTTTTGGCTTTTTTTGCTCGACCTTAATAACGGCAACAAGTAGACGCTTGAAATGTATTGTATTGCATAGTATTAAATCTTGTAAGATGGTGCGGAACCCTTCATGCGTGAGTCCGACTCGCACTTTTTATATAATTCAAAAGTAAAAATTTATCGATAAAGATAACATATCACATGCCAGTTTGTTATTTATTCTAAGTAGATTAGAACATTACAAACTAACAATCCATTTAAATTGTTAAGACGTGTGCAAACAACCTAAAAAAACTGCAAACCAGCTATGTGAGTGCACTGTCCTAGCTGAATCTGTGTTTATTTTTTGTTTGTACACAAAACTGTAATAACATAAAAACACAAACGGAAATGATTACTCATGATTAAATAAGATTTGGTTGGTAAATGAGTGGTTACGTTAAAAAACTGGCACGATGATTGAAACAAACATTAGATCGCTTGTTCTCATCTTCTTTGGAACATTTTATACCTTCGACTGCTACACCGTCGCAGGTTCGATACTCGCTCAGTGTAGTTATATACATGAATATGTCTATTTGCATTGTTCTGGGTGTTTGAGGGTCTACGTATAATATTGTTAAATAAGTAGAGGAAATCTAAATGGTTGCGTTGGGACTTTTACATCTCTACGAGAACTAAAAATCTTCATCTTATCAGTAACTAAAAGTCCCAAAGGGACGATTTTTTTTGTTTCCAACTATGAAAATTGAGTCAGCCTCATTCAGGCATTTAGTCCGCCTCATGCAATTTATATGCAGGAAGTGTTATAAATTAAAAACTAAAAAAATATTCCATGATTAATCTACGATAATTATTATCAGCCATTGGTTTTAATAGCCTTATTTGTTTTTAACAATAAAAACTGAGAATATGTCGTTAGTTCATAGAATTAACAATGTACAGAGAAGTTTTATGGTCTCGTGGGATTCCCTGTTCATATTTACCTAGCAAAAACATCTGAGAAAACTATTTGCTTTAATTCGTAGGTCGTTGTACAACGTTGTTCAAATTAGGATTGGAGTGCTATTCAAAATCACGTATTTTATCATCCGGAAATTACAAGGTCAGACACCAAAACACGTGCTTATTGCCGGTACCGATAATGGTTTGTCTAATATGATACGAAGTAGTGTTTTTCTAGGCACAATTTTTTATTAAACGTTACTATCACAGATTACGAAGGTTTCCTAGGAACAAATTTCAAGAAAGTTAATTTAGTAATTTAGAGTTTTGTTACGTTGTTCTTTTACTTTAGAATAAAAGTATTAGAAGTGTGCATACAACAATCATTTTATGTCAGTAAAACTACAAGACAGAGTATATTATTTATCCTTAGGCGTAGTTTATTGATAAAGTTTATCAACGAATTATATGATTTTAAATTGAGGGATTCATATCGATAATTTTATTAAATATAAATATCTATGGATGTGCAAATATCATCCAATTACGAACGTGCCCTTTAAGAGTGAAAAAGTAATAAGCAGTATTTCACACACCAAACAAACAAAACACCGTACCTAATTAAAAAAAAAATATACGTGATTTTGCTGCGGAACCGTTTTTTTTCGACAAAACATCAAGTATTTGTTTAGTCTGGACAAGATACTCGCCTAGCTATATATATCTAAACGTACCATCCGTATTTGGCAATCATACACCAGAAATTACAGTCTACAGTCATTTGTGATTGGTGATCAATTACTACAAAATGAAGTGTGTTTTGGTAAGTCAACCTATTTAAATTTATGTACGATCTCTTACCTAATGTTACGATTATTAGTATACCTATTACTTTAGAAAAAAAGAATAAGTAAACAATCGAATTTTGAACAGTGATTCATGAGACGCAAATATCCCTTTTTGTTCTACTCACGTAGACAACCACATCATACTTTCTTTTGCAGAGTTAACATCTAATTCATGTACCTAACTAAAAGTCTGGGCAGTAAACTCTTGTATAAAATAGTACATAAATATTTGGATAATGTACCTATCAGTATGACTTTGGTTGAGGAAGCATACGGAAAATAAAATAGCACAGATAATAACAAAACGAATAGGAATTAACTCTAATCTTATCGCTGTGCCTTGTTTAATCACATCGATATTTTTATGCCATACTTAATTGAAGTTCTTGTTCTACCTTATTTATGTTGTGTCAAGAATGAAAAATTCTATATTCTCGTGCTATAAGGTGTTTTTCTTGTTCCAGATTTTGGTTTTGTCAGTTATCGCTATCGCCATGGCAACTCCCCAACGAGGTATGTAACGTAGGATATATTTTGGTTTATTAGTAGATTATTTATTGGTAAAGTTTTTCCTCAATTTTGTGCGCATAATTTCTATCGGATCAATTTATTGATTAGTAGGGTAAAACCTTTTATGTTCTATTCTGTATTTCTTCGGATTTCTCAATTAGTTAATACGGAACATAGTTTAATAATATGTTATTGCGGAACTTGAGCGAAAATGCAATTTGATTACATTATTATCTGTTTTAATTTTTGATTATAACTTCTTTTATATGATTAAATTGACTTCTATAAGTAAACGAACACAAGACATGTCTGTAAATTATTATCTAGATGTAAGAAAATTAAATGTGTATCATTCGTTGGCGATCCAATTTTTTTTTTTTATTAAAGACACTACTGAAAAGGAACCTTCATCTTGCCTTTATTTTTACATATTAGCTTAAATCTTTCAACATAGTTTTTACAGATGTGAAAACGTCCAGTTAACGTTAGAGTTAGAGTAGTAGTTAGAGTTTGCGTCGTCTAAAAAAGAGTGGGGTGCTTGACATCAAATCTTACAAATAGTACATTGGTACCTAGCTATTTATAAAAGTACTTATAGTAAAGAGCACCCTACGTTTTTTACAAAATAAACGATCTTCATATTTAAAAATTATTTTCAACTTTGTCGCTTGTTGCTAAAATTATATCAGAAACATACAAGACACTACTAAGTGACATTACGTAATAGTTGGTGAAATTAGTTAACATTATTTATTATTAGCCATGGTCGTTCCACCCTTCTTCCATTCCTCACGGTTTAGAGCTTTCTGTCGCCAATCTTCCCAATAAGCATCCAGTTCATCACATCATCTCTTTCTGGGCCTGCCGTGACGTCGTTTAACGTTGCGTGGGCACCACTCGGTACTGAGTTTTGCCCACAGATCGTCCGGCATGCGGCAGTTGTTACCAGCCCAGTTCTATTTTAGGCTGCAAGCCTTATGGCCAACGTCGGCGAGCTAACATAGTTGTAAAATTTACACTCTTAATTTTTTTTTTCATAACTTCAATCCAAATGTAGGCGTTATCAAAATATACTTATTCTGATTTGCACTTTTTTTGTTGCAGGGAACTTAGTCAACAACCGTAAGTATTATAAAATCTGCTTGCTTGAGTGACAGCGGTGTTGCGATTGTTGCATGGAAATGATTTGTATGGGGCTAGGCTACCGAGAAGAAATCCTAAAAATCATTCGGAAGGCCGGGTGGCTCATGTCAAGTCATGTCCGACGCGTACAGTTTTTTTATTTTTGCCTTGTTTTATCCCAATCCTCTTACAAGTTCAATGATGTATAAATTAGAAATATGAGAGTGTTATTACGTCTATTTCGATAGGTATATTACTTATTCAAGAATACATTTTTCATGTAACTTCGAGATTATAACAGTGTGAAGTGGATACATTAAAACAAAAAAAACTTACTTTGCTTTAAGAAACTATTTCAGTTGTGTTTATGTATTCCTAATGCCAGACACTGATTAGTGTGTGTGAGCTCATTTGTTTCACCACATCAACCAATCATCATACAATTTCGCACAGGATAGTACATATCAAAGCTTATCAAAGAGTATACAAACACTAGTACATATATTATGGTAACGGTCATCCAGAAAGAAGCATTGCTATATTAACTTTGTGTGACTAATGACACAAATGAAAAAAATCTATTCAAAAATTCAAAAACACTAACACCTAACATTTTTTTTACAAAATTAGTTAAGCATTTTTTTGACCAGTTTTTATGTTTTTTTTTCAGCTGACTCGTTCTTCTACCAACCATCAGCACAGTATCGTAAGTATTGCAAATTATGATTACTATGAAATATACAATATATCAGTTACGTTTTAAGACGCCAATAGATACTAGTTGCCTGTAGCAGAAATATTTGCCCCGTGTGCCTTAAACGAGACACTGGCTGTGTATTATTTCTTGATAGTTAAAGTTGAATTCTATGAGTCCATTTTATGAAGTGTCAAAGAATAAGAAAGTATTGAAAAATAGCAAGAAAGATGAACGCTTATGGGGTTTATTAGCAGTTTTGGATGTTAGTATTTGTACAATGCACGTCACGTTACGTTGTTGATACACGTTACTTAATTATTCCGTAAAAGGTATACAAAGTTATACAAGTTTCGACTTGTTTGTATATTAGACTTATAAACATATATATACACTGACACTCCACCCGTGACCACGAGAGTTGAAACGTTGTTTAAACAAAAAGGTATCCATTCTTATCGTTACTACCGCGTTCACCTGAATAACGATTTACAGATAATTTAAAATTTGATTTATAAATAAGACTTATTTCCTTTTTTACAGCTGGCGGTAACGGGCCACAAAGTAAGTAAAGTTATGAATAGATACGTCATATGAAAAAACTAACGTTAAAGCAATTCATTGGTTAGCAATTGTAACAGAAATTACTCATTTAATAGTTCTAATCTCTTTTTTATACTGATTAAACACCCTGAGAAAAGTCTGACAACTAACTTCACCTTCTTAAGCAAAATTTAAAACGTTTGCATCACTGAATTAATTTGAAATTAGTAATACATATTAATTATCCTTAATTGAAAAAAATAAGCCTATGCACGTGCGAGGTATTTCACTTGCAATCTTATCCCCACCAAGGAAAACGACGAAATAATACGTCGGAGTCGTACTCACTGAAGACCTCTGTAGTTTCGACATTAGACATATTGCCGTCAGATGCAGCTTACAAGCAACAAACCCCCGATTGATTTTGGAAATAATTTTGGCTACCACGTCCAAATAAAGAGAGACATGTGCACACTGCCTTTCCTGACTGGTGGTCGGGTGAAAGACTGTCACTATCAGCCTTACTAATCCATATGGGTAATTTTGAAGAGCGGTTTTTGGTTAATCCGGGGTTCGCTACAGTCTGTGGAGCTTGACTATCCTTTGATCATAATCTTTTTAGCACATTCTTGTCGTAGGTGATCTACTTTTCATCACCAGTGATCAATCTTTTCTAAAATGGTTCGGTTTCATTACGTTTCATAAAAAAACCTTGTATTACCCTTAAAATGATTTTCTTTACAGGTGGCGGTTTTAGGCCTCCAAGTAAGTAGACTTATAAAAATAATCTTATTTTTTAAAACAATTAAAATTATATGTTGTTTCCGAGAGAGAGTTGAGGACTTTTATCGAAAATAACAATGAACTTCTGTCGCATATAATTAACCAGTTGTAGAGAACACATTTAGCAGCTTATTAGTAATTAAAAACTACTGTATAATTAATTATGTATTTATACGGGAATTAACGAGATCACGAAATAGGTATTACATAGGTACCTCTGAATTACCTGCGGTTTCAACCAGGTTGCATTGGCCGTGGTCAGAGGCTGACTGTCAACCGGGTTGAAAAGTTAGCGTCCCTTAGGGAGCTTCTAAGTTGTTACCTAGACTCTTACTTCTTCTATTCTTTTTTTTGGACTGTGTCAAACTAAATTAATACATTCAATCTTCGATCAAATATACGAGGCATTCAAGCAAGAAATGCTGTGTGCAGAGCCGTTTTTAACTATTTTACTATTTATTATCAGGATAATTTGTAGTTTCAATAATAACTTTTGATCTTTTGCGTTCCATGATGACATGTATATGTATATGGAATTAACGCAATCACGTAATAGGTATTATTACATACCTTTGAAAACGTATGTAATATTTTTTACGTGATCGTGTTAATTTCCGTAAATATACATAATATGTTGTAGGTTCAATATGTGAAAATCTCGTATTATAAATTGATTTTGCTATTTCTATTCAATCATTCAATTAATTAATTTTTTTTTGTTTCAGGTGGTCCTCAACGTCCCAGTGAGTATATTATTATATTAAGACTTTTTTGTATATTTTTGAAAGTATATATTAGCCACTGACTGTGCCCTTCGTTCGACAGAAAACTGCGGTTAATCATTACTATCAGAATACTATTGCATTATTGCGCCTTTGTAAATTTAAAGCACAAAAACAACAATGTTTTAATTACTATGAGTACCGACAGTTCAAGCAGAGTCTGTTGTACCTTTTTATGGGGTAGGTTGCAAACGAGCAGACGGGTCACCTGATGGTAAGTGACTACCGCCGCCCATGGGCACCTGCAACTCAAGAGTCACAAGTACGTTGCCGACCTTTAAAGTGGGAGTAGGGGAAGGGAGTTAAGATGGGGAGAGGAATAGAAGAGGAGGAGGGGGTGAGGAGGGAAGAGGGGGAGAAGGGGGAGAGGGAAGGGTTAGGACCTCCGATAACCTCACTCACTCGGCGGTGCGTTGCCGACCTTTAAAGTGGGAGTAGGGGAAGGGAGTTAAGAGGGGGAGAGGGATAGAAGAGGAGGAGGGGGTAAGGAGGGAAGAGGGGGAGAAGGGGGAGAGGGAAGGGTTAGGGCCTCCGATAACCTCACTCACTCGGCGAAACACAACACTAGTGTTGCTATGAGGCCAGTTTTCTGCGAAGCCGTTTTATCACTCCGTTCGAGCCGGCCCATACGTGTAGAAGCATGGCTCTCCCACTACCCCTACCCTGCCCTATCGATTGCTGATTACTTCTTGGCCTCCGTGTGTGGTTTACATAAAACTTTTCTTTCGTTCACAGACATTGGACCCACATACGTGCAAAATGGACGTCCTCAACAAATCCCACAATCATGTAAGTATATTGTCAATGTTTTAAGTAAAGAGAGGCATGTATTTATGTACCTACGTCCTAAACCAAATATTTTATTCATACGGCTATATTTTTATTTAGTTGTTTTTTTTTGTCATTTTTTTTTGTGATTGAGGGCTTAGAACTTTAAAACTACGAATACGATGTCCACATTGTTTATTTTTCTTATGTTCATGCCTATGTAGAAGCATCTTTTCTAAGATTTTACTTACCAGGAGAACCACAACACTATAAATGAAGTGGTGTTTAACTGCACTTTGCTATTAGATTGAATGCTTTGGATTGAATATTTTATTGTTCAATTAACACAATATTTCTATGAATGTGTTTCATGTTAAATGCGTAATAATAATGTGATAATTTAAGAAATGTTTTTTTGATCGTTACATAACTATTTACAGGGCTCCGTGGCGGAAAGAAGTAAGCTCTACAGGTGAACAACAAACATTGGCTGACATGAAACAATGAATTTGAGACTTTAAAACAATAAATTACAGTTTATATTACTTTGACTTTTCTTTACCTATTATTGTGACAAATAAAAGCGGCAGTGAGCTGTACCAGGCCAGATCCATTCCACAGTATAGGTATAAAGCTAGAAATACACGGCGGAGTCAACTAATCGTGCCAAAATTCCCGGTCGCGCGTTACCTAATTTAATGCTCATTCACGCGCTAAGTCGCGTCATCCGTTCGTATCTGGACTATCGTCAACTGTGCTATCGTACTTGTAGCTTTATTCCTACTGTGCGGAGTGGGACTGGCCTGCTAGAAGTCGAATACGGCTTGACCGATCAGAATATTTTTTTTTGGTTTTCGTTTGGTTCGCTTTAAATACAGGGGTGGTTTAAATAATTTATATTTTGAAAAAGCTAAAAGAACAGCTAATAAATAAAAAAATCAAAATTGGTAATTTCGTCCCTTTGGATTACTTTTAATAGATGGCATTCGTGACGGACCTATCGTACAACTGATCTGACACGAAACTGTCATTTCTTACGTGCAGTTGTGTAAAATATATTACATTAAAATGTATTTTTCGTGATCAAACACGTTGAGGATTTTAAGTAAATACTTGGTTAAAGTGAATTTAGGTACACTTTGCGATTATTTGTTTTGATCGACCATTTTGCCACCTGTATTGACTTTGTAGGTTTAGAAATGACCAGATATTTTAGCGTGATTCGAGGATATCGAGATTTGATTGACTGTGAAAACAATTCCACGTCGTTTTCTGGAGTTTGTTACAATGCCGAGGAGAAGACTTTTTAGAAGACAATTTATTTAAATAAATGACAGTTAACAGCAATTCACACTTATATTCGCTATTCTTCGCTCTTGTCACTCGCTGATCGCATAACTCGAATAAATCCACACCGGTTACTGGCGGCCTATCTTAAAGAAAGTTCATATACTTTCCCGAAAAGTCTGACTCGACATACCTTTCTAGAACAACGGTGAATATGCAATTAGTTCTACTACTCGTTAACAGATGGTGCCCACGTGTCAATTTAGGCTTTCGCAACATTATGGGATCGCCACAAAACATAAACTGACTACAATATTTGCTTAATTTAATATAGTACACACTTGAAAACAACCGTTAATATGTTCAAATAAACTTATAAAATACGTGTATGTGTAGGTACTTAATATGTTCAGATCTTAGAACTAACTATTCTTAGAAGTCATGAGTCAATTAAAATATGTTTTTTACATTCTGCTGAAATTAATATTTACATTACCTTGTAACGCTTCGACAATTTTTAAAGTGTTTACATCAAATTAAACACCTAAGACAATACATTACACAGCACGTACGTACGTACGTCGGTACCTACCAAAGGCTAAATTTAAATTTAAACTTCTCGAATATATATATTTTTTAAATAATTTTCTTTAAGTATATTAAAATTTGAGATCGCTTTCTTTTCTATTAAAAAAAAATTGTGTGTGTGAAATTCACACACGGCAGAAGTTAAACTTCAGAAAATAATGAACCAACGAATTTTAATACGCAAATGCACAAAAATGATAAACGTGAATGATACACCACGTTGACTATGATGCATTTTCTTGTATTCTCTCTCATTCTCTCGCAGGCTAAATCATATTTATGAATGTTTGTCTCTTTTTAAATGACTTCCAAAAAGGAGGAGGTTCTCAATTCGTCGTAATCTTTTTTTTATATATGTTCACCTATTACTCGAAGAGCCCTGAACCAATTTTGAAAATTATTTTTTTGTTTCAAAGGGTATACTTCCCAGGTGGTCCCATTTAAATTTTATCGAAACCAAAATATCTAAAAATTGTACACATCGATGATGTTTCCGTTTGCTCCGAAACATCGCTGTCTCATTGGAGCAGTGCGTTTGGTTGGCCTACCTATATTATATTTAAACAAAATACATCTACTTTCCACTAAAAAGCACATTGAAGTCGGTGATACTTTTTTTTAAAAGCTAATTATTAGTGTGACTTTTTCGTTCCATGGAATTTTCAAATCACATCTATTCTAAAGAAGTTTCGCTTCAAAATAATAATATTAAAATATGTTTTCATCCTGCCTTCTTTTCTACTACATGATGTTTTTATCAAATACTTTTCAAGCTCAACTGTGGTGAATTAATCTCACTCTGTAGTTTTCGTTTTCTAACTAACAACGTGAATTTTATGAACCATGAGCTAAGTAAGGCTAATAGTGATAATTATGTGTTCTACGAACTGAATTGTTTGGGTTCACTGTTAAAAGAGAGGTACAGCGTCCCTTAAGTTCGGATCTCCTCTTCCTTGCTGTGCGGTTCGAAGGAAATTTCTTTACATCAGGTGGATTGCATGCGTTCTTTTATGAGGTGTATAAATATAAATACATGAAATCGTACATTATTAGTATGCTCGTAGCTAACGAGCATACAAACGTACTCCAAACAGCAGCTTCGAAATGAGGCCTCTTTGACAGCTAGTCCACCTAAGATGTTTTATATGATTGTAGTCCACCAGTTCTTAATATATTATGTATTTGTAATAATTTTCTTTTGAATATGATATCGCTAAGGTAAGGGGGCAAATTTTCATGTTTTCTCTTAGAGTATTTATCGTGCTGATGAACTAAAAAACCCTGAAGCATATATATGTATACCTACATAGGGTTTTTTCAGGCAGAAAACGGTTATACTTACAGAAATTAGGTTATGTTTGTCAAGGCATTAATCATTCAAAACACAAATTAGCTACTATTTAAACTAGCATTGAGCATAACCTTGTGTCCTTATGCTTACAGTTTGATAATAATTTGTAGCGTAATGGCTAAGACGTCGGACTTGCGATCAATTGGTTGAGGGTTCGAACCCCACCCATTGAAGACGTGAACTCACTCCTAACATAAGTATTCAGCTTAGCTGGAGGGCTAAACAATAATACTAGTTATGTGTGAGTTGTGTGACCCACGGCTCAATGGATATAGCATAATATTGTAATAAAAATTTGTATGATAATGGAAGGTAATTTATTTACACACATAAAGTGTAGATTTGAGGATCCATACTTTTGCAGTCCTAGGTAATAAAGTTACTTGCGGTACGTTGTACAATCAATGTAATATACATCCAGAAAATATATGTCAATTTAATGAAAAATTTGGTAAAATAGTTTTTAAAAACGTAATTCGAAGGATAAAAACATCTGTGTTGAATTTAGTCGATAATATTTCCTCAGCTGATGAGATATTATTTGTACAAAATGATACGCTATCTCCGGCATGTCTGAATATAAGACGAGGCAGCAGATGTCTTTTCGACAATCGTTATTCCGGTTTGTATTTCAACGGCTATCTATAAAGATGAAGGCTTGTTTTGGTAAGTATATAATTTAAATATTTTAGTTTGAATTTTTTTTTGTATTGTTTAACTCAAGTTTAAATTTAGACTCTTTATACTGTAGACAAATTTTAAGGTACATGTTTTGACAAACTGTAGTACAATTTAAACATTGCAAAATGATATTAAGAGATAGTTTTCTGATTGAATAATCAAATCTATTTAATAAGTACTTACCTAGATTATCTAATTTTATGATAATAAATCAAATCCCATAGATATAAGAAGTTAAAGAAAGGGATTTTATTTACATTGAAATCTGATTTAGAATTATTGTTTTACGATTGTTTTGTCAGAACTGTTTTATGTCGGTGTATGCATCATAGTATAGGTGTAGGTTGTATGCGTAAGATAACTGTTTTTGACGTCATATATAAGTATACTGTTTTCTTATTTTAGTGGTTGCAGTTTTGGCGCTTTTCGTTTTGGCGGACGCTTATACAGGTGAGTCATGTAAGAAATTTGCGGATAAAGTTAATTTTGTGTTTACAATTTTTGTTTTTGATTATTTTGGGGCCAAGTACTTAAAATTACCTTTGTCTTGACATGTGAAATTTAAGTAAGTACCTACCTATTTTTTTGCTTTCTATCACTATTTACTCTCATTAAATATGTGTATCAGGTGTAAGAATTTGATTTAATGATTTCAGTACACACCGTGAGCAACAACCCTTCGAGTGATGACGGTAAGTTTATATTTATTAATAACTTCTCAAGATTCTCTTTGCGATTTTATATCGTTAACTCGTTACAACTTTTTCCAATTCAAAATTCTACTTTCAAAATATAAAATACTACCTACCCAGGATCGCGTTGCAGTAGCTAAGTAATTTGCAATAAACAACTATTGACTAGAAACTGAGATAAAAATTATCTTATCTCTCAACCAAACTGAACACATTGCGTGAAATTTCATTAAAATCGGTTTATTAGTTTAGGAGTTCATTCAAAAGGAGTTCGTTCAAAGCGAACAAACAAAATGAAACGACATTTTTATGTATATTTCGGGGATATCCGACTAGTTTTGGGCCCGACGCGTCGTGCTTTATCAAGGGGTGAAGCGAACTGCCGCGTTAGTGCCAGGCATCACACTGTCATCTAACTGCTATCTGTTAACTTATTATATCTACATACATATATAAATATATAATTTATTGTATATTGTTCACTCTTACTACATTTTTCATAATATGTAACTAGCTTTTGCCCGCGTTCAAGTATCCCTCGGGAGCAAAATTTTTTCCTGGTTAAGGGCCTGATTAGGAAATAAAAAACATACGTAATTTATTGCAACACTAAATTTAGTCGTACCCATGTGAATTGGTAAACGTGTATAAGTAATGATGCAACAGACAGATATACAGATTCCTACACCCATTGAACTTATAACATCCCTCGTTTTTGTATCGGGGTCAAAAATAGCTTGGATGGTAAGACATAACCATATGAATTAATACTATGGTTATTCAATGGAAATTCTAACAAGAACATTACTGATTTTGGACTTATTCAACAAAATCTTATTTTTAAAATATTACATAATATGTACATTATGTACAAGTATATAATATGTTAGAATAATAAATACACTGGACAACAGCATGTCAGTTGCAGGAAATTTTCTTTATGAACCTTAATAGTTTTTCAACGCTGATTTCAAACACATATGCCGTTTTTATGTAGCAGCTCTAGTTTAGCGGCTATGAAGTGAGGGGGTTTTTTACTAAAATGTACATAGTTTAAAGTAAAGAAATTTATTAAATATATTTATTCTGAATGAAATTTTCTTTTATATAATTTTCTCGCGTGGGGTGTGTTAGGGTTACTATTTTGAGTGCTCCAAACAATAATCAGCCATCATATTTACGTTCCAACATTACGTTCCATGGTGCGAGTATCCTGGTGAAAATCATTGTTCCTCGCTTAAGTCACCAAGATTTTCAGGCAAATATTCTATATGGATGTGAAGGTGGTGAAGTTTAATAGCCATATTGCATCCAAGCTGCTGAAAGTGTTTCAGCAACTGTTCAACGTACTGAATGTAGCCATCCGACTTTCTATTTACAAAAAAAAATCTCACTACCCAAACAAACTCTTCCCATGCACAAGGAAGCTAGAATTTCTGATGCAGTCTCAGATAGTCCAGGGTCTCTGATCAAGTCATTCAAATAATATTGATTTAGAAGTCAGGGATAACTGAGGCAATTAAAATCACTGTCTCTACTACGGTCGTCATTATTGGTTTGTTGACTGCACTTGTCTGGATGTTACGAAGATGGAACATGGCTGCGGTGGTGTATCACTAGTATTCAAGACTGGTCTTATAGTTTATTTTAAGTTGGAATATATGCACTTCGAGCAATTTTTATGGTTTATTCCTAAGATTTTCGTAACACAGAAATAACAGTCATCGTGATAATTAGACGGTTCACGCCAGATCATAGGAGTTTTGTACTTAAGAGATTGTATTTTTTTGTTTGCCCATAATCGCAAAGACTCGACACAATTTTTACATATTAATGTAGGTATCCAGGGCTTGGAGTTTGTCAGCAATGGTAACTCAAAATAGTCCAAATATGCTTTTTTCACGAAGTCTGACACGTTCAAATGGATTTTTTTGAATATATATTCGCCACAAACAACACAAAAACAATCAGGGCTGTTTAAACACATCCTTCTTGAGGAAGACATAATAACATTTATACAGAAACTAGTTTAGTTACACCGCTATTGATAGAAATTATACTTCTACTACTTATTACTACTTAAGTAAATTTAAGACGATACCTGTATCTCACTAACAAGAGCTGCTATAAAAAATCTATGGGTAGATTAGGAATCAGCGCAACCCAAATTAGTAAACAACCGTAGAAAAACTTCATGCAACAACAAAAAAGTACGATTTTGTTCTCCTGTGATATCATTTTATCCAGGTCAAAGCTGCATGCTTTCAAATCAAGAAAATAAAACCATCAAAGCTAATATGCTGTTTAATATGAATCATCAAAATTTAGGATGTTTTTCAACTTTATTTGTCACTGGCAGCGGCCCGCGGTTTCACCCGCGTAAGTCCCGATCCCTTGGGAATATCGTGTTAAATAGCCTATATGTTAATTCAGGTCTCCAGCTATCTACATACCAAGGTTCAGGAGTTTTGGCGCAGAGAGAGTAACAAACATCCATCCATCCATCCAAACTTTCCCTATTTATAATATTAGTGGGATTTTCATCGTTTTCATTTTTACAATGCATCAATGGTTGGATTCCAAATGCATCAGACTGTTATTACTTCGGTAATTATTTTTACCACCTCCGACTATAGGCCCTCTGCTTCTGTAATTATCAACCATTTTATTATTTGTTCGCAGCAGCTTCAAATTTCATGTTTCGTTAAAAAAATCCTACAAAATAAGTATAACATTCAATAATTAGACTATTCTTATTCCATTAATCGATATCAATCCACAACAAGTCGATTAATAACATTTTGAAGTAGTTATACGCCAATTTAATTTTATGATTTCAGTCGTGAGCTACAGCGATTCTGGAACTGATGCTGGTAAGTTTATAGTTTATTTTAAAACTAGTCTATAATATATAATAATACATTTATCGATGATCTTAATTAATTATTGTATGTAGTGCACTTAATAAATAAAATGATATTACAAAAGTTTAGCTCATTTTATTCTTTTAGCAAATAGAGGAGGCAAGTACCTAACGACAGTACGTAGGAGGGTACTTTATAAAAAGGTTATACTGAAAGAGTAATAAAATGTCAAAAATAATATCCAGAATAACATATATGTGCATAACATGAACGGTAGAAACTTAGTTAATGAGCTGTCATAATATCTACAGCCATGAAGAGGATTTCCATTCGAAAAAGAAAGAAAAAGAAAATACGACTAAGTTTATTCCTGGGAACCAGACACTCAAAGCATTCTTAAACATAATTAATGCTTCGGCCGATATCCTTATTCTCTTATGAATCTCTCTTATAAATTCCCGCGCGGCTTCGTTGGCGTGTACATATTTATACATTTTTACGCGGAACACTAATTCTTTTTCCCAAATAGCCAGTGAAAGTCCCATTGTGATCGGGATCATGGAATCGGAATAAAAAGACAGACAGACGATTTTAAAAACTGATTTTAAGCATAGGTCTCGTGAAAATAATGGTATGAACTTAAAAAAAACTATTAGTTTGACGTTACAAACAGACACTTTGATTTTATTCATAATATAAGCATTTCCAGCAAGCAAGCCTAATTAAAATTTTGTAATTTCAGTAAATATCGTAATCCAAGTGACACGGCGCTAAGTTTATGTTTAAAAATTTTACAGTTTTATTTATCACTGTCTTAACTAAACTCCCTTTGAGACCTATATATTTCACCTACACATTTTGTTTTTTTTGTTTCAGTTCAAGTCGCGGACAACAATCCATCTGGTGGTATGTTTATTTACGATTAAGTTTAAGAAACCCTCATCCATTTTCTACTTAGGTCACTTTGAGGATATATTTGATTATACTTATTTACTTACAGATCCCCTAGGGTATATACCTACACATAAGTTTTTGAATGTTTCTTCTACACACAAAAAAATTAATTATCTGACGATTTGTTGTTTTTTTTTTATTTTGCGTTACAAATCTCAGATTACAAGGTAGTATTTATTCCATTACCACTACACAACTCACAGAATTACGCGTCAGCTTTACCACTTCATAATCAATAATATTTATGAATAATAACGTCTATTTGTTATTGTTACAGATACCCAAGTCTACCGTAAGTACTTTATTAGTTATAGATTGCACCTACATCTCAATCCAATTTAAAATTAAATAATGAATACATTGATTATTATTTATTTAATTTTCGTCTAATAAGATGAGATAATATACAAAAATTACTATACTCTTTTGAGAATAACGATACATAGGGTTTCTTCACGTACTGTAGCTGTCTGTTAGTCTGAACTGCCTACGTCTATTTTTCCCGATAAATATAGTCCTGGAACGTTCAAGAGGAGTCTTTTGAAGTTTGTAATCGCAATATATATTTTTCTATGTCATTTAACAAGTTAACCAGTTTCGGATTTTTCCTTTACTTGTGCTATAAGACTGCTTCCTGAAAATTTTCATGATTTTAGGTAATAGGTTTTGATTTACCTGCTGTAGTGTTAACATTGGTTAAAATAAAAGACTAATATTTTATTACGATTTCAAAGGACCGTAGATATAAGTATTTGATATTAATTTCAACTTGATACTGCCACGCATTCCTGAGAAAAAGGGGTCTTGATGGACCCCTTGATGGTACGGATAACGAAGTGATCCTTTAAGAGTTCCATTTTACCTTTTAGGGAACGGCACCCTAAATTATGTGTTGGATAGCTCGTTAATTAAAGAAGATTACATCAGGTTTGAAGCAGTAACTGTACCAAATGAATTTATACGTTTTTTAAAATCGCACTTTAAGGAATTCTACTTTGTAATGTATAATAACTCACACCTTTTTTTTCAGCTGACCAGTTCTTTGCTGGAGGCAATCAAGCCCCCGACGCCGGTAAGCAAACATAATAATATTGTAGAATAGGGTCGATTATTCTTGATTCTGTACCAAGAGATAATAAATAGTAAAGTAACAAAGAAAAATGATACGTACATAGGAGTATGTTGTATAATTGTACAATATGCGGAACATAGTTATGTTGTTTGTAAAAGCTATACAGAATATAAGTATCTAGCTAATATAGAAAAAAATATATAATATCGGAGTTAAATTTAAGATGGTTTATTATTTTAGTTTTATAATTTGTAAGTACAATAATATTATGAATTATTAATAACAATATTATTAGAATTTTATTGGGATGGGATGGTTTAGGATTAGTTTTTTATTTATTAGTAATTTATTATCAAAATTTAAAGTCTTATAATGCTGAGATATAATATATATGTAACTAGCTTTAGTCCGCGTTCTACATTATGTTTTTTTTGTTTAAGTTCAAGTCGCGCACAACAATCCATCTGGTGGTATGTTTATTTACGATTAAGTTTAAGAAACACTCATCCATTTTCGTACTTAGATCGCTCTGAGGATGTATTTGATTATAATTATTTACTTGCAGATCCCCTAGGGTATATACTTAAGTTTTTGAATGTTTCGTCTACACATAAAACGATTATCTGATGATTTATTAACAGATACATATACTCGACATTATACCTTTTTTTTTTAATTTTGCGTTAGAAATTTGAGATCGCAAGGAAGTATTTATTACATACACAGCTCCTAAATATAAAGATTTTGTATGAAATTTATTATTAATTCCTGCCTCTTTAATTATCATAATTTTTGTGTAGGGGACTATAGGGTACTATTTACTGTGTATATCTGTATGTACGGGTAATTGTGTGTAGGAGAGAAATAATATTCGAGGTCACCACAAATATACTTTATTATTACTGAGAAATTACAAAAGCACAAGTATCGGTAACGAGAATCTAAAAAAAAAGTCATCAAAATTATTTTTACGTCGCACAACATTTATTTTGATTAACATTTTTACCCGCAACAACCGTAGGGGATGTCCACAGGTTTTCAGGGGGTGTCCGGACACCCTGGACACCCTCGTTATTGCGCTCCTGGCTATAATGTATTCTGCGCTACACAACTTACAGTATTACGCGTCAGCATTATCACTTCATAATCAATAACATTTATAAATAACAACATCTATTTATTATTGTTACAGATACTCAAGTCTACCGTAAGTAGTTTATTAGTAGTAGATTGCACCTATATCTCAATGCAATTTCAAATTAAATAATGAATACATTGATTATTTATTTAATTTTCGTCTTATGTTGATGATCCATTCGCAAAAAAAAATGTGATTTAACAACAAATTAACGAGTTTCGAATGTTTTCTTTACTTGGTCTATAAGACTGCTTCTTGCCAAATTTGATTATTTTAGCTAATAGGTTTTGATTTACCTGCTGTAGTTCTAAAATTGGTTAACATAAAAGATATAATTGGCCGCATCTTTTGAATGTATTGACTTGGAAGATTAATTTTTTTTATAGCTTCAAGGGACCGTAGACATAAGTAATACAATTTATATTAATTTCAACTTGATACTTCCATGCATTTCTGAGAAAAAGGGGTCTTGATGGACAGACAGACAGACAGGCGGACAGACTGACATACGGATAACGAAGTGATCCTATAAAAGTTTCATTTTACCTTTTAGGGAATGGCACCCTAAATAATGTGTTGGATAGCTCGTTAATTAAAGAAGATTACATCAGGTTTGAAGCAGTAACTGTACCAAATGAATTTATACGTTTTTTAAAATCGCACTTTAAGGAATTCTACTTTGTAATGTATAATACACACCTTTTTTTTCAGCTGACCAGTTCTTTGCTGGAGGCAATCAAGCCCCCGACGCCGGTAAGCAAACATAATAATATTGTAGAATAGGGTCGATTATTCTTGATTCTGTACCAAGAGATAATAAATAGTAAAGTAACAAAGAAAAATGATACGTACATAGGAGTATGTTGTATAATTGTACAATATGCGGAACATAGTTATGTTGTTTGTAAAAGCTATACAGAATATAAGTATCTAGCTAATATAGAAAAAAATATATAATATCGGAGTTAAATTTAAGATGGTTTATTATTTTAGTTTTATAATTTGTAAGTACAATAATATTATGAATTATTAATCCCAATATTATTAGAATTTTATTGGGATGGGATGGTTTAGGATTAGTTTTTTATTTATTAGTAATTTATTATCAAAATTTAAAGTCTTATAATGCTGAGATATAATATATATGTAACTAGCTTTAGTCCGCGTTCTACATTATGTTTTTTTTTGTTTCAGTTCAAGTCGCGCACAACAATCCATCTGGTGGTATGTTTATTTACGATTAAGTTTAAGAAACACTCATCCATTTTCGTACTTAGATCGCTCTGAGGATGTATTTGATTATAATTATTTACTTGCAGATCCCCTAGGGTATATACTTAAGTTTTTGAATGTTTCGTCTACACATAAAACGATTATCTGATGATTTATTAACAGATACATATACTCGACATTATACCTTTTTTTTTTAATTTTGCGTTAGAAATTTGAGATCGCAAGGAAGTATTTATTACATACACAGCTCCTAAATATAAAGATTTTGTATGAAATTTATTATTAATTCCTGCCTCTTTAATTATCATAATTTTTGTGTATGGGGACTATAGGGTACTATTTACTGTGTATATCTGTATATACGGGTAATTGTGTGTAGGAGAGAAATAATATTCGAGGTCACCACAAATATACTTTATTATTACTGAGAAATTACAAAAGCACAAGTATCGGTAACGAGAATCTAAAAAAAAAGTCATCAAAATTATTTTTACGTCGCACAACATTTATTTTGATTAACATTTTTACCCGCAACAACCGTAGGGGATGTCCACAGGTTTTCAGGGGGTGTCCGGACACCCTGGACACCCTCGTTATTGCGCTCCTGGCTATAATGTATTCTGCGCTACACAACTTACAGTATTACGCGTCAGCATTATCACTTCATAATCAATAACATTTATAAATAACAACATCTATTTATTATTGTTACAGATACTCAAGTCTACCGTAAGTAGTTTATTAGTAGTAGATTGCACCTATATCTCAATGCAATTTCAAATTAAATAATGAATACATTGATTATTTATTTAATTTTCGTCTTATGTTGATGATACATTCGCAAAAAAAAATGTGATTTAACAACAAATTAACGAGTTTCGAATGTTTTCTTTACTTGGTCTATAAGACTGCTTCTTGCCAAATTTCATTATTTTAGCTAATAGGTTTTGATTTACCTGCTGTAGTTCTAAAATTGGTTAACATAAAAGATATAATTGGCCGCATCTTTTGAATGTATTGACTTGGAAGATTAATTTTTTTTATAGCTTCAAGGGACCGTAGACATAAGTAATACAATTTATATTAATTTCAACTTGATACTTCCATGCATTCCTGAGAAAAAGGGGTCTTGATGGACAGACAGACAGACAGGCGGACAGACTGACATACGGATAACGAAGTGATCCTATAAAAGTTTCATTTTACCTTTTAGGGAATGGCACCCTAAATAATGTGTTGGATAGCTCGTTAATTAAAGAAGATTACATCAGGTTTGAAGCAGTAACTGTACCAAATGAATTTATACGTTTTTTAAAATCGCACTTTAAGGAATTCTACTTTGTAATGTATAATACACACCTTTTTTTTCAGCTGACCAGTTCTTTGCTGGAGGCAATCAAGCCCCCGACGCCGGTAAGCAAACATAATAATATTGTAGAATAGAGTCGATTATTCTTGATTCTGTACCAAGAGATTAAGGGTTTAATATAATTATTCCGTTATAGAATAATAATAATAATAATAATTTTTTTATTGACATGCTACATTTATGTATATTACTATTACAACAGCAATAAATCAAAATAATAAACCCTATCTCTTAAACTAGGTATTCCTGTTTTTAAGAGATAGTGTTCGGCTATCAATTGACGCTAATCCAATTGTATATGTATTTTGTGGTCTGTGTGTGTGTGTGTGTGTGTGTGTGTGTGTGTGTGTGTGTGTGTGTGTGAGTGAGTGAGTGAGTGTGAGTGTGTGTGTGTGTGTGTGTGTGTGTGTGTGTGTGTGTGTGTGTGTGTGTGTGTGTGTGTGTGTGTACTTTAAAAGCGACTCTGTTTGGAAATAGTCTTGGTTTTGCAGCCACTCAGTCACTTTAGATTTTACTTTATATAAGTTAAGATTTCTAATACCCAGTTTTTTATGGATTTGCTTGTATAAATGAGTACTTCGCGTATAGAACTGGTGTATTGCAAATGCGGTATTGTGTGGGGTGCCTGGTGACATTTTCTGGGCTTTTTGGTCATAACTTTAAGTATGGCTTTTTGTGCTCGTTCTACTCTGAGAAATTTGGTTTTATTTGCTCTTCCCCAAATAGCGACGCAGTACCCTATAATTGATTTACATAAGGCATTATATACCATATTTAATGTAGTACTATTAGCAGACTCTCTGAGTGCCTTAAAAATATGAATGAGACGCATTACACGAGTGGTTAGTGTATCTATATGTTTGTCCCATTTTAGTGCATCGTCAATAAGTATACCCAGGTATTTAACATTATCAGTCCTTCTGAGTGTCGGGCAAGAACAAGACGCAGATTGGTCTGTGTATGAATGGGCAGTTACTGAAAATGAAGGAGGCGGGGAGGTGTTACGTCGGATGGTAAAGGGGATGAAAATAGTTATGTTTAGGTTTACGGTCAGCAAGTTAGAGTTTCGCCAGTTCATTATTTTAGCGAGAGTAATTTCTGCCTCTGTTTTAATGATATCCCAAGTAGGTCCATAAACAATTGTTGCCGTGTCGTCGGCGTAAGCGTATAGCTTAGAGTTTGGAAAATTCATCCTGCAGAGGTCATTGACATATATTTGGAAGAGGGTAGGGCCAAGTATACTTCCCTGCAGGATACCGTAGGTTAAAAGCTCTTCATCACTTAGGTACATATCAATTTTAATACGTTGAGTGCGATTTTGCAGGTAATCTTTGAATATGTCTAGTACAATGCCTCTCACACCCAGGCGTTCCATCTTCGAAAGAAGTTTAGGAACAGAAACTGTGTCAAATCAAAGCTTTGGAAAGGTCCAAGAATATCCCCATACACTTTATACCGTTATAAAGTTTCCCAGCGACCAGCTGTGTCAGTTCTAGTACAGCATCTTCCGTCGATATGCCTGTTCGGAAACCGTTCTGGTTGTCAGCTATAATTTTGTATTTCTCTAGAAAAGTTCTTAACCGGTCGTTAAGAATTTTCTCCAACACTTTAGAGAGCGTATTCAGAAGAGATATGGGTCTATAGTTGTTGACACAGTTTCTGTCCTCTCCCTTGTGAATCGGGTGTATTATTGCCTTTTTGAGTGAGTCTGGAAATACACCCGTTTGCAAGCAAAGATTGCAAAGATGGGTTATAATTGGTATCAATACCGGACGACTGTTTTTTAATAATAAAGCCGATATTCCATCCCATCCAATAGCGCAATCATTGCGTAATTGTAAGATCAAGGAATCCACTTCGACCTCATCCACCTCGATTATACCAAGTGAATTTACAGGAGTGTGTGACGCACTGTATGACTTTCGGTGCAAAGCATTAACCACGGATGAATGAGAGTTCTTATCCCGTAACATGCATTCAGATAATAGTAAAATAACAAAGAAAAATTATATGTACATATAATAATATAGAGTATGTTGTACAATTGTACAATATGCGGAACATAGTTATGTTGTTTGTAAAAGCTATACAGAATATAAGTATCTAGCTAATATAGAAAAAAAAATATAATATCGGAGTTAAATTTAAGATGGTTTATTATTTTAGTTTTATAATTTGTAAGTACAATAATATTTTGAATTATTAATCCCAATATTATTAGAATTTTATTGGGATGGGATGGTTTAGGATTAGTTTTTTATTTATTAGTAATTTATTATCAAAATTTAAAGTCTTATAATGCTGGGATATAATATATATGTAAGTGGCTTTAGTCCGCGTTTTACATTATGTTTTTTTTTTGTTTCAGTTCTAGTCGCGGACAACAATCCATCTGGTGGTATGTTTATTTACGATTAAATTAAGAAACACTCATCCATTTTCGTACTTAGGTCGCTCTGAGGATACATTCGATTATAATTATTTACTTACAGATCCCCTAGGGTATATACCTATACAAGACTTAAGTTTTTGAATGTTTCGTCTACACATAAAACGATTATCTGATAATTTATTAACACATATACTCGACTATATACCTTTTTGTTTTAATTTTGCGTTATAAATCTGAGATTGCAAGGAAGTATTTATTACAATCATATACCTACAGCACCTAAATATACAGATTTTGTATTAAATTTATTATTAACTCCTGTCGCTTTAACTATCATAATTTTTGTTTACTGGGTATATCTGCGTATAACGGGTAATTGTGTGAAGGAGAGAAATAATATTCGAGGTTACCAAAAATTTACTTTATTAGTACTGAGGGATTACAAAAGCACAAGTATCGGTAACAAGAATCTAACAACGACTGGCTATAATGCATTCCGCGCTACACAACTCACTGAATTACGCGACAGCATTATCACTTCATAATCAATAATATTTATGAATAATAACGTCTATTTGTTATTGTTACAGATATCCAAGTCTACCGTAAGTACTTTATTAGTTATAGATTGCACCTACATTACAATGCAATTTAAAATTAAATAATGAATACATTGATTATTTATTTAATTTTCGTCTAATAAGATGATACATTATAATCTACGAAATCTACTATACCCTTTTAAGAATAACGATATATATTCTAATTTCTACTTTGTAATGTATAAATGATTTACAATTTTTTTTCAGCTGACCAGTTCTTTGCTGGAGGCAGTCAAGCCCCCGGCGCCGGTAAGCAAACATATTGTAGAATACAGTAGATTATTCTTGATTGTGCAACCAGAGATTATAGTAAAGTAACAGAGGAAAATTATATGTTCATAGGAGTATGTTGTACCTATGTATACAGGGTGTAAGGGACACCGTAACGAATACTGAAATGGTGTATTCAGACCATCATTCTGAGTGGAAAATCATTGGAAATTTCTGCCGGAAAATTCTTAATTTTAACAGGTAGCACTGCCCGTGGTTACAGGCCGACTAGCGCATAGCCGGATAGCTACTGGGCCGATAGCTACTGAAGCAGCCATGACATATTCTGTACTTCATGAAATATGTTATTTGATTGGCCTTTATCGTATAACATATTTCATGAAGTACAGAATATGACATGGCTGCTTCAGTAGCTATCTGTTTTTATATTAGAATGAAAAATTATGTGAGTGGGATATAGTGTGTATTTCAGGGATGTCCGTCTAGTTTCGGGCCCGGCGAGTCGGGCTTTATCAAGGGATGAAGCCAACTACCGCGTTAGTGTCAGGCGTCACACTGTCATCTAAATGTTATGTGTTGACTTATTATATCTACATACATATAAATATATAGAATTTATTATATGTATATTGTTTCCTCTTACTACATTGTCTATAATATACTTATGTAACTAGCTTTTGTCCGCGTTCGTAGAAACTTTGTCGATCAGTTCAAGTATTCCTCGGGAAAAAACACTGCAATAGGCTCACTAAGGGTAGTACCAACCACTAGGTATACTCTTAGAAGGATGCCTCCAGGAACTGATAAATTATGTAATGTTTTATGTGTATGTAATCTGGTAATTCGCTAGTATTTGTTTTTTATGTGTTTTTCCAAACATACATCAAATGGCAAAAGTAGAAAAAATTCAAGAATAAGGTCTCATACCAGAAATACTGCATTTGACATGTAATTAATTATTCTACTCGCTGACATACTGAAGTTGTTAAACAGTAGGTTGGCTGGAAATCTTGATTTTTATTATGTTTCATTTAATTGTAAAAAAATCAGTTTCTCTGGATATCAGACGTATAAATTGGGACTTAACACAAGAGGTGCAATTCGACCTAAACGTTAGGTAACTAAAAAGGTATCCTTTCTTATAATAACGCAACTTATTCTTTTTACAGCTGGCGGTAACAGCCATCCAAGTGAGTAAAGTTATAAATACATACGTCATATTAAAAAGGTATCGTTGAAGAAATGTATTAATCGGTTAAATAATTGTATCAGAAATAATATACATATACCTTACTTGTTTAATAGTTCTAACCTCTTATTAAACACACTTGCAGACTTACACTCTTGACACTTACTAATTACTATTAATTAAATTGCTTTTGGTTTCAGCTCGTCCTCAACGTCCCAGTGAGTATATTATTTTTATATTATTGCTTTTTGTATATTTTGAGACACTGACCGTAAACACCTTCGTTCCCCAGCGCGGTTATCCATTACTATTGTATATCTATTCCGCCTTTATAATATTGAAAACACGTTGAGTACTGACAGTTCAAGCAGAGTTTGTTGTATCCTTTTGATTACTCCGTGGTGTTCCTAGTGTACCTATGTGTGTTTTTACTTAAAACTTTTCTTTTGTTCACAGGCATTTTACCCGCATATTATAAACCTCAGCAAGGAGTTCCAGAACAATGTAAGTATATCATCGATGTTCTAGCTGTTCTAAGTCAGGAGTATGTATGTACATAATATATATTATGTGTCCCGTGAACTGCTACACATGCTTAGGATTTTTATTTTACATCCGTTACAATTATCTATCAGATAAATGGCATGCACTGTTTTTTTCCTTACTTTATCTTTATGTGGCATTGTGTTTAGGGTTTCACTTACCAGGATAAACACAACACTAAAACAACAACATGAAAATTTCATTATATTTAACTGTGCTTTCCTATTAGAACAAGGACGAGGCGGCTGAGAATTTAAAGCTTTTACGAAAAAAAAAAATTAAAATAATTATTTAGGTAGCTTTGTTTATATATTTCTCTTACTTTATTCAAATAACGCAAAATAAATTTGTAGCAATACGCCATTTTATTTGCTATTTGACCAATAATGGCGGCTCAGATTTTTTTTTTTTAATTAATTGTGTTATGAGAAAAGTCCAGAACAAATTCTCAAGTGTTTTAGGTATTTTTGCATTTTACTTGAAATAAAATTATGTATATTTGCGATATACGACCAAAATGTAATTATTTTTCAGCGGAAATATTTTTCGTAATACTGCAGTTTTTGTGCGTAGCAGTTATATAATGACTTAGGTAATAAGTAATGGTATTTGAATTATTACGTAACTGTGTTTTTCTACTTACAGGGCTCCGTGGCGGACAGTAGAAAACTCTACAGGCGAACAACAAACATCGGCGGCATGAAACAATAATTTGAGACATTAAATTAATAAATTGCAGCTATTACTTTGTTTTTTCATTACCATAACGACAACAACAACTATTACAACTACACTCGAAATAAAAACGGTCAGTGCATTACTTTTGACCGCACATTTGCCACGAAGCTTGCAGTAAATAAAACCGGCAGCGACGTTTAATCACATGCAACTGAACGTACGATTTGTCACCTGTTTTGGTCTCTTCGGAATTCTTTGGGTAGTGTTAGGTTAACATTAAGACAGGACTGTCAAAACTACTTGTCGCAGTTTTTTGATCAAAAATCCTAAGATTTCTACAACTACGGAATTGTACTACACACTATATAATATTACCTACAAGATGGCAACAAATTATCGAACAAAGTGGCACATATATATTATAATTAAATGTTATTAAACTTTGAAAAAAAAAAGGTCTTGAATTTGTATAGAAAATACGAAGAAACTTTTTAACGGACCTTATATATTTTATAATGCACTGCACTGACCTTATATATTTTATAATGCCATTTATAATGCAGCCTTTTTCTTCTGGTCAGACCGACCAATATGGTGTCCCGTCACCGGTACAACTAGTCATAACTCATTTTTATTAAATCGTAAATTGTTTTATTATCTAGTATAGTTTACCCTTATGTTAAATAAATTAGAAAAGAGTTTTTGATCTGGCGACAACAGTATAGTATAAGTAACATCTTCTAAGCTAGTAAAGTAGTATTACTTTACCCTACCTTTTTAAGCAAATTTAACTCACGGGGAAAATTTTAATTTGGAATACATAGTTAAAGTTAATATACGTAAAAGAAGTGAAGAAATCTACAATTTTTAAATACTGTAACCTTTTTTTGATAAAATAATTGTTTAAAATGTCCTAAAATGTTATTATTAATCGCTTCTTCTGTAATCTATGATATGCAAGTCTCTTATCAGACGGAAACAACATGTGGGACTATGACAAATCATTGATCCTAGCAAAGAATACTAAAATGATTATGAGATTATGTCATATGTCAAACATGCTTATCTATAATATGTGAAATGTTATGTATTGTTGTTGATCGATTATGGTTTTTATTAAAGAATCGCTATAGTAAGTGGCTACCGGTACTAATCAATTTTCATTACTAAACAAATTTTACCCACATTTTATCATTTATGCTGTTTGCCGACTAAATTATAAAAAGGTTTTTCTAAATTAGAGAGCGAAAAATCTGTTACTATCACCAACACAAACATTGTTGATATTCGTAGAACCCGATTTAACTCGTTGACAATACAAAATAGTGAGAAATACCAACAAGAAATTCTTTCCTTGTTATTGAAATCGATTTACAGCTTTTGGTAGACCATACTGTTAAGCGTAAAATAAAAATTAGATGACTCACTTACGTGAGTCATCTTTTTCTAATTGTGCAAAAAAGGGACATTGTTCTTCTGATCACACCAATCTGAAATTATCGTTATCAATCCGTTTCTTTGAAGCAATTTAGCTAGCTATAGCATTTTTTTTCTAATGTAGGTAGTTTTTAAATATGATTAACATAAAAAGAATACGAAACATTAAGTCTTATGGAATCCAGTGCCGCGTAGCCTTAAAGCATTTTTTTGAAGACATAATAATATGGTATTTCAACACAAATTAAAATATATGTATTATAAATCCTGCATTAATTGTCAACATTTGTCGTGTCGTGTTCTATTTCTTTGGC
This sequence comes from Callimorpha dominula, assembly GCA_949752705.1. Taxonomy (NCBI): domain Eukaryota; kingdom Metazoa; phylum Arthropoda; class Insecta; order Lepidoptera; family Erebidae; genus Callimorpha; species Callimorpha dominula. The sequence continues at coordinate 15,244,389 of OX457006.1, forward strand.
ATTACTTTCTGTGTCATGTGGTTAATTTATAAGGCATATATTGGTTTCTATAACCTTTCCGTTATTTACTATATTTGACAAAGAATTCAAAAATTATGTTAATAATATTGACTTAAACAAACAGCACGGACATTTAACATTATGGCGGCACATTGTTTTATGTATTTAACACAGAGCGAAAGAGACTTGTTACTTAAATCGACATCGGCTCGGCTATGACTTGTTCTTTTGGTTTTTATGTAATATAAGTGAATATTTTACATCAAAACTACAATGACGTTTGATGCCTTCAAACGTGTAAAAATCTATTTTATTACCTAATATTCTACACCCTTCCGTAAAACCTTAGCATTCCTTTTATAAAAAGACCCACGTTCTAAAGTACATATAAATTCATCCTTCAAAATTAGTAGGTACTCAAACAAAGCTCATGCCTAATTTCAATATTCTAAACTTTCACCAAAACCCTGGCCATCCATTCTAGGCTCCATGAAAACAAGATAAAAATCTTATCACAAAGTCACTATCTAAGATGTCATGCATATTATTATAAAGCAAGGATCAACTAAAATATTCAACAAACAAGACAAATAGTCCTCTCAATTTTTTTTTTTTTCCTTTATTTGTTTTCCACACCAAAACTCTCTCTCAAAAATATCAAATCTATTAGATTTTTTTTATCTGTTAATTTTTTCCATCCCAAGGTTGCCTGGAAGCAATAGCTTTTAGCGATAAGTCCGCCCTTTGTACATATCAATTTTTTGTACTTATTTGAATGGGGTTTGGTGATCAATAAAGTTAATTCTATTCTATAATGACGCGTACGTACAACGCATTCCTTACAATTCAACAATAAGTAGACGACAAACTTTAAAATTACTTTATTTCTAAACTTGGAACAGTACGGTTTACTACAGAAAAGAAAACTGGTGTACGAATTTTTTTTTTGGGACTACTAGAAAAATGCATCACAAATTACTAGTAATCTTTCTAACCCCTCCAGCTAAGCAGAATAATTATGCTTGTGTTCGAAGTGTTCATAGATATAGAAAGGGTGCTATGGATAGTACCACTCATTAAAGTATCGGATAGGGAACGATTGAACTTTTAAATCATTTGGAAAGACATAAACCTATTCCCATGGCATTTAGAAATTGGGATTTGTATGAACACATCATCATCGTAATCATCATCGCGTTTAACTGGCCTGTTGGTCTAGTGGTTAGTGACCCTGACTGCTAAGCCAGAGGTCGTGGGTTTGATTCCCACGTAGGACAAATAATTGTGTGAAGAGCACGATAATTTGTTTTGTGTCTGGGTGTAATTTGTCTATAAAATGTATGTATTTAGATATATATATAAGTATGTTTATTAGTATTCTGGTTACCACAGTATAGGCTCTGCCTAGTTTGGGTTAAGACAGCCGTGTGTGAGATGTGTGGAGATATTATTATTATTCTTGGTCAGTTAAGACTGCATCACAATTAGAAAAGCCAAGATATTTAATTTTTGGCCTAAAAACTAATAGAAAATATAATAAATCGAAAGGAAGGTTCACTATGCCACCATTGTGAAGTGACAAATGTAACACTTTATTGGAATTTACAATATTGCTATGATTGTGGTTCTTTAGGCTCTGTCCTCCTAGTCTCATCGTGTGAGTTAGTTTTTTGCACCCACAATTTACAATAAACAAAAAAAGTTAGCGTACTAACAACAAACTAGCGTTAAGGAGAATTCGAACAGGAAAATACACTAGCATTGTATATACTCTCAAGATATTTGGACAGGTAGACAGGTTATTATTAGCAGAGAAGCGTATCTCTATATAAGACCAAGTACTTGATATTTTTCGACAATCACTGTTCCGTTTTGTATCTCTGCCTACGGTATAATATACTTACTGTAATATAACATGAAGGCTTGTACTTATTTGGTAAGTGTTTAATTTTATTGTTCTATTAATACAATGTTACCTACATTGTTTTACAGAAAACTATAATTACACAACCTGTCTTAGAAATGTTATTAACACATGATTTGAAGTATGAATAAGTATTTGCTTTGATTTATTCATATAAGAACAGATGATTAAGTTAATAGTCAGATTCAAATAGAAGGTTGGTGTACAAAGGCTTGCATAACGACATATGACTGAGGTTTGGTTTTTAGCTGGCGAGTTAATTGTCCTTGCACGGATGTCGCAATGGTTTAAGTGGTCGCCTTGCTTCTACGTCGCGCCAAGTCTTGTAGGTTCAAATTTGTGTGATCCACAAATATTTGTCCCTAGTCTGGGTATTCTTACGTAAGTTATATAAATGTTTGTGAAGCTCCCGCAACACAGAAATATTCCTAAATAGCAACCCGCCCCGCTTCGCAAGGGTAGCAGAGACATCTTCAACAATCATCATCATATTTCAATCAATTTACATACAATTTCAACAAATTATACACGTAAACCTTCCTCATAAATCACTCTGTCTATTAGTGAAAACCAACGAAAAGAACTAAAAAGAAAAAAATAAATAAACCTTAAGTCTTAAGTATTATTTACATAAACGAGCTTATTTACATAAACTATCAAATTTTATATAAACTTATTTTGAGTCGGCGCTAAATGCTTAATTAACTACGTAGAGCCATGTCCATTTAGTTCTTTTTGTCGGTTGAATTTTTTGTTTAAAATATTTTTATAAAATATGTAGTAATGCGGGGTTGTCATTTTTAACAAAAAAAAAAAAACGGGTGCTATGGATATGCTAGACAGGTGGCATACCGTTTGGTATTGAATACGGCTTTTCTGCCTCTGAGTGATCTAGGGTGACCAGGAACATGTCGTATGCTATATGTATATAAAATATACGATTGTCGTCTTAGAAATCGCTAGCCGTTACCAGCAGTTTCACCCACGTTTGTGGTCTCGCTGCTAGGTGTAGTAATGATCTTCGAATTTACTATTATGTTAAATACCAAATTTATAACCTTCTTCCGGAATTGGGTTATCAGATGACAAAGGGTGTTTTTAATCCGACTGGGTAGTTCCAGAGATAAACCAAACGAAATGTCAAACCCTTTATTATATTGGAATAGATAATGAAATGTCAGATTACATCATCTTAGATCTATTTATAAAAAGAAGTAAATAAGCCTACCTAAGTGCTAACTGCGACACAAACTCGGCAAGCGGGTGCGAAAGGAATCGTATTGTGTGACCACATTAAGGTTCATTTTTTACCTTCGATGCAAAAAAGAGTAGTGTTATAAGTTTAAGGTGAGTATCTGTGTGTCTGTCTGTGGCATCATAGCTTCTAAACAGATGAACCGATTTTGATTACTGTTTTTTGTTTGAAAGACTACTTGAACGAGTGATTTTAGCTATAATTCAAGAAAAGCTATTCAGCCATTCGAAGATCATCGGCTCTTTTCTATTCGTTAAAGGGATTTTTGAGTTGGGGTATAATACATTTTTAAGTCGTACTTGTTTACAAGTTACCTACGAATCCCATAAAGTCCAAGATGCCATGCTGTCGATTAGAGATACAATATATCCTGATAGTGCTGATGCATCAGATTTAACAACACCAGCCGGGTTCCACTCGCGGCAAGGACACAACTCGTTGAAGAAAGTGACTGAATTTTTGACGTTACCAAGTGATAAGGATGTATAACATGTGTAATGTTTATACACATGTACAAGACGACTGGCATACATAATGCACTACTTGACGTGTTTAATGTCGTAACTCATGTATACCTACATGCAGCTTACTTGTCACTACAATGATTAATATAAATTATTTTGCGAATTCATAAGTTATAAAACAGCTTCAAAGTACTTCTTATCAAGAGACTCGATTTCTTTATATATCGCAGTGGTGTATCAATTGATCTAAAATTATTTCATTTATGTTCTTATAACCTTGCCAATAACCAAACTTCAATAAACCTAGGAAATAATAGTTCCTATTTATATATTTTTAGGCCAAAGTAACAAAATTATTGTATTGTTGTCGGCCTTGATGCGTGTGCTAATCAAGTTAAACGGATTTCTTGTAGTTGGTGAAAACTTCGTTGAAAGGATACGTGACATAGATACTTAGATAGAGGTCAAGCTTATACAAAAAGGTGAAAAAAGTGGTGTTTATTGCTATTAAAAAACACCGTGCGACATATTTTTTGATATAGTTTTAGTGAATGCGTTCCATGCAAACTTATCCTGAAATATTTTGTTCCTGTGTTGATTGTTTATGATAATTGTTTTAAATGAGTGAGCACTTAAAATGCAGGTATTTTTTTACAGATCGTGGTGCTAGCGATAATAGCCGTGGTGTACGCTGATAGAGGTATGACTGAAATGAGTGCAGTGAAACTATATTTATAAACAAGTAGCCAAACCCGGCAGACATCATACATTCAATACGCTTGTATTCACCCTATATATCTAAAATGTATTAGGTATCTGTATGTAGTGATATTTTTGGGAGTACCTATCAAAATCTATAATAAAAATCTTTGCCATAAAAGAAACTACATAAATAAAAAAGAAAGGTAAAATAAATAATACCATGGAGCATACTCATTTCAGTTTTTTTTTTATTTCAGTAAAAGTCGTGAGCAACAACCGTCCCAATAATGGAGGTAAGTCAGTATTTTATGGCATTCAAACCTGTTGAAGGCCTCTTCTAATTAAGCCAATTATTTGCTTAAGTAATTTTACTTAAGTAATTCTACTTATTTTACTTCACATTCATCCGTTGCTAATAGTACTAAAGAATTAGCAGGCCCAGAATCGTAAGAAGAAATAGTTGTGATATGAGGATTGGTGCTATGTTTTTGAGCTAGATCGTGGCCTATATTTGCGAAAATGTTGTTTACCATGTTGACTGATATATCCGGGTCCGGTTCAAGTTTAAGCAGCTCAGTTGAGGGGTTATTCTTAGTGTCATTGTTAATTATATTTTTTACTACCTTCCAAGTTGCTTTAGTGTTGGATTTAGCTTTATAAAAATTATTTTTTTTCGTAAGCATGCTTAAGATTTTTCAATAATTTATTGCAGAAATTACGATATCTAAGATAAGTTACTTTTAAAGTATTATTCACAGTGTCTGTCTTTAGTTTGCGTCCCATGTGGTCCCTCTTACGAATGCAGCGAAGCAGTCCTGGTGTTATCCAGGGCTTTAGGATTCTATTCTTAGAGCGAACATGTACAAAACTGGTGTGTTGTTCAATAATAGTACTAATGATAGTAACCAAATGGTCTGCAGCAAGATTTGCATCCCAAATATGCATAACGGGACCAAAGTCAGCGTGAGCAATACACGATGATATTAAAACCACTTCGTTTTAATATATTTTCAAATCCTCAAATGTCAGTTTTAATTGAATTAGTTTAGGGTTCCAAGACGTAGTAGTAGAGTTTAAACTCTCCCTGGGACGAACTCAGTGTCATGCTCGTGAGTATCGTGAGTATGGGTATTACAGCGTGTACGATTAGTCCTATCCCGCTTATAAAAATCCTTTCCGTGAACAAAAAAAAAAAAATTAACAGTACTTACCATGAAACAAACCTCATTTGATTTCTTAAATTTTTTATTTCAGTAAAAGTTGTGGACAACAACCGTCCTAATAATGGCGGTAAGTGAATATTTTCATGGACTAAAACCTGTTGAAATCCTCTTCTATTAAAGAATATAGCCAATTATTTGCTTTACAACTTTTTTTTTCTCTGAAGAGGAAAATAGATAGATAGATAGAAAGATAGAACATTCTTTATTGTACACCACAGTTGGACAGAATTTAACACAGTTTGTAACAGTTTAGTAGCAACATACTAAGCGGCAAGTATAATGGGCGGTCTTACCGCTAAAAGCGATGTCATCCAGACAACTTTTGTATGGAAACAAAAGAGGAAAATAATCGGTAGCTGGTTGCGTACCAAAAATATTTAGAACTTTAACAATCAAATAATAATAAAGGAAATTAGGTGAAAAGGAATACGTCAAGTATCTTCTACACATACGTACATATAAACACATACATATATATACATATACACACATACACATATATCAATTAATTAATCCTTAAACTTACATGTAATTAAATCGGTTCGGGTTCCAAGATACTTTAACTTTGCCTGGAACGAGGAATGTCATACTCATGAGTATAGGTGTCAGAGCTGTGATGGTGTGAATAAGATTAGTCCCAGCCCACGTATAAGATTGTTCCACATAATAAAACCCTAAATATGAAAAAAGGTAACAAGTTATTGTTATAGCTAGTACCATAAAGTACCATACCTCATTTAATTTTGTTTTTTTTTTTAATTTCAGTAAAAGTCGTGGACAACAACCGTCCTAATAATGGAGGTGAGTAAATATTTGAATGGCTTACGAACCTGTTGAAGTCCCCTTCTCTTTATGCAAGTTTAGCCTATTATTAATTTTTTTTCTCTCTTTGGACTCCTGTTTTGCTAAGGAGAGAAGAGTTTTTATTATATTTGCGAATCCTCCAACTTTACTTCTAATTAATTAAGTTTAGGGTTTCAAGATAGTTTAACTTTCCCTAGTACGAGCCTAGTGTCATGCTCATGAGTGTCATGGGTATTGGTGCCACAACAGTGCCAATATGAGTAGAGTGATTAGTCCCAGAGTAATAATATAAGTCCCACTATATTTATAAAATCTGCCCACATATAGAAATATTTTCCATTGAAGAAAAATACTAGGTACAAAGTAAAAAGTACTAGGTAAAAGTGATTTTACTATGAAGCAAACAAAATTTGAGTTTTTCTTATATTTCAGTAAAAGTTGTGGACAACAACCGTCCTAATAATGGAGGTAAGGCAACATTTTTATGGCCTACAAACCTTGTCTTCACTTTTCAATTGCGTTATTGCGTTACATTTTCTGTTTTTTATTTAATTTTTTGTAAATCTAATTACCTTTTTATTGTTACATTATTTTACAGTTATTCGCCTAAATAAATAATAAATACTGAGCACGGGCAAGGTCAGAATTTGCACTCCTGTTCGTGTTTTGTATTTTCTTCTACCTGTAGAGTAATACTCGTAATATAAAATCTTTCAACAAGAAGACTTTCATGTCTTTATTTCTCATCGAAAGGTGATATAAAATTCTTCTTTTCGCGTCATTTGTCAAGAATGTACTTCAACTTCAACTTTTTATTAATAGCTTTGTGGAACTACCACAATTTCGTAGTTAAGAGAAAGCAGTCATAGATAAAACATTGAACTGAATTTCAAAACTGTTTAAGATTAAAATATTTACATTTAAACGTTCTTGTTGTTACAGGTTTCAACGTCAAACGTGAGTACCTAGTAGTATATGTCACCCACTAACAGCTAATTAATATAATCTCTTAGATATTAAATACAAGAGATTAAATAATTTCTCAGTCTGGTTCTATAAAGTGTTAAAAGTATAAAGATCTCTAAGCGCTAATAAAGAAGTCAGAAGAAGAAGACAATGATAGTCCAGGTTGCCCCGTGAAGAGGAAATTAAGGACACATTTGCAGAGATTCCGATTTGACTGAAAAACGTTTAGTAGTTTTTAGTGTGATCTTTGAAAAAACATCTACCGCACAGTGGGACTAATCCGGGTTGCAGGAATTTAATAAAAGACACGACTAAGAAAAATTATTACAAAATCACGTAAATACTTATAAAATAACAAATAATTAGGTCTATTATCAAATCAATAGTTTTTGCAAACGCGTCGTTAAGACCGTTTATCTTCCATCTTATCTCATCGTTATTTTGTGTTGCATTTCATCACACCGAAGGGACACATAGAGCAAAAAAAAAGATAGAAACTGCGGATAGATAAATCTTCTGTGCTCAACTTAACTTCAAAGTACTAGAGTCTGTGCAGAAAGAGAACCGTCGTAGGTTTTGAGGTCGCAGCAGTGCTAAATTACCTTTTTACACTGTTACGTCATTATTGTTTACTGTATTGTACTCTATTGTTTACTGTCAAACTATAATGACGTAACAGTGTTGTCAACATAACAAAAAAGGTAATTTAGCACTGCTGCGACTCAAATCCTACGACGGTTCTTTTTCCTCACAGACTCTAACTAACATGTATCCATAAATAAAGATACGATTGTAATTTAATCTGAAATATTTGCTTCCAGCTAACCCTAACTTCGCTGGAGGCAGCCATTCTGTAGGCAACGGTAAGCTTATGTGAGAAGTATTTGGACCATTCAGTTCCAATGTTTTGAAGTGGTGCATCTATGCTTGGATAGCCTATTTCTTTCAATAATCCGGCTTATTCTAATTTATAATATAATGAGTGACTTTCAATATTGACATAGATATCTTTTTAAATTCAGAATGCCCAAAACAGACGGTTAATTAGATTTAGTATAATCATATGAGTACTGGTATAATGATTAACGAGATTTAAGAGCTGTTGTCATATTATTTTCAGGATTTCATTATTAACAATCCAACCTTGGACCCAAATATGTACAGCCAAGAAAATTTCTAAGAGGTATGTATTTGTATAACACCGTGTACCTAGACAAAGAAGGTCGTCTGCCTTCTTTCTTGTTGACGTGTATAGTGTTTGTAGCCAGACCTGTTTCATTATTTGCTTGGCAAATACTCGTTAAAGAACTTGAGACATACGAGTTTCGCACGTTAGCTCTGTATTTTATTTTATATTGACACTTCAAATAGTTTTTTAATGAAAATATTTTGAATATGTGAACCAAGCATTTAGGTGTGTTTTGTTATCACAAATTCACGTAAATATTTGCAGAAATAAGCCACGCCTGGGTAGTGCTACTATAACGATTAAAAACAATCGCATAGTAAGCAAATGACAGACTTAACACATGTCATATTTTCGTGATACTTTTACCCTTATCAGTTTATAGCCCCGTTTTGAACTAAACATTATTTCCTTCTTTTCAGATGACAACCTTTGGCGTGGCAAGTAAATATTTCAACTGAATGTAATAAAACCACTAAAATACGCACTAAAGACTATTTAAGTGTAGGCAATGTTTGAATTTTGTTATTTTTATCTTACATAATTCAATTTATTACAGTGAAAATCTACATTTTTTTTTATTAAGAACTCGTTACCTACATCTATACTCTCAGACTTATAGAGACCTCCCTGCTATTATTAGCTCCTTTGATCTGAGATCTTTGCCCACCAGTGCTGCGATATGCTGAATGATTTATTGATTAAACTAGCAACCCGCCCGGCTTCGCACATGTAGCAGAGACATCTTCAACAATAATCATCATTTTCCAACTAATTTACACAAAACGTTAACAAATTATACACCTAAACCTTCCGCATGAATCACTCTGTCTATTGGTGAAAACCGCATTAAAATCCGTTGAGTAGTTTTTCAGTTTATCGCGAACAGACAAACAGACGCGGCGGGGGACTTTGTTTTATAATATGTAGTGATATTAAATTTTTTTCTTTACGTTTCATATGCAAATCGAGTAAATACTTGATAAATAGAGTAAGAACAAGTTATTGCACGGAGGACGCAGAGGTTGCAAGGTTAAATCCACAATTGCCACTGTCTCTAGTGTTGTGGGTTCGGTCATAATATGTATTTTTGTGATTCGCAGAAAGTCGATCATAATTCCTAGTGAAGGTGTGAAATATTCAAGTAAACATAAATATTGTGTGCAAATGTTTCTTCCTAGTATTGCTAATAGCTAACCAAATATTACGTGACTTTGAATTAAGGCAAAAGGTGTTAATATTCTTTATAAAATGTATTTATGTCATCTGTCACTGGTAAACATGTGACTGAATAATCTTTCAGAATCAATATCTTTCAGAATGTATGTGTTTCGAAACAAAATATAATAGGCGATAGTCGTCTTAGAGTCAGTTCCGACAGAGACTCAACGCGACGCGCACCTTTTAAGATAGCAATACAATATAGAACTTATTTCTACAAAGAAAGGTACAAAAGTTCAGTGAATAAACGAAAGTGGTGTCGGCGGCTTCGCGACACTACTTTCGCACACGCATGCCGCACGGTGCCTCTTTAAACATCGTCGTGTCGCGTCTTGGTGTGAATTGACCCTTATAGCTTTTTTATTAAATTTCAAAATGGAAGGCTTTTTAGAAACTGGTGTCGGAGAGTATTAGATTTTTCGAAAGTAAAATTGATAACCTGGGATTATAAAATTTTTGTTTAATTTTATTTGTATTTTATTTTAAAACACTTCCTGCAGGTGCATTGCATGAGGCGGACTTAATGCTGTTTTTTTTTTCGATAGATAATAGCTTCAGAAATAACATCATAAATTTAAAGGTCAATCCGACGTCAGGCAGGTGGTCAAAAAAATGGTAACAATCGTAAAAATAGTTTTTTTGCGTTTTGTGCAAAAGGCGTAAAATATACAAAAAAAGTCATATGAAAAAAAGATGCGCGATAAAAAGACATCGAAGCAGTTTTTCTGAGCCCCGATCAGTTCAGTAGTCCTTAATCCGGACCTGCCGCAAAATCCAAATCCAGATCTCACCTGACGTATCCTACCTATAAATTACCTCCCTGCTAAATTTCAGGCCTCTAGTACTTAACCCAGGGCTTTCATCTATATACAGGAGATTACAAAAAGTGTTCATATTTAGGATCGTATAGTAGATAGACCCCGTCAATAACGTAAAGCGCTAACAATTTTATGAAAATTCATAACTTTTAATCCAGAAATCTCATTTTGTAACTGAAAAATTAAACTTGAAAACTAACCGATAAAGCTAATATTTCGATAAGAGAGAGCTGACATAAATGAAACTATGAGTATTTAATATCTACCAAGGATGTTGATGGAACGTCCAGATTTTTCGGAAAATGTCTGCATAAAAAAAAAAAAAAACAAAATCATTGAAATTGACATGAATACTCAGAATATGTGTTTAGAAATGTTTTTTTTTAAAAAAGCTTTTTTTTTTTCAAAATTCGTTTCTTTTAAGCTATATCAACTATTTGTCGGTTATTCACAACGCTCTTCAAATTTGACCACAACTTTCTGTAAAATGCTGTATAAATTATATTAATTTGTTTTGCTAACTGGTAATATGTGTGTACTTGTGTCCCTATCCCTAAATTCAAGAGTAAATCAAAGGCATGTAAGTGACGTTCTGTAAAGACCGGCACTTACATGCCACGCAGAACGTATCAATTAAAAGTTTAATGACGGTACAGGAAGCTCGTCAGTTATTAGTAAGTTATATTAAACTAGCAGCGCCCCGCGGTTTCACCCGCGTAAGTCCCGATCCCGTGGGAATATCGGAATAAAAAGTAGACTATGCGTTAATCCAGGTCTTCAGCTATCTACATAGCAAGTTTCATAGCAATCAAATGAATGGTTTTTGCGTGAAAGAGTAACAAAACGGATGGATGGATGTTTGTTACTCTGGATTTCATTTAAACTTTCACATTTATAATATTAGTGGGATACGACAAATAACTAGGACTATATTGAACTATTCAATAACAACTTTAGCGTCTGAACAAGTGTAAAAAAGTACAACAAGTAAACAAGTAAAAATTTCAAAATCCGAATTTTTAGATCAGCTCTTTATATTGTAGTTGTGAATTTTATCATTTACGAGGGCGGCACTGTAAATTTCGGGAATCAAGGAAGTGACACAACATTACTATTTCAAAATGTATTTATTGCTTTTCGAAGTATTCTCCGCGAAATTTGACACATTTTTCCATACGATGGAACCAATCATTGAAGCAACCATTCCATTCGGAAGTTGGGTCTCCAAAATGGCCGTTTTTTAGGTGTCCACAGCTTCTTCAGGTGATGAAAATCTCTGACCACGCAATTTATTCTTTATTTTAGGGAAAGTATAGAAATCATTAGGGCTTAGGTCGGGGCTGTACGGCGGATGGTCTAATAATTCTATGTTTTCTTGCTTTAAAAACTCTTTTGTTCTGTGCGCGGTGTGAGAACTCGCATTGTCGTGATGGAGGATGACGCGGCGGTTGCAGTTCTCTTTACGGAGTTCAGAAACGACCTGTGGCAAACAAATGCTAGCATACCATTCTGCATTAACCGTTATTTGTCCCTCAAAAGAAATAGTCGCAACATGGCCGGTTTTGGAGACAAACGTGACCACCATTTTTTTTGCAACACTCCGTGAACGAACAATTTTTGCTGGCTTTAACTCATTTTCGAACACCCAAACTCGTGACTGGTTTTTTGTTTCGGGTTCGTACGCGTATATCCAGGATTCGTCACCTGATACGATGTTGTATACAGCATTTGAAGATCCTGCGTGGAATCTTTCGAGAGTTCTGACGCACCAAGTAACGCGAGCCGCTTTTTGCTCTTCACAGAGCGAATGCGGTATCCATCGAGAAAACAACTTTTTTACACCTAATTGTTCATGCAAAATTATTTGTATTCGACTCATGCCAATGTCTAAAGTTGCCTAAATTTCGCGGTATGTCACATGTCGATCTTCCTCAATCAGAGTCAATTCCATTTTCTCAACGACTAAACAAGTTTGACAAAACCTTGTGATAAGACCGATAATCTTTTTTTAAATAAATAAATCGTATTCGATTTTTAAAACCAAGGTGTTTTCAATTAAAAAGATTTTAATATGACAGAAACAGTGTAAATATTCCATTCCCGATACTTTTAGTGCAGCCTATGTATTTAAGTTAGACCTAAGAAAATTTGTTCACAATGAAACAATGATGTTTTTTTTTAACATCGTGAATAAAAATTTCATTGTCGTAGACTAGGGTCCCTCCGTCATTAAACTTAAGTACACCGGCGAACTAAAAACGGGCTTTTCAGTAGTTTGCCAGGCATCGCTCGAAACGAATGCCAACCGTCTGTTTAATGTTAAGTATTTAGCTTCAACTGACTCAATCTAATGACTCAATGATTCATGTATGTAATGACTCAACAAGAAGCCTTTATCGGACTTGCAAATACGATGGCAACATAAACATCTCTTATGCCGCGTTCCAATAAACAAAAAACGATTCGTTTTGCTTACGGACGGTAAACATTCGTTGAATTTTCAAGGAAAATTTTACCGTCCGTAAGCAAAACGAATCGTTTTTTGTTTATTGAAACGCGGCGTTAGTGGAGAACATGGTGTAGAAATAGCTTTTTTTTTATGTGGCTAATTAAGCGTGGCCTTCGTTTTGGGACACTTGTCGTTTTTGAGCTCTCTGCAATTTACAACAGTTTGTCTGTCTATAAATCATTCAGGGCGGTGAATATGATCTAGTATAGACATGAGTCTGAGAGACTCAAGGTCTATATTAGATCAAGGGCGAATATTGTATAGACAATATTTGTCCTTAATCAAATGAATGATTGCTGTATAGAATTGTATATATAATTGCTATATGACTTTCCTGTTGGTCTAGTGGTTAGTTACCCTGACTGCTAAGACGTGAGGTCGTGGGTTCGATTCCCACCCAGGACAAATAATTGTGTGACGAGCACGATAATTTGTTCTGTGTCTGGGTGTAATTTATGTATAATTTCTATGTATTTAGAAATATATAAGTATGTTTATCAGCTGTCTGGTTACCATAGTGCAGGCTTTGCTTAGTTTGGGATCAGACGGCCGTGTGTGAGATGTGTGAAGTTATTATTATTTATATATATATATATTATTTATGTAGAACCAGGTGGTTGTGGGTCAGAGACCAACCGTCGTAGTGACAGAGAGAGAAAGATATTTCAACCAAATTAATGATTTTCTTTAATATCTACATTACTAATCATACTTTTCTTTGTTTTAGACGACAACCCTTTCGTTCGTACCAGCACCTGAACCTTGGATTGATTGACAAGAAATTTATTTGATAGGATAATTCAAGAATTCGTTGACAGAATAGAACGTGTTCTGGAGTAACCAGATGCTTTATAAATTTATTAAGCGATAATTCTTTGATGTCATTCGGTATCTTATTATATATTGTGACACACATAGCATAACAAATTTTTTGCAGTTTCGTACTCCTTGGAATCATGTTTATATAACAAATTTGTTTGGGTATCTAGTGTTACTCCTCTGCGTTACGTTTTTAACTTGTTTAAAAGATTCCGGGTGCAGTTAACAAATTTCCCTATGTCCAATATATATAAGCACGGCAGAGGTAGAGTTTTAACATTTAAAAATATGAGCGGTATGATACATCAGGGGCAATATCACATATGGCTCGTATACACCTTTTTTGAGCTATGAAGGCTTTATTTGCATTCGTACAATTTCCCCAGATCAGTAGTCCATATCTTAGCACTGATTCAATATATGCAAAGTACGCCGTACACGCAGTGTTTTATTAGAAACTTTGGACAGTTTATATAATGCATTTGAAAACCCATTTATTTTGTTGCACACTTTCTCTATTTGTTCTTTCCAACTAAACTGCGTCACCCGTGCAATCAGTTGTTCTTATTCTACCTATTTGCTCGATTTGCATTTGAAATTTAAAAATATCCTTAATGAATAACGGGCAAAGATCTCCATTTCATTTAATTTATTTATTATAAGAACCAATAATTGCGGGATAGGTTTCTACAAGTCTGGGAGTGTAGATGTAATCTGGGTCTAGAATGATTTTTTTAAAGTCATTTAAAACTGAAATAAATTGATTTATCAAAAAAAATAATCTTTGTCCCTATAAGAATTTGTATCTCATAGGGAAATAGAATTATGAATTAATTAATTCGTAACAAAAACCAAACATTGCCAATTAAATTAACTTTATTTCGGATTATTAGTGGTTCTTTTAAATTTCGTTGCAATATTTACTTGCCACGCCAAAGGTTTTCATCTGAAAAGAAGGAATTAATGGTTAGTGGTATTACTAAATATTTCATTTGCTTACTATTCGGTTTTTATTATCATAATCCTATTTCATTTCATATTATTTCATAATTCTACGCCGGCACATATTTACGTGAATTTGTGAAAACAAAACACATCGAAATACTTGATGCAGGATCACATTTTGAAATAATTTTTATATGAAGTGCCAAGATAAAATAAAATCCACAGCTAACGTGCGGAAGTCACGTTTCTCAAGTTCTTCAAGTAATGTGCCAAGCAAATAATAATAAAATAATAATAATGTACCATGTCACCAAGAAAGAAGGTAGACGACCTTCTTTGTCTAGGTACACGGTGTTATATTACCATCAATGCGACAGACAGTCTCTCTCGATGTCTCAAAGGGGAGGAAATGGGCGTCACGTTATTCTTGAGTGCGAGGGAGTGGCCACACAATGGGCAAGTATTCTCGCGGGTATGAGGTCGCTCCTAGAAGCCTGTGAACGCCCCAGAAGGCTTCTGTGCTTCTGGAAGGAGCTAGGCTGGCTCATCTAGTCAGCGTAAATGCGTAGAGAGATACCAATACCAATACTCAATACACAGTGCTATACAAATACATACCTTCTTGGAAATTTTCCTGGCTGTACATATTCCGGTCCAATGTTAGATTATTAATAATGAAATTCTGAAAAAAAAAACATGAAAACAGATCTTAAATCTTGTTCATGATTATTAAACTACTCATGTGATTATACTAAACCTAATTAACCGTGTGTTTTGGGCAATTTGACCGCTTTCTGAAGATATAAAAATATCTATGTCAATATTGAAAATCGCTTATTATATTATAAATAACAATACGCTACATTATTAAAAGAATTAAAAAAAAACTAAGAACTAGATTATCGACGCATAGATGATCCACTTTAATAGATTATAGATCACATAAGCTTACCATTGCCTACAGAATGGCCGCCGTTTGCGAAGTTAGAGTCAGCTGGAAGCAAATATTTCAGATTTAATTACAAGAGGATTTGTCTACTCGCTTCTATCTCTTTTTAACCGACGAAAAAAAAAGGAGGTTCTCAAGTCGACCCTATATATATATATATATATTTTTATGTTTGTTCAAATGTTTTATGTGTTTCTTTTCAGTGTAATATAGAGTACTTAAGAACGCGTATGCAAATATATATTATAATAAATTTAATATCATTATTTGATAATAAACTGAATTATTTGGGATTTTTAAGATTTTGTAAAAAAAATCTAAGTTTGTTTTTGTTTTCATTCACGCGAACCGAATAAGTCCCACTGTGCGGTAAATGTTTTTTCAAACATAACACTAAAAAGTAGTAAACGTTTTTCAGTCAAATCAGAATCTCTGCAAATGTGTCCTTAAGTTCCTCAACACGGGGCAACCTGGACTATTACTGTGGCACCGACTTTTTTATTAGCGGTTAGTGTTATTCAATTGATTTACACTTTATAGAACCAGACTGATCAATTATATAATCTCTTGTATTGATTACAATACAAGAGATTATATAATTGAACAAGAGATTACATTAATTCGCTGTTAGTAGGTTACTGCATAACTTCTGGGCCAATATTTGGTTAAACCCACATCAAACAGACTCTAATAAATATTCGTAAACGTACTCCACAGCTAGAAAACTCCTGGCAGCGATCGTATATACTCATACAACTACTGATATAAGAAATTCACATATATTTACTCTTTCCTGCATAATTTTATTAACACTTTCATTCAGACACTAGATGTAATGCCACATTACCGAAGTCCTCACCTACATGATTTCAAAAGACAGATTACCAGAAGCTAGCCAAATACATTGACACGCCCTATTATATGTTTACAAACTATTTACAAAATATTATTATTCATCATTATGTCTGCGAAAATCATAATTGCAATCCAAGACCAAGTCACTGATACCCAAAATTATCAGAAGTAAATAAGACACGCACCGAATCTTCCCTCAGTGCATACAGACGCTGCCATGCCTGTCCCGAAGATATTCAACATATAACTTCAGCTTGCATAAGTCCGGTACAAACTGATTATAAACATCGACAGAACTATAATAACTGATAAGACCATTCGCTTAAATAGACAAGACATCAAAATTAACGACAAATTAAACAAAACTGTATATCTCATCGATGTACAATCTACTATAGCTAAGAAACTTACTAAATATCAATATATAGCTATAGAGTCAATTTTATTTATTTATTTTGTTTTGAGGAAGGCTTACAGACTAATAACAAAATACTGCATGAACATGAAATAGGTAACTTAATTGCTAATGACAAGCCCCCACAGTTAAAACGGCAGTGACGAACAGAAACCATCAATATTGTTCCCATAGTAATTTCTGCAGCTGGGATCACACCCAAACAGTCTTCAACGTAGCCTGGACATATTGGAAATACCGCAACATACACTTCATTCAGAAAACAGTTGTACTAAACACCTGCCGCCTTACACGCAAATTCCTCACCACATCATCAATTTCTTCCACATATACACCATCAGTTAAATCCTGATTGCACTTAGTTATGGCCCGTGTAATTCGACTGTCATTGTCCCTTTTCTTAAGGGAGATAACCGAAATAATAATAATAACTTAAGACACCTCCCATACGGCCGTCTTATCCCAACCTAGGCCCATCACCCAGCACCGTGCTCAACTCTACACACAAACAGTATATTAATGTGCGACATGTGTAGTGTAGCTAGTAGTTAATTAGAAAGAAGAAAATTATTTGACTTGGAGCCGACTATCACAAGTAAATAAATAGGCTAAAAAGAAGAAGAAGCAAATAATATGAATCACTTCAAAATATGCTAGTGACAGATCCACGTAGTAGTGGCCTATTAGGATTGTCTGCCACTACCAGTGAATTTTTTTTAAAAACTTATTGAAAAGTAGTGAGGATGAAAAGTAAATAAAATGGCTCACCTCCACTACTAGGCGGGTTTACGACATGTACTGAAATAGTAAAGAAAGATATAATTACATTTTGTATTTATACATAGCACAACGAATAAAAGTAGATTGAAAAAGTAAATAAAATTTACTCACCTCCACTACTAGGAGGCTCTACCACTTGTACTGAAATGGTGAAAATAATATTGAAATACATTCTCGACTTATACAAAGTACAACGAATAATAGTAAGATAGGAAAAGTAAACAAAAATCATATCATGTGAAAACCAATATTAAATTTCAAATATTTGATTGAATTGAAAACTAAATAAAATTACTCACCTCCGCTACTAGGCTGGTTCACCACTTGTACTGAAATAGTAAAAGACAATAAATTAAGTTATTGACTCATACAAAGTATATAATAATAATAACTTGACGCATCACACACACGGACGTCTGATCCCAAACAAGGCAGAGCCTGTACTATGGTAACCAGACTGCTGATAAAAATACTGATATATTTCATCCATATTACATTTAGACACAGGACAAAATGATTATGCTCATCACACAACCATTTGACCTGGGTGGGAATCTTACATACGACCTCTGGTTTAGCAGTCAGGATCACTAACCACTAGACTAACAGGCCAGTCGAATAATAGAATAACACTGAGATAGAAATATGACTCACCTCCACTACTAGGTGGGAAGCCCACTTGTACTGAAAATGTAAAAATGAGATTGAATAACATCCTCGACGTATACAAAGTTCAACGAATAATAGTATGATAGTAAAAGTGAATATGAATCAAGTCTTATGAAACACCCAGAATGTGTGTCACTTGGATTAACCAGCCTAATAGCAATCTATTAGGTGTCACTAACACTGAAGTAATGAAACAAATATCTGAACACTGAAATAATGAAAGGAATATTAAATTATAATATTTGACTTTTAGAAAATTAAATGAATAATAGTGAGATGGAAAAGTAAAAATAGATTAAATTAGATTCTTGTGTTTTACAAAGCACAGCAAATAAATAAAATGACTCCCCACCTACTAGGCGGGAGTCCTACTTGTACTGACATGGCAAAAATAAAAGTGAATTATATTCTCGACTTTACAAAGCACAACGAATAATAGTAGGATATAAAAAGTAAACAAAATGACTCACCTCCGCTACTAGGGGATTGTGCCACTTGTACTAAAGTAGTAAAACGAAGTTTTAATTAGATTCTTGACTTTACAAAGCACAACGAATAATAGTAAGATAGGAAAAAGTAATAAGATTCATGTAATATGAATCACTCATCATGTGTTTCACTAGGATAGACCAGCTTAATAGAGAGCTATTAGGTCTCACAAACAATGTAATAATATAACTAATATTTGATGCTTGAAAAACAAATGAAAAATAGTGGGATGGAAAAGTAAATAAAATGACTCACCTCCGCTACTAGGGGACTGTGCCACTTGTACTGAAATAGTTAAAGAAAGATTAAATTAAATTCTTGACTTATACATAGCACAACGAATAACAGTGACATAGAAAAAGTAAATAAATTGACTCACCTCCGCTACTAGGGGGCTGTGCCACTTGAACTGAAACAGTAAAAGGAAGTTTAAATTAGATTCTTCTCTTATGCAAAGCACAAAAGATAATAGTACGATAGAAAAAGTAAATAAAGTGTCTCACCTCCGCTACCAGGAGGGAATGCTACTTGTACTGCAATAGTAAAAAGAAAATTTAATTACATTCTTGACTTATACAAAACACAACGAATAATAGAGGGATAAAAAAAGTAAATAAAATGACTCATCTCCGCTACTAGGGGACTGTGCCACTTGTACTAAAGTAGTAAAACGAAGTTTAAATTAGATTCTTAATTAAAAAAAAAAAACACATCGAATAACATTAGGATAAAAAGGTAAATAAAGAAACTCACCTCCGCTACTTGGGGGCTGTGCCACTTGCACTGAAATGTTAAAAGGAATTTTAAATTAGATTCTTCACTTATGCAAAGCACAACGAAAAATAGTAAGATAGAAAAAGTAAATAAAGTGACTCACCTCCGCTACTAGGGGGAAACGCCACTTGTACTGAAATAATTAAAAGGAAGTTAAACTACATTCTTGACTTATACAAAGCACAAAGACAATTATCAAGATATAAAAAGTTAATATAATGACTCACCTCCGCTACTAGGAGGCTGTGCCACTTGAACTGAAATAGGAAAAGGAAGTTTAAATTAGATTCTTGACTTATACAAAGCACAACGAATAATAGTTACATAAAAGGTAAATAAAGAGACTCACCTCCGCTACTAGCGGGGGAATCCACTTGTACTGAAATAGTAAAAAGTAGATTAAATTACATTCTCGACTTAAACAAAGCACAACAAAAATTATCAAGATATAAAAAGTTAATTTAATGACTCACCTCCGCTACTAAGAGGCTGTGCCATTTGAACTGAAATAGGAAAAGGAAGTTTAAATTAGATTCTTGACTTATACAAAGCACAACGAATAATAGTTAGATAAAAGTAAATAAAGAGACTCACCTCCGCTACTAGCGAGGGAATCTACTTGTACTGAAATAGTAAAAAGTAGATTAAATTACATTCTCGACTCATACAAACAATAACGAAATTAAAAGTAAGACAGGACTCACCTACACTACTAGGCAAGTTTGCACCTTGCACTGAAACAATAAAACAATAATTAATGCTTGAATATAGTAATCTTAATTAATAAAATGAAAGAAAAAGGGATAGACAAAATAACTGTTACGCGAGCAGAGCCACGGGCGAAAGCTAATTAATAATAATTTAAATTCGTGTAATTTTCGATTATTTTTTTTTATTATCATGAAAATCGTTTCATGAACAGATGCTGATAAGGAAGGACACTGAAGGATATTGTCAGATTTTTATTAAAAAAGTCTGGCTTTTGTTTTTCTTTTATCGACTTCAAAAAAAGAAAGAGGTTCTCATTTGATCGCCATTTTTTTAGGGTTCCTCAAAAGGAAAAAAGGAACTCTTATAGAATCACCTTGTTGTCCGTCTGTCTGTCTGTGTGTCAAGACCTTTTTCTCAGGAACACGCATCAAGTTGAAATTAATACCAAAGACATCAGTCTGCGGTCCCTTAAAGCTGTAAAAAATCAAGCTTCTAAGTCAACTTAAAAATCTGAACATTTCGCAGGTAAACCAAAATCTATGGGGTACTTCCCATTCACCTAGAATCATCAAATTTGGTAAGAAGCAAGGTCTCCCAACACAAATAAAGAAAAAAATCCGAAAGTTGTTAATTTGTTGTTTTATCTGTCTGTCTGTCTGTGTGTCTATCAAAACCCTTTTCCTCAGAAACCCGTGAAGGCATCAATTTGAAATTAACATCAAATACTTATGTCAGCGTTCCCTTGAAAGTGTAAAAAAATCAAGCTTCTAAATCTACTCAATAAAAAGATACGACCATTAAGCCTTAGATTTTAACAAATTTGAACATTTCGCAGGTAAATCAAAACCTATAGGGTACTTCCCATTGGCCTAGAATCATGAAATTTGGTATGAAGCAAGATCTGACAGCACAAGTAAAGGAAAAAATTTGAAAGTCGTTAATTTGTTGTCATATCACAAAAAAAAAATAGTTTTTGTGATTACAAACTTTTATGTTGCGGTTGGATTGTTGACTTTGTCGTACATCGCAACCGCAAAGTTAAGTTTGTCTTTCTAAAAAGACTATCACAATTCTAAAAGAATTGATTCCCGAGATGGACATACTATCTACATACAAGTTTGCTTGCTTACGAAACCCACGGTGCGCGAGTCAGACTCGCACTTGTCCGGTTTTTAATGTATATTATTACCCGATTATTCGACCACGGCTAGACCGATTTCGATAGACAAATTCTCTTAGTTTGACCGATATACTTTCTAGTTGGTCTCATTGTACACTTTCTAGTTGCTACCATTGTCATTAGGTTAGGATCTGATGATGGGATCCTGGAGAAATCGAGGGAAATCTTTAAATATTATTATTATACTCACCCACACCTACAGCGATTCGGGCTTTTTTATATTAACTCGTTAATTTTCTCTTGTAAAACACCTTTTGGTGAATTTAACTGATGCTGAAGACCACAGATGGTCACATAAGTATTTCAAGAGTTACGATTCGAATAGGTACCTACTTTATTATTGTTGCCAAGCAATTTATGTTCGTCGCAATGTATATATAGCTGATGGTTTAGTGCCAGGAGAACTCCTCAACAATTAACGTCCCTTCATCGGGAAAAAGCAATATTTTGTAAAAGATGCTAAGATGAGGCTATTGCAATTCAGATAAATTACAAACTAAAGGCTAAAACTAAAAAGGAGAATGTAAAATTTAAAAATAAATTGAAATTTTCAATACTTAAATTCGCCTTCAAAAAAGGAGGTCTTAATTCGACTAAATTTGAAGTATATGTTACGCGATAACTTCACTAATTGCGAACCGATGAAAATAATTATTTTCTTAACACTATACTATACTATACACAAAGTTTGAGACCCCTCCGTGCCTCGGAGAGCACGTTAAACTGTCGGTCCCGGGTGCCATACAAACATCTGTGGCATTCGTTACGGGTAGTTGGAGCCCTAAAAAAGAAGTCCGACAACCTGGTCTAACTACAGAACTTCGATATCGCCTAGTACTTGGGTTGTGGAGGTCTGATGGCAGTCGCTTCACGTAAAATATCAAAGTTCGGCCGTGTCGTAGTTAGATTGAAAGCCGACCCCAACTTAGTTGGGAAAAGGCGCGGAGGATGATGATGTTACGCGATAACTTCACTAATTGCGAACCGATTTAAATAATTATTTTCTTAATGGCATACACAAAGTTGATCCCATTTCAAGTTAAAGAAAATATTCCTCCTCTAATTTGGAAAATTAAGAGTAAGAATATAACAATTTATCATGATTGAAGCACATTGAAAGAATAAGACATAAGTTTTTTCGCAAGCATTTCACACAGGACAATTCGTCAAGCTTTGAATGATATGACGATGGTGAGAAGACAAGGAAATCAGAATAATAATTAATAAAAGAAAACCTCGCCGGTACATGATATGCCTAGGCAAACCTCGATCGGCCCAATTCAACGATTGGTATGAACTTACCACCATCAATGCCAGCTACGGCAAAGAGCGCCAACGTCACAATCTGTAACAGGAAATACGTGATTATGCATTCGTTTGCTGAAATGGTAATGCTGACTAGCATTACCATTTCTCACACAAACATAAACAGGAAATAAAACTTCTAACTTTTATTTATTATGTAGTGAATTTGGGGCTGTCACTAATAAAGAGTATAGTTAGGATACCAAGTTTATTTTTTAACGTTTCGCTTTTCAGTTCCTTACTATTTTCGTACGTGAAACCTTTTGTTCAAAAGATTTTAGGTAAATATTCGAAGAAGAGTCTACCTATTGGTTTTGTACCAGTTGTCGAGTTTTCCAAAAATTTCTTCACAGGAGGTCCAGTTATGATCCCTAGACCCCAAAACAACCGCCAGTTAAAAAGTTCATATATATATGTATATATGTATGTACCTCAATATTACCGGCACGATAGAGGTCGCAATTATGCACCGATTGCTTTCAAACTTGGACCACAAATAACAGGGCAAAAATGAAGGTTTAAGTTCGTGAATGGGGGATATTCCCCCAAAGGGAGGGACTGGGGGGCAGATTTTCAAAAAAAAAATAAAAAAACACGAAATCTACCTCTGTGGGCCCGGTGCGGGCCCGGTTTTTTTATAACAATTTTCAAATAAATCATTCACTTCCCTAGTAATGCATGTCTATCTCTTCACAAATAAATCAGTTTTGATTACAATAAAATGAAGAATTACATTCTTTTTAGTCACTTCAACAAAGATTGTGAAAGCGTCCTTAAACTGTGTAATATAAATTTCAAAAACATCTGACATTATTATTATAACATACATCTAACAATACATATTTGTGTTCGAAGTTTGTCTAATAATTTCTCAATATTTTTCTGTTAATGTAAGCCAATATATTAAACCAGTCGAGGACATCTCTGCACTCTGACTAGTACCTACTAATTCGGCTTCAGCTAATTAGTGTAAGCTACATAGCATACCTATGCTATGTAGCTAACACTTAAAGTCACAAGTGTTTAGAAGTCCTTAAGTGAAGGTCCTATTTAGATATTAAAGAAAGGTTATACAAACTAAAAAATAATACCATTTAATTCTAAATCAAAGCCAGCGAAGAAGAATTTATCATGATCTGTTTTTAAGGAAAACTTTTATCATGAGCCTTGACTAGGCGAGATTGATACATTGTCGTAGGAGAGTCATGCTTTGGCACGTATGGGCTCGACCGGGAGTGATACCCCGGCCTTACAGAAAACCGGCGCGCGTCAAGCAATGATTACTTTGTGTTTAGCCGAATGAGTGAAGTTACCGGAGGCCCTAACCCCTCCTTCTCCTACTCCCACCTTAAAGGCCGGCAACGCACTTGTGGCTCTCTCGTTGCAGGAGTCCAGGGGCGGCGGTTGTCACTTACCGGCAGGTAACTTGTCTGCTCGTTTGCCCCCTAACCGATAAAACAGGAGGTTCATGAATAGTTGTAGTCTAAATCAAACCCATTACAAAACACGATCTTCCAGCTGAAGGTCGAAAGCTCTAATAATACTTCTACCGCTACCTTTGTATGCGGTATAGTTTCCAACGTTTCCAATTTTATTCGTGAGATGCAGAACACATCGGGTCACTCTCTTAATGCGTCACTCTCTTAATAGCCGAGTTGATAACCATTGCATTAC
Organism: Callimorpha dominula; assembly: GCA_949752705.1. NCBI lineage: Eukaryota > Metazoa > Arthropoda > Insecta > Lepidoptera > Erebidae > Callimorpha > Callimorpha dominula. The sequence goes on from OX457006.1 coordinate 15,269,026, forward strand.
TGATAACGCAATGGTTATCAACTCGGCTATCAATGCTAAAGTATTAAATATAATGAAATATCATTAATATTCAAAATATAACTAATATTTTTTATGAAAGTCTGTATCAACACATTTTCTCATCAGACAGAGTCGGCTGATGGCAAACTGTATGGGAAAAAGTTGGAAGGAACAATGAAGATGTACACTTACCAAATAGGCCTTCATTTTATCTAATATTACAGACGACTGTGTTCCCACAAACCGGAAAAGCAATTGTCCAAAATTTCGCAAATTTCCGTATTATATAGACATACGCTAGCGATAACCTGTCCGCCTGTTCAAATATCGTGAGCTATTTATACACCTGAGACGTAAAACAATAGGTACAGATGTTTTCTTATCTTCGAATTCAACTAGTTAGGCCTGTGCCTATAATGATCGCCTCATGTCAAAATTCGACCGTAATTAATTTTATTATTGATAACAATCAAACTTGGTTGTTGTCTTGGTTTTTGTGGGAATAAAAAATTTCAAGCGATATAATGCTCGGAGAGTTCCAATAACACTCTGGCATTGGTTTGCAACTTAATCGCGCCAATTCAGTATGGAATCGGGATCCAAGGTTTTTCACCGATTGACAAATAGGTATAGAACTACAAAAAGTAACAGCTGGAAGCGTCTCAGTGTCTATTCTACTCATCTATCGATGACTTACAATAGGGATTTTGACATATTTTCAAAACTGGTTTTATTTTATACCTAGACCCATAATGAACGCAATAAATAAAATTTTGTTAAAAAACTTTTGACGTGGGAGAGCCATGCTTCGGCACGTGTGGGCCGGCTCGACTCCGCTCGATACCACGACACCTCACAAAAAACCGGTAGTGAAGCAATGCTTGCATTGCATTTCGCCGCGTGAGTGAGGTTATCGGAGGCCCCAACCCTTCCCTCTCCCCTATTCCCGTCTTTCCCCTCTTCCCACTCTCCCCCCCCCTCCCCCTCTTCTCCTACTTCCACCCTAAAGGGCGGCAACGCACTTGTGACTCTTGAGTTACAGGTGCCCATGGGCGGCGGTAGTCATTTACCATCAGGTGACCCGTCTGCTCGTTAGCCCCCTATACCATAAAAAAAAAAATACTAAAATTTATCAGAGAAATTTGAAAAAATAAAGTTACTTTTAAATTTTCCCGCTGAAACACTCACTTCAGTTTGATTACGTCATTATCCGAAAAACATTATTCAACTGTCAGCTCGTCACAGTAATAAGTGTTCTTGGTGTTTGTGCTCGCGGTTACCTTCACGAATATACCAAAAGTAAGTGCTTTCCCTGAGAGAAATGGACATAAAGTATTACAAATACTGTGCAGTGCCCAAGTGCAGAAGCACAACAATCAGCACACCGGAAAAACTTTTCATAAATGTCCCAAAAAATAAACAAATAAGGAGAAAGTGGCTAACACTTGCTGGCAGGCAGCGTCGTTGTCAACAACAAGCACCAGCTATTGGAGATAATTCACGCAATGAGTGACGTTTTCTATGTTAATTTTATTTTTTTTTTTTTTTTTTTTTATTTGGACTCTATCTCGCGTGTAGAGTCAACTTTCTATGTTAATATTATTATGATACCAACTGACAGCTGCTGAGAGCTGCTGACAGCTGGCTGTCTATCACGTATCAACTGTCAGTCTCTCGGATAATTACGTAATATAATCTGATTGGTGTTTTCTGTCACGTGGTCATGGTTACTAGTTCAGCCGTTTTTAATCATCTATAATATATTTTTAACAGTTTAATGAAAAAAACGTTTATATATCACAATGAATCATTTAGTTAAAATGCAATATAAATTTGTGATTAGTGTCCACATCTCTATTCTAATGGCTTGACATTTTGTGGTGTAAGACGATAAGTCAAACATGTTAGACCAAACTTTTATTGCTTTGAGATGTCTATTGACCTATCATCCTAATCTAAGGTTCAAGAAATCAACAGCTATAGGTAATAGCTGTTGATTTCTTGAACCTTAGATTGAGGTAAGGAGATGACATAGGCTCTGCGTCAAAGTGATGGGAAAATTCCGGAATCTAAAGAGTAGTTAATAATGCGGGAGATTACAGGCAAAAATGATCAAGGATTATTAGATCATACGTCTGCTGATTTGATCACAACCAACAGCGTTAGATTTAATAGAGAGTATTATCTTCTTGATCTCACCCGTTGCATCTGGAGAAAACTGGAAAGGGTTTATGTTAGGGCAATTTGAAGTCACTAAGTAGTGAATAGTGTGATGCCTGGTTTGATGATCCAAATGACAATTTATTTTTAACCGACTTTAAAAAAGGAGGAGGTTCTCAATTCGTCGGAATCTTTTTTTTATGTATGTTCACCGATTACTCGAATACGCCTGAACCAATTTAGGAAATCCTTTTTTTGTTTCAAAGGATATACTTTCCAGGTGGTCCCATTTAAATTTTATCGACATCAGTCGAAAGGTTTTTGAAAAATCAACAAATATTTAAAAATTCTATACATCGATGATATTTTCGTTTGCTCCGAAACATCGCTGTCTCATTGGAGCAAAGCGTTTAGTTGGCCTACCCATATTATATTTAAACAAAATACATCTACTTCCACTATAAAGCACATTGAAGTCGGTGATGCTTTTTTTAAAAGATAATGTCCAAACCAACTATCCCCTGCAGACCACCAGGTCGCTGTTTACCAATACATAGTTCCAAGGAATTTCCAAATATTCGCTGAGGAAGAACGGGTGATATTGTTGTTGATACATACAAATGTGAAATTTAAATCAACAATACAGAACAATTCAATAGGCAAACAAACTCCAAATGTTTCTTGCACTTGAGGGTTGCTACACATAATCAGAAATATCACTGACTTGTTATTTATATTTGCGATGGCAACGAATCAAGCAAGAATGCGTGCGTGGTACGAAAATGCAAAGAGCACAGCAAAATTACTTTTATTTTTCAAAGCTCATTAACACGTTCAGGAAAAACCATGGCGGCTGCAGAGCGCGCTTCGTATGCGTGATTCGCATTTAACGTTTTTCAGGACGTATTAAATTATCGCTTCGCCTCTAATCGCTATGGTTCCTATTGTCATATTTAATGAGTTTTTTTTTAATTTGACATTCAAACACATACACACGCCTGTATCTCCGAAAGGGGTAGGCAAAGGTTTAATAAATACTTACATTTTGTCAACTATAATTTGGTCACACTCATGTGGTAGTGAAAAAGCCCATTGCCGTTCACCGGGCACTTTAGAAATTAAAATCTGAAGATACGTTAGGAAGGCACGTGGTGGAAGGAAAAGAATATTGGTTATACGAATGGCATAAGATGTTAAAGCAAGAAGTAGCTAGATCAGGTCAGGGTCTAATTAACTAGTTGTTGCCGGTAAGTCCGAGACAGTTTTAATATTAGGTCTTTACATTATGAAATTGGCGTTTTGTTGAACTGGCCACTGCGATCTCAAATATATAGCGTTGTAGGAATTCAAAATTCAAATTAATTTCAAATTTAGGCTTGTGTATTTACGTTTCGAATTTAGTTATTCGTTTGGTTTCGCGCCATGTGGTTTTTTTTGACATTGTTTTGTTCACAATATGGAAAACTTAAAAATCCCGCTATTTACAAATATGAGGTGGGGGTTTTTTTCAAGATGGACGAATAGACGTCCATTTTTTTAACGTTTTTGTTATTTAACTTGTATAATTATAAAACACTTGATATTGGCGGAATTCCTGCGTTGGTTCTTCGCGCGGGATAAGAGTCCATAATAAAATAATATATACAAATATGAGTTCCGCCGTTGCACTAGAGATACTGAAACAGCTCGAAGTATTAATGATGTGTATGGGGAAGTATAAAAAAAAAATATATATATTTAAATATATATATATTTATACTATAAAAGAAAACGCGGTACTTTTTTGGTTCCAAAGTTTTCGTTCAGGAACTTTTTTTACCTACAGAACAAACCTCGTGGACGGCCGGAGACCCTAGTGGACAATTAAGAATTAAATTCATCGTAGAAGCGGATCCATCACAAACCACATCAGAATTAGCTGCAGGCTTCGGTATATGTGGTAAAACAACTTCAATTCACTTAAATCAAATTAGAAAAGTGAAAAAGCTAGAGAATTGGGTACCACATGAATTGAGTGAAGCACACCATTAAACACGTTTTGAGTGTTGCGTTACATTACCCATCACAATAACGAGGAAATTTCGAATTGTATTGTTACTTGTGATAAAAAATAGATCACCACAATGGTTGGACCTGGGAGAACCGACCAAATCTTGTCCCAGGCGAAAGTTGACTCAGAAAAAGGTACTGGTGAGTGTCTCATGGACCAGTGCTGGTGTTGTTCAGTACAGCTTCCTCAAATCTGGCCAGGCAATTACGACAGAACTGTATTGTACATAAAACGATAATTTCATATATAAAGACTTTTTAATTATATATCTTTTTTAATAATTAATTAACTGGATATGGCAAAAGCCAAATGGGAGTAAAATTAATATTCCTCCATAAACGTGTGGAGGACATATTATTATGTGCAGACAATGGCAAACTCTTGGCTTACGAGAATAATGACAATTGATAAATTATTGACAATGGATAAGTCTTTTATTATTATTTTTCAAAAAGTTTACATTTAACCTTTTGCATTATGGCGCAGCAGTTGCACACTGACACTACACTACTTTATAAGTCGGAAGTCTGGCTGTACACGTAAGAATGTTGCAATAATGCGGTTAACTAGCCGTTGTCATTATGTATGTGGTTACACTCGCATCTTAATATGTGCTTTATTACTACGAAACAGAGCACTTTTTAGAGTGTCAAAAGAGAAGTGCTATATCTGTTTTTAATCTTCCATCAGTGTACTCGTACAACCGTGAAATACAGAGATTTTACCCCACTTAGTGACCCGCTTGTGGGGGACCAGTAGACCGTTTAGGTATATATTTTTAGTAGCCTGATAAGTCACACAGGCCTGGTATGGTGAGAGCCTTTTACTGTCAGGTAGATAACTCCAAAGTGGGCATGGACACACTACACTTTACTGTGGCATGGCATGTCGTGGCCATGGTGGCAGGGAAAAGACGAGAGCCACGCGGTATTATCTCGAACTAGTGCATTTTATGTCCAGGGCTGTAGGCATAAAATGACGCCAATGCCTTAACCTTTATGAATGAAAGGAACAAAAACCAAAAGTAGCTTGTATTAAATCTAATTTAATTCAGGTAAACTTTTTACATGAGATTCAGCTAAGGTATTCATTGGCCGCCGCGAAGGTAGTCAATCCTTGCGATCATCTGAAATAAAGAGATAAATAATTAATCGAGATCAGAGCTAAAATCATAATCACCTCTTATTATTACAGGAGTGAATAACCATTAGTGGATTTAAATGTCATTTACACCATTAATTAGAACATACAAAAAATGCCGTCGTGATTTGTGTTTGAAATTAGAGTACTTCAGTCCTATGCGTATTTGTTCTAGATTCTTAAAGTATTTAAATGAATAAAAGAATGTAAGACTTGTTTACGTCTTGATGAAAAACTTTAAATCTTTAATTTTTTCATAACTTTTAGGTCTATTGGTTTTGTACCAGTTGTCGAGTTTTCCAAAAATTTCTTCACAAGATGTCTAATTACGATCCGTAGACCCCAAAACAACCGCCAGTTAAAAAGTTTACGTATATATCCTTACTAATATTATAAATGCGAGAGTAACTCTGTCTGTCTGTCTGTCCGTCTGTCTGTCTGTCTGTCGCCTTTTCACGCCAAAACTACTGAACCGATTTAAATGAAATTTGGTACACAGATAGTCTAGAGCCTGAGGAAGGACATAGGCTACTTTTTAATGCGAAAAAGAGGTGTAAGGGGTTGAAAGGTGGGGATGAAAAGTTGTATGGAATTATTATCAATTAGCCTAAACAATGAAAAATTCTACCCAAAGACACTATTCCACGCGGACGAAGTCGCGGGCACAGTTAGTATATATATAAGTATGTATCTCAATTTTACCTTCACGATAGAGGTCGCAATTATATATATAATAATAATATAATGATTTATTTCTCTTCCACAAAGGTAACCTTAACTTAACTTCTTTTAAAGCTCTTGTAAAAGAACACTACCTAACACTTTAAGTGGTGTACAACTCTCTCACGTTGTGCAATTGACTCCATAATAGGTAACTCCACTAAAATGTCTTACTAATTATTATAGTTATTTCGCTATGTCTCTGTATGTATATGTATGTATGTGTATATAATATATGTATGTGTAGATACTTCACGTATTCCTATTCACGCCATTCTTACCTCTCAGATAATATCATTCGCTTTACCTAGATCTATCTAGATATCTATCTATCTAACTTAAGCCTATGGTTATTAATACTATCGTCACTTTGGCAAAAAAATAAATCAAATTAAAATTAAATAAGCGTGTGTGTGTGTGTGTGTGTGTGTGTGTGTGTGTGTGTGTGTGTGTGTGTGTGTGTGGGTGTGTGTGTGTTCTCAGTCTTTATTTTGGGATGGTTAATAAGTTTTCAGTCGAGTGTAAATTTGTTTACACTTAGCCTTCGTTAAATGATAGATATTAAGAATAGAATTAAATTTGTTGTATAAGTAATTACTTAGGAAACAATAGCTGCGTTCCGAGAGACTACTTTTGAATCATTTTGTTGGACATACTTTTGTTTTAATGCGTTTGTTAGAGTGTCGGGTGGGATGATATGAGATCTGGGAGTGTTTGCGCAGGATAGTCTGTATGATAAAAAGTTGCCGGACCATCGGTACCTTGCACTTAACGTAGAGTTCAGTGGTTGGATAAAAGAAAGGGAGACAATGCGCGACTTTGAGGACTGCTCTTTGTGCTCGTTCTAGCTTAAGCATATGAGTCTTCGAGGCTCCTCCCCATGTGGTAATGCAGTAATTTAGTAGGGATTGACATAGTGCAAGGTACACAGTCCTAAGGACTTTCTCATCAGCAACGTGTCTTAGGTTCTTAAATATGTAAATTAGTTTCCTTATTCGATTTGCTAGTATGTCAATGTGTAAATTGAAGTTCAAATTTTGATCAATAATGACACCGAGGTATTTGATTTGACATTTTGGAGTTTAGGGCACGAGCAAGTTTTTGAAAGTAGTTATCGCATGAGTGAGCTAATATGGTTTGAGTTGGATCAATGATAGGGCGATTATTTGAGAGAGAGAATGTGATGTATTTGGTTGTTTCTGTATTGAGTTTGAGCAAGTTTTCCTTGAGCCAAGCCGTCACCTGTGAAAAACCGATTTGGGCAAAGTGAAAAACTTCCTCCCAGGTGTCACCATAAAAGAGGAGAGCTGTGTCATCCGCAAATGTGATAATGTTTCCATTAGAAAGTTTAAGCGCGCAAAGGTCATTGATAAAAATTAAAAAGAGGGTAGGTCCTAAAATACTGCCCTGAGGAATTGAGGAGTTATTGAGTTGAAATTCGTCACTTATCCATTCCCCAACTTTTACCCGTTGTGATCTACCACTTAAGAAACTATTAAAAAGTTCCAGCTGAGTACCACGGATTCCCAGGTGTTCTAGTTTCTTTAGCAAGAGTGTCGTAGAGACGGTGTCAAAAGCCTTCGCTATATCCAAGAATATCGTAAGAACTTTCTTCTTATCATCAAGCTTTGTTGCTATAGTCTCAGTAAGCTGGTGAACTGCGTCATTAGTGGATCTGCCATTACGAAAGCCGAATCGATTATCTGCCAGTAGGTTTTTAGTTTCTAAGTATTTGGTTAATTGCCTATTAATAATTTTCTCTAGTATCTTCGACATAGTAGGCAGAATCGAGATTGGGCAATAATTGTTGACATCGTCTCTTCTACCACTTTTGTGAATTGGATGAACGAGTGATTTTTTGAGAGCGGTTGGAAATACTCCCGTAGAAAGACAGATATTACATATAAACATAATAGGGTCCGCTAATATATTTAGATGTCTCTTTAATATTCCACTAGGAATATCGTCAATTCCCAATGAGCAATTAGTTTTGAGTGAGAATATGACATCTGTTATATCTTGAATATCAGCTGGTAATAAAACAAACGATGAGCCTCTTGATTGTAGTAATAGGGGCTGAAAAATGGGAGGGTCTGTTTGTGCGTTTAAATTAGGTAATGTCGAACCTACATTTATAAAATGCGCGTTAATATTATTAACCGAATTCAATGAATTACTAGAATCAATCAGGTTTGAAGGTGGAGTGTTCTGTTTATTAGTACACGTGATTGTCTTGATTTTCTTCCATAACATTTTTGTATTCCCTCCACATTTAGCGAGTTCAGCTTTGTCATATTGTCGCTTGATATTTTTTAAGATATTGTTGCAAAAGTTACGGCATCGGATATATTTGTTTGTTATTATGCACCGATTGCTTTCAAACTTGGACCAAAAATCAACAGGCCAAAAATGAAGGTTAAGTTCGTGAATGGAGTATATTCCCCCAAATTGGTTGGGGGGGCAGATTATCAAAAAAATAAAAAAAACACGAAATCTACCTCTGCGGGCCTGCCGCGGGCCCGGTTTGTTTTTTGAGCGAGCTCGATATTTTTACTTAATAATATTTTTTTTATTTTCAATACTTAATTATTGAAGAGACTATTGAGCGAAAAACGGGGGTTCAAAGTATTTGCCAATCAACTTAGTAGGGCCCATCTGACAAAGCTCAAAAACGCAAATGGCAAAACTATGGTCTCTAAGCCGGAGGAACTTGCGGTGATTGAAAACTTCTACGGCCGATTATACGCTTGGCACCTGACGTTAGCTTGGGCGAGATCGAGTTGGCCCTAAATCGTATTGCAAGAAGACTTGATGAGTTTCAGCCCCCCGAGTAGGCCAAATTTCGCTCAGGAATTAGCACTACAGACAAGATACATACGAGGCAAGTTATACAGAAGACCGAAGAGTATAATCAGCCCCTGTGGCTTGTCTTTGTGGACTATGAGAAAACCTTTTTCTCAGTTGAAACTTGGGCTGTTCTGGAGTCTTTGCCAAGTGGACTGTCGGTACATTGACGTGTTAAGATGTATCTCTAATGCCGCGACGATGAGTATTCAAGTGCAGAATCAGCAGACTAAACATATCCCATTAAGGTATTCTAATTGTCCAAAGGTGACCTGGTGATCTGTAGGACAGGCATACGCCTATGTCAGACACCAGCTCCTCACATATACATAAATGTCAAATCTAACTACTCATCTATCATTGTTTTATCATTCATCTCATCATTATTTATGTACCATTGAGTTGAAATGTATACTGTGAGGAGAAATAAACTTATTATTATTTATTTATTTATTATTATATTATGCAGGGGGGTGAGACAGGCGTATGTAATATCCCCGAAACTGTTAATGAGTGTCCTGGAGAATATGTTTAAGACGCTAAACTGGAAAGGTAAGGACATTAACGTCAATGGTGAATACATCTCGCACCTAAGATTTGCTGACGATATTGGCGGAGTCGCTACCGGACTTACAAGAAATGTTATCTGGACTAGCTGATGCCTCCAACGCTTCGGCCTAGATAGTCTAGATAAGACGAAAATTATGCTCAATAGTCATATATGTAGTTATGTGCGTCCATCACGCGCAGTTGTTAAAGAGTACGTGTACCTTGGGCACACCTTGCAACTTCGAGAGGAAAGTCAATAGGAGGATTCAGTCGGGATGGGCAGCATTTAATGAGCTTCGTCAAGTCTTCACGTCCTCCATACCACAGTGTTTCAAGACAAAAGTTTTTAATCCTTGTATCCTGTAATGATTTCCGGTGCTGAGACGTGGACACTCACAGTGAAGTTGGTCGACAAGCTCAAAGCCGCTCAGCGAGCTATGGGAAGAGCTATGCTTGGTGTGTCTCTGTGGGTCAAAATTCGTAACGAAGTAATCCGACACAGAACCAAGGTAACCGACATAGCTTAAAGAATTAGCAAGGTGGAATGGCAGTAGGTTGGCTATATTGCCTGCAGAACCGATAATTGCTAGGGTAGACCAGTTCCAGGAAAACGTAATGTAGGATACCTTGCGGCCACGTGGGGATGATCTGCGCAAAACTGGATGAGGCGAGCTGAATATCGAGCTCAGTGGCGTACATTAGGAGAGGCCTACGTCCAGCAGTGGACAATGATGATTAAAAAATAAGTAATGATAGCTCACCGTTAATAATAATTTAAATCTTAATTTTAAATCTTTACAATAATATGGTTATTCTTCAACATTCAGTTCATGCTCATTGTCGCCGTCAAAAGATAGTAGAATGATAGTAATATTAATTATTCTATTAAAACCTTTAGTGGATGCATTTTATGGGCATTCAACTAAAATTAGAACTATATTTTGTTTTGTCCTTTTGCAGTCAACGCTAAGGGTCAACCAATAAAGTAATAACAACAGGAAGTTACTTACACTCTGGGAGAAAATCCGGGCTGTACGTATTCGGGATTAATGTTGGGTACTTGAAAACCTAAAAAAATAAAAATAATTATTACAACACGTGGTAATTATATTCCTTTTATGTTCATTCTTGAGATCATTGGAATCCTTGGACCTGGTAATGCTGCTTCGTATATAGTGTATTTATGCATGTAAATGTAAGTATGAAGTTGTATCCAGACTTTGTATTAAGTTGAAGCGTATTAAGTGATCGGGTTTCATGATTTAGAAAAATATAAGTCTTAAACATAGACAATGTGTGTGACTTCGCGGAATGTATACCAGAAACAAAGGATAGCATTTTTTTTGTTTTTTACTGCCCCATCTACCACTCAAAAAGAAGAACTCACAAGGGTTACAATCCAAAGTAATAAAACAGCGAGAATTAAGCAATATTGTTTCAGTAAAGGCCCATTTACCGTAAGAAGTAGGATCTAGAATTTATTTAAATGCGGCTACCGGCAACCTAAACCAATATTATAAAACCACTAATCTGGTGGAAAAATTATCCAAACTAATGTCATGAGTTAGAGGACTAATAAATAAGTCTGTACAACATTAAAAAATATATATTTGATTATGGTTTTCTGGTCTTTCCCTTGGCGATGTGATTAGGAACGAAGAAAGTTTCTCAAGTCACAATCACGGGAATGAAAACCGAAACGTGGAACGACCACTTGGTGGCGGACTACTTGTTCAAGGTTGCCGTTGGATGAATTCAGCACAAAATCCTGTTTGTGGAAATCTTTAGGAGAGACCAATGTTTACCAGCAGACGTCCGTATGTAACTATCAAATGATAAAGTAACAAGTACTGGTAGTTCAAATAAATAAACAACGTTGAAGCTGCAGAACGCTCGTTTTATTACATCCTATTCCTACCAAAAATTTATTTTTTTTTTTTTTTTTTTTTTATTACCTCAAAATTTTAATTTGGACTTACAATTATCTTTTTCTATAGGATTTATTTGTGTTAGTTTTTGCGTTTCAACTATATTTTAATGTACCGGTCGTTATAGTGTGATGTCATTTAAGCGATTGTTCTACAAACTAAGAGAAGCGAGTTGCATTGTGAGGGTAGTTGGCATTATTAAGATTGTTTTTATTAACAATTAAGTGAAGGGAGATTCTCTTCTGAGATATAATGTATGTGTGATGTACATTATTGGAAAGAAGCTTCTTAACGCACCTTGTATTAAGTGTTGATTTGTAGAAATCGTAAAAAAACGTTATGTTTCCTCCACGCAACTTTTGCTCTCTCTCACTATCTCTTTCTATTGTATACGACAGTGTGTTTGCGTGTGAGAAAGAAGTTTGGAAAATTCCTGTACGGGATTCCCCGACCGCACACGTTTTTCGCTACAAAATATTAGACGGGATGTCCCTTGCAGTGAGAAAAGTGTTTCAGGTTATGAGAGCCTTAAAGACTAATTGTACTTCTACTAGATGTCTGGTGCGTGTAGAAGATAAATAAATACATGTCTGAGCTGATTAACAAGGGGGATCTATTAATTAATAAGTAGAAGTAAAAAAATAACTCACCTTGATTGTTGTCTACAACGTTTACTGAAACAATAACAATAAAATTAGGTACCTATAGGTAGGTATACTTTAAAGTATTGTGTCTTCAAAATTATGTCTTATGAAAGAAATACTAAATAGGTAATTATTAGTATTAACCTAGCATTCAAATTGTGAAGTATGTAAAACTTGAATAAATAAATATAAACTTACCTGCATCAGGGTTGTTGTCCACGACTTGAACTGAAATCACAAAAGTAAAATTAAGTTATTGTCGTGTAAGACATCCTTGCGTCGTTGTGTGAGAGATCAGTTAGGTACTGAATAGCCATCGCTACCAGAAGCTTTAATGTTTCTTATTCTTCGTGGCATTATATTTTTTTCGGTAGGTATGTCGCAACCCATACTTCTATATACTCCGCTTAAATGCATTCTGTACTAGCTTATAATCAATGGAGTTTGTGTTGTTTATATTAAATTACATGCTACTGCGCTCATCTAAAAACGAGTTTATGTAAGTATAAGTTAAAAGTATGAGGTGAACTATTAGTAGGTATAGTGCTCTTCTTTGCGATTGTGAGTACAGTTGCAAAAGCTCCAGGGGAGAGGCAATGCTACGTGCATGTGTGTGCATATTGTGACATGTATACTTTTTAGTCAACTTGGTTATATAATAAAAGGAATAATCGTCCTACCTGTAGCTACTAATAGTAAACTTTAATTGCTTACAAAATAATTAATCTGAAGTCATTTACTCTCGCGGTGAGAAGCTATTTGATCTAAAATTAAACGAGCACGATCTCAAGAGAGTCACTCATGGGACTGCCGACAGAAGTGAAAACTTAAAACGACGCGGCGACGTGTGTCGCTTCAACGAAATTTTTAATAAATGTTTTCGTTATTGATCGCCTATAGTGCATAGGCGTTATAAATTTTCACGTTAATTACAATAATGTTTTTGTTTATTTCACAATATGAATTGCGCCTACAATAAGTACTTTATTGAACTAATTATATTTTTAGAGATTAATTTTTAAGGATCTGACAGAATTCAATGTTTAGATTAGCGCCCTCTAGTGCATCTATATATGTATTATTAGCGTGACGGTCACGAGTTCAGTGCTTTTTCCCCATAGTAAAATTGCACAACGTGCCTAAAGAAGTTTTCACTTCAAAAAAACCAAGTTCTCAAGGAGTGAAATTATTACATAAATTAGTAAAACATAATAATATTGTGCTAACTGTTTTTACCTCTATCAGGACCATTGTTGTCCACGACATGTACTGAAAGAATAATTAAGACTTTAAGAGATTCATGCTTTTATATTATATGTCAGTTATGAGATAATACATTTGTCCATGATCTGTGTTGATACGGACTGCGTAAATAACATACAACTCCTCAGATACCTTGACGGCAAAGGTTGAGTGACGGTTCAACACGCTGTCTATGTGTGGTGAGGACATTTTCTATACGGGTTACGACTAAGAAAAGAGAGTGAGAAGATGAAGAGAGTCGCAAATTCGTGGCCGAAAATGTACTCTGCAGTACTCTTACAGAAGTGTCTGACTGAGAAAGACTAAACGCTAATTAATTCTTATTAAAACAAAATATATTTGAGAATATAATTCAAGTGCGAGTCGAACTCGAACGCGAAGGGTGCCCACGATGGGCACCCTGCCACAAGATTTAACAAAAATGCTCAAAAAACACATTTCTAAAAATAAAATTAATAAATATAAACTTACCTGCATCAGGGTTGTTGTCCACGACTTGAACTGAAATAACAAAAGTAAAATTAAGTAATAGTCGTGTACCCTGCGTTGTGTGAGACATCAGTCAGATACTGAGACTCTATGCTCCGTTTACATGAATTTGTACTAGCTTATAAACTTTAATTTTTTTTTGCACTAATTGCTTAGCCATTAGTGCTACTGCGCTCATCTAAAAACGAGTTTATGTAACTTTATGAAAATGATTAATTGGAAGTCGTTTTAATGATCAGCGTAATAGGCTAGACTTATATCAAAACTAAAATTGTTCATGGAACCAACATCCATAATCTCTTATGTAAGTTTCTCAGTTCTGTGAGCCTTACCGTTATTAGCGTACGCAATGGCGAAAAGCGCCAACAGCACAATCTGTAAATTAAAAAAAAAATTAAAAAAATTATTACAGCGCCAAAAACAATTATATGAATGAATATGTTAATTATTTTTTATTTATCCTGCATCGTGCAATGAAATTTCTCAAGCTGCCTATTTAGTATGTACCTATATTATGTATACATCCTACGAATATTATAAACATGATATTTTGTGAGGATTTATATATGTGTATGGGTGTTTATTGCCCTTTCACGAAAAAACTACTGAATCGATTGCGATGAAACTTGGTATGTAGATAGCTGGAGACCTGTATTAACACTTTTTATCCCGATATTCCCACGGGATCAGGACTTACGCGGGTGAAACCGCGGGGGGCAGCTAGTAGTACATAAAACTTCCCAACATCAAAGTAAGGCCGCTGCGGGTCAAACATCTTCACCTAAACTCGTAGGAGTTCACACTGACCAATTAGCTAATGCGGTTCTCTAACACAGAGGTTCAATATATTTCTGTTATACATATTTAAAAAAAAATCAAAGTTACTTCTTTTAATTTTTTGATGAAATTTTTTTATTGGCCTGTTGGCCTGTTGTTAGTGACCTTGGCTGCTATGCCATAGGTCGTGGGTTCGATTCCCACCCGAGTCTGGGTGTTCTTTGTGTCCGTTGTTTGTATGTTTATAAAGTCCCCCGCGTCACAGGAGTAATTCCTAATGCGGGAGTTGTCTTTTTTTAGACGTGTCGTGTCGGGGCTAAACATAAACGACACAATTTTTGTTTATTTTGCTCTCAGTGTGCTCTTAGATGTTATACAGCTGTGTGCCACTTAACTAAGTACACAGTTATTATTTAAATATGTATTATAATTTATAATTTCGTCTTATTTCTGTATAATGCAATTCATCGTATTTACAATTATGAAACAGATGTCTGTCTACTGTCTACCTGTCATGCGTACGTACCCAAACTGAGCCAATAAGAAATAAGTTTTAATTATAATTAACATAATTTGTATTTTCCTTGAGTGGATCATCAGTTGTACGAGGTTTGGTTAGGAAAAGGATGGTTTTTATTTTCGTGATACAAGGCAGCAGCGCTGGCATTTAGAAAACCCTGTACTTTCTTGGAACGATGTTCCTTTTCGCAAGTCACACTTCAGGCGCTCGGCCGACAGCGGGCTAGACGAAAAAAAGTGTTAGCGCAACGAAAAATGCTGACCGCGAGTTGATTTATTTTATTTACGCCATCTGTAGATTCGCCGCGATATTACTGTATCCATAAAATGGTTTCGGCAACTTTCACAGATAGTGTAATTAAAATTTAGCGAATGAAACTTTATTCCAACAACTACACTTCATACACTTCACGCGTTTTTTCATGTTTAGAGAATGCTTTATAGCCGCTGGCATAACAGACAGATCCTCCACTACCCGCAGCTACCAATCACTCAATTCTTGTGTTCGCTTCTCCGCCTCACAAGGCTTTGCGGTGGATGAGGTTTAGAGAAACCTTTCAATGAGAGGCAACGCTCGTAAGTACTAGAGCCGCCTTTTATTAAAGAGTTTTCAAACAAAAACTTTATTATTCCAGTTGGTCGACCAACGTTGTCTCAACTTTGAAAATGTGTTGCCATAGCCGCAGCCAACAGTTAAGCCCAGCCCCAATAATAATATTGGGCTGGGTGAACTTTTGGCTGCGGCTTTTCAAAAGACAACTGTTGCATTACTCACTATTAAATTACCCTGTGTTTCGCTGCAAACTTTACCAATTTATTATTAACGGTCCCAAAGTACCACTAGACTTAAAACAAGTATCTGTAAATGATTATTATTTATACTATCTGTGATGATGTGAGATATGGAGGTAGCTAGCGAGAGAACACTTAATTAGTTTTTTAAACACAACTCTAACTCTTGGAATAATTCTTGTGTCACGGGGGAATTTATAAACATTTTGGATGTTATTTTAAAATTATAAAAATAAAATACACACATACATAGCCGCACACACACACACATATGAACACACGCACGCACACATATAAATACAGTGTGTTTTATACACACACACACATGGACTAGAACTACTTCATGTTATTTACCTATATTCGGGAAGGGACTGAACTTTTCCCAACTAAGCTGGAGTCGGCTTTCAGTCTAACTACGATACGACCGAACTTCGATATTTTACGTGAAGCGACTGCTCCACAACCCTAGGCGATATCGAAGTTCTGAAATTAGGTTGTCGGAGTTTTTAGGGCTCCAACTACCCGTAACAAATGCCACAGATGTTCGTATATTAACCAGGACTTGTGTGATGATATACTGATGGCTTAACGTACTCTCCGAGGCACGGAAGGGTCTCGATGTGTTAAGAATAATCACCCATACTAAGCCTAACCTGGATAGTATTACTTAACCTTGCAATGTGCTAACCTACTCGGTTACCACTTAGCTTAACTATCAACCGGCAAATAATACAGTAATACTAACAATAATAATACTGTGGACAACTATTTATGGATCAAACAAATTTTTGTACCGTGTGGGAATCAAACCCAAAGCGAGGCGACCAATATATCGATTGCGCTATTCGTGTAGTCAAATTTTAGCTGGTGTGTACTTTAGTGCTTTAACGTTTGTACTTGTTTACCCCCAAATTAAATTCAAGTAGGTAAAAGAAGATATAAAAATATTGAACTAACGAAAACTATTGTTGAAGACACCGCAAAGTATTGCGTATTTTTTACGATTTGTTTAAACACAAGTCAGTGCAAACAACGCTAGCCAAACATAACAATAGAATTGCTCACTTACCAAAAACGCCTTCATTTTATTTTAAAATATCACAGATGACAGTATTAGTGGGTACGAAACGGATAAATGATTGTACAAAAATCTCAGCTATCAGTCTTATATAGAGAGACGGCATCCGATAACCTGTCGACCTGTCCAAATATCTTAAACAAGAATAAACATTGGCGACGCAATACAAAATCATTGTTTTTCCTCTTTAAATTCCGCTAATTACATAATTAGTCTAAAAAAATCAACTTCAATAGATAGGTATAGCTCTCAAGTATTGCGAAATTTCACGAAATTTCATAATCGATTTAGATTGAAAAAACTGCCTTAAAGGAAAAGTACCGTACTTCAAAACGAAAAACAGAACCCTTCACTTCGTTGCCTGTCTGTCTGTATGTCAAGAACCTTTTTCCCAGGAACGCGTGGAGGTATCAAGTTGAAATCAACATCAAATACTTATATGTAAATTATTATGTCTACAGTCCCTTGAAGCTGTAAAAAATCAAGCTTCAAAGTTAATGCAATCAAGGTCTTATAGCACAAAGTGAAGGAAAAAATCCCGAAGTTGTTAATTTGTTGTTTTAACACATAAAAATCGAAAAATTGTGATTACAAACTTATATTTTGCGCTTAGAAAATTGACTGCGACGTATATCGATGTATTGAGGAGTATTTTTAGAAAGGCAAAATTATGATTGTCTTTCAATCTGACCGATCTGAGATGAACGAACTATCTACATACCAGTTTGTACGGAACCTTCGGTGGGCGAGTCAGACTCGCACTTGTTCAGTTTTTTATGCTCATACCGTTGTCAAAATAACCTACAAATTGATTAAATAAAAGGGGCAAGAGACGTTAATAGAAACTGTACCAGGGCGCTACATAAATTTTATCGTACTTTGTGATTTTTTTTTGGAGTAATCTCTCGTGCCGGTAATACAAGTCTTCATGCCTGTAAACCCGGTGTTGAACACATTGCTCCTTTATTTTTCTGGAACATAGCCGCATACCTCCACAAGCGCCTCTTCGCTTGAAAAATTCGCCTCTTCAGTTGTTTTTTTACGGGACTAATGCAAAGTCGCATGGTAGACCAGGGTCGATAATTTTTGAAACCAAAAAAAATAACAGTAGGATGAAACCCATTGGAAAAGGAGGAGAATATTATAAAAATGAAAGGAAAAATAATTTACGGGCGATCTGAGGTCGGGAAGGGGAAGGGGGTGAGTTTTAAGGGTAAAAAACGGTTTATCTCGATTTCCGGCAACACTACAAGTCCTATGGAAAAAAGTCAAATTGCAAAGTTGTAGGTAATAAAAAGATCTACAACTTTTGTATTTACACTTTTTTCACATAACCTCAAAATTTATGTAAAAAATTAAAAATACCTAGTTTTTGGTTTTTTATTTTTATCTTTTACAAAACTTTTTTTTTTTCACGAAATTTAGTGAAAACTTACCTTGTTATGTCCCAAATACACTGTAATTTATTTGATTTGAAATATTAATTTTTTCACCTTATTTTGACTTAATATCGAAAAAGCACCCTAATTTTCAATCGAAATTTAACCCGTCAAAACATCAGCTTTTTTCTAAAAGTTGGTGTGCTTTCTGTTTGTTGAAATCTCTACTTTTCAATGGTGTAAAAAAAAAAATATTACTATAGTAAATCTTCTCAGAAAATGCAAAAAATCGAAAGAAAGTCGAATTCGAATTAAAATTCAATTTTTAATTATTATATACACTTTTGAGCTATTTATTAAAATTTACACTTTAATTATTTGAAAAACGTAAGATTATATGTTAAATTGATAAAGAAAAAAATTGCTAATCGAAATATACTACTATAATTAACAATCAAATAAGTTAATAAAGTTAATATTTAAGAAGACATCTACAATATTTTGAGAAAGTTGTAGAATCTTCTTTAAGTTATATGCGTTTATTACTATTTTATGAAAACTTATATGAGTGACCTACGAAAAAATTTAGCCCAACAAAAGGTATTTCATAGAGAAGTGGGGTAGGGGCTAGGCGGGTCTGGGCCTTACTACATACCTGCTATTTCGTAGCAGCTGTAAAAACCGTTAATATTTATTAATTTCGTTCGAGATACAGAGCAGTGTACAACATCGTTTATAAAAATACACGTGCAGGCTGAGTTACTTTAAGAGAATTGTGACAAATTTACTTTAAAAAAAATAACTTTTGGAATCTGCATAGCAAGGTAAATACTATCTTTATTTTACTTATATTTTTTTTGTTGACGAGGTGGAAGGTCCTACATGGATGTCCTCCGCTTCGGGGAGGCGAAGGGGTCTGCGGCTTTCGCAGAATCGCAATACAGGCCGTCAGTGCATCCGCCCATACTGGCGCCCCGTAATTGACCTCACGATCCCCTTACACAACTTTCGACAAGAAGCGTTGGGCCCCCCCAAATTGGGCAGGAGCCGTGAGAGTGCCCCAGTGGCGCCCATTAGTTGGGGGGCCAGCTGCTGAAAGTGTGGTCCGAAATCCCATCGGCTATCGAGGATGAGTCCCAGGTATTTCATCGTACGCTCGATGCCGATGTGGACTCCCCTCACTATAATGTGGGACCCCGAGGGTGGCGCCTTCCGAGAGTCATGGAAACAAACAGCCTCGGATTTGTGTAAAGCCTCCTCGAGGCCCAACCGCCGGATCCTACCAACGACTTGCGTGACTCCAGCTGTCGCCAGAATTGCTGCCTGCCGGTGCGTCTTTCCACGCGCTGTTACAAGCGTGTAGTCAGCGTAACAAGTGACGCTGGCACCATGGAGAAGAGCACCGCGCAGGACCCAGTAGTAGCCGATGTTCCACAAGAGCGGGCCCAAAACCGATCCCTGTGGAACACCGCACGACCTCTCTCGCCGACCCCAGCCGTCACAACCCGGGTAAATGACGGCCCTGTCCGCCAAATAGGCCCCGACAATACGACGGAGGTAGGTCGGCTCACCGTGGCACCGAAGTGCCTCCCTGATACAACTCCAGGGCAAGGTAGTAAACGCGTTGGCAATGTCGAGGGACACCGCCAAGACGACCTCACCCCGGGCAATTGCATCCTCCGTCAGAGCCCTAACGCGCATGATGGCATCCACCGTAGAGCGCCCCCGGCGAAACCCGAACTGGTTGTCCGCCACATCTGGGCCTACCCCAGTTATGTGCCGGACAAGACGGTCTGCAATGATTCTTTCGAAGAGTTTGCAGACCTCGTCCAGCAACACAATAGGGCGATATGCGGACGGTAAGTCCGCGGGACGCCCTTCCTTTCTTAACAGGACCAGTTTTCCACACACAGCATGCGCTGTAGAGTCCTACCAGTCGGGGCCAAAGGAACCTCGAGGCTAAGACCCACACTCGGCCGGGAATGCCGTCGGGCCCCGGAGCGGTGTTTTTGGCTTGAAGCCGTTTCACCGCCGCTCGAAGTTCCACCCAGGTCACGTCGGGCACATCGTCTTCACTTTTTTCGTCGTCAGGATACGAAACCGGAACCATGGGCGAGGTATGTGCTGTACCCTCGAGGGGAACAGAGAGCACACTACCTCCTCCAGCAGCTGCTGCCTGAGACTCTGGGACAATGGGGGCGCATATGGGCGAAGTTTGCCCCTCACCATGCGGTAGGGTCGCCTTCATGGATCTCGGTCTAGACTCTCAATCAGCTCTTCGCGAGCCTGAATTTTGGCATGCGAGATCTTAAGCCGGAGGCCTTTCTTGGCTTCTCTGTAACCCTCATATAGTTCCGCTTCCCTGGTCTCTGAGTATTGGTCACGGTGGCGTAGTCTCCGGTACCTGGTGTACTGGCGGTGAGCAGCTACGCAGATTCTGCGTAGCTGCGCAATTTGCTGCGACCACCAGTACACCTGGCGTCTGGCGGGAAACGCCCGAACACGGGGCATGGCAGCATCACAAATGGCAGTCATGCCCTCCTGGAACCATCGAGCTTCCTCTTCGATGTCTGCAGGTCTGTCTGGTGCTTCGACTCAGGCCTGCACTACGACTGTTTCCAGGAGGACCTCCCGGTTCATTTGCTTTAGTGACCACCGTGGACCATCTCCAATCGGAGCTGATCTGGCTGGCGCGCTTAGAATTTGGGTGGAGTCGTCAAACCGAATGTATCTGTGATCTGACAGCGTCTCCATTACGCGCCAACTTTGGACACGACGTGCTATAGCGGGGCTGGCGAAAGAAAGGTCAACTATGGAACCTCCCCGCTGTCGCACGCACGTCTGAACTGTGCCCCGATTGAGGAGAATCAATCCTGACTCGACCGCCCATTCCTCGACAACCCCACCACGCACATTCGTAGCCGGGTACTATAACGGGGCGGGGATGGCTGTGACGGACGACTGTACCCAACTCATCCAATGTTCTCTCTAGGTCAGCGAGAGACCGGTTCGGGGAGAAATATACTCCTACGACCACTACCTCCCCCAACAATGCTGCGACGTATCCCCGTCCCCGGGTGACGGACTCGAAGGACGGGGAACCATTCCCACCTTGGGTGATAAGGGTCACCGAGCCATCAGCGTCACCCACCCAGTCACTTCTGGGAGAAATAAAGTACGGGTCGGAGACCACAGCAACATGTATCAACCACTTCGCCATGGACTGAAGCAGAAGATCCTGAGCCCTGGCGTAGTGGTTGATATTTGCCTAGAGAAAACGAATTGTATGAACAGCCATTACTAGCTGTCCATCTCATTCGTCTCCGTTTCTTCTTGTTGGGTGCGACGCAAGCATTGCCCGGTCTATGGTCGGCTGTTTTGCCCGCCGCCGCACATACTACAGAGTGCGGTGCGGCATCGCACGAACCAACTTTGTGACCAGGCTTGCCGCAGCGGAAGCAAAGTCCGCTACGGTCGACCCCCGTGGTGCACTTAGCCCCAACATGGCCACCCTCTAGGCAACGGAAGCACCTTAGGGGTCGTGGCGTCAGAAGTTTGACTTGCGCCGATACCCATCCCACCAGCAAAGGCTGGCCGTTTTTTATTTTGATTGGCCGCCGCAACTGGGCAACTCACCACTATAGTGCCCAACCCAGTGAAGCCAGTACGTATTGGACCGGCTTTAACCTGTTCCGGTGGGCACCCTCATCTTTATTTTAATCTGTATCAATCAACTCTAACATAAAATAGTAATATTTTTTTTCAAAAATAGTGTGCTTAACGTAACATAACCTAAACAATTAAAATTGAATGATATCTTAGTACAAGATTAAAAAATAATAATCTCGTTTATTTTGCACAAACAAATTTAGTTATACTCACATTAAATTGTAAAGGCAATATTAATTCGATTTTGTCTTTTCAGTTTATCAGTATGGATGAATCTGTTTGTATAATCTGCAATGAGGCAGATGATAAGCAAGTGTATGAAATAAAAAAAAGC
Organism: Callimorpha dominula; assembly: GCA_949752705.1. NCBI lineage: Eukaryota > Metazoa > Arthropoda > Insecta > Lepidoptera > Erebidae > Callimorpha > Callimorpha dominula. Next base: position 15,291,361 of record OX457006.1, read on the forward strand.
AGCTTTCATTCGTTTAGTAGTATGTAGCAAGAAAAGAATCGACAATAGATACAAAAAATTTGAGACTTTGACATCAGCTTTTATTCATTTCATCATCAGTTTTTTTCGATTTTTTGCATTTTCTGAGAAGATTTACTATAGTAATATTTTTTTTACACCATTGGAAAGTAGAGATTTCAACAAACAGAAAGCACACCAAGTTTTTGAAAAAAGCTGATGTTTTGACAGGTGAAATATCGATTGAAAATTAGGGTGCTTTTTCGATATTAAGTCAAAATAAGGTGAAAAAATTAATATTTCAAATCAAATAAATTACAGTGTATTTGGGACATAGCAAGGTAAGTTTTCGCTAAACTTCGTGAAAAAAAAAATGTTTTGTAAAAGAAAAAAATAAAAAGCAAAAACTACGTATTTTAAATTTTTTACATAAATTTTGAGGTTATGTGAAAAAAGTGTAAATACCAAAGTTGTAGATCTTTTTATTACCTACAACTTTGCAATTTGACTTTTTTTCATAGGACTTGTAGTTTTGCCGGGAATCGATATAAACCGTTTTTAACCCTTAAAACTCACCCCCTTCCCCTTCCCGACCTCAGACCGCCCGTAAATTATTTTTCCTTTCATTTTTATAATATTCTCCTCCTTTTCCAATGGGTTTCATCCTACTGTTATTTTTTTTCACTTTTTATTATTTTAAAGGCTTCTACCCTGGTCTATGGTGATAAATCCGAACTATAATGAGCACCTTCCTCACAGCAATTTCATTCCAGCTTTTTGCGAATAGTCCGTAGTTTTGCCGGCTCGATGTATCGCTCGTTATCTTGAAGCAAAAGCCCAGGATCGAGTCTTGAGTTACGTTTATTTTTTATTTAAGGCATCTAATACTTGAGGTAAACATTCTTCTATATATCATAACAGTAACAGTATACCCTTTATCAAGCACAACCGTAGCCAATATTCCTCTCGTAGTAAAAAATATTCCTTGGTTTTTCTTTCCGGTTTAAAGCAGTACTAAGCAGTTTCGTCACCTGTCACAATATTATAGACAGCCAGTGACTGTCTTCCACTAAACTTTTTTTATCATTTGAAGGCTCCACTCGACACGCGATAGTTTCTGGTCATCCGTTAAATCATGCGGTACCCATCGAGTGCAAAGCTTCCGAACCTTCAGATGCACATGTAAAATGTTTTGCACTTGGCCCATTCCAATGCCTAATACAGTACGAATTTGCTGACAAGTATTCTTTTTCAAATCAGTTTCAATCATCAAGTTGTCGTGTGGTATCAATATTGGATTCTGTACCAGCAGTCGCCTGCCGACCTTCACGTACATTTTCAAAAATCAGAGATTTTGACAGAAAAACAATTGAAAAATGGCGGGAAAGTGTTTTTCACTTTTTATTTTTCTTCATATCCTATATTTATTGATACAAACAACACCAACCAAAGAGGTTTTTCTTTAATTTTTCACAAGATGTACCTAGAATACTTACACTTAGATTAAGAAAATATTAATTTCATTACATTAGCTTGAACAATAATAATAAATAAAAAATATATTTTAGATTAAATGTCCATACTTTATAACTTAGGTACGTATTGGATTAAAATCCTTGAACTTATTAAAGTTAATAAACTAAAATAAATAAATAAAATTGATATCAAATCGTGCCCATAGCTATGTTGCTTACCGTTTAGATAACAGAGCTGTAAAATGTAATCGAATAATTTTTGTTGGCGTGGCTAATATAACTATCGCATATAAATACCTACATTTTTTGCAGCGATTTGATGTTAAGGTATTTTATTACTATAAACGAGCAATTCTTATATGTATTTATTTATGTATGTATTTATATTTCGGGTATCTATTGTATACAGATACAGTGTTGCATTTTAAGTTCATATGCAGTTGCATAGTTGTATTTTCTGTAAAAAACCCAATTTTAACGACGACGAACTTAAACGTCACATTAGCAGGTTGGTGACATTAATTAATAAGGAGCTGACAGAACAGACAGTCTAGTGGATCTATATATGTATGTATTATTAGCGTGACGGTCACGAGTTCAGTGCTTTGTCAAAAATATAAAATGCACAAACGTGACTAAAGAAGTTTTCTCTTAAAAAAAAAAATACGATTTTACAAAAAGCTACCAGGCCTCACAGCCCGTAAAGCAATGATTGGGTTGTGTTTCGCTGAATGAGGGAGGTTACCGGAGGCCCCAACACCGCTCCTCTCCTTCCCTTACCCATTCCTTAAAGGCCTGCAATGCACTTGACACTCTTGAGTTGGAGTGTCCATGGGCGGCGGTAGTTACTTCCCATCCGGTGACTCTTCCGCTCCTTTGCCCCCTATACCATAAAAAAATTACATAACTAAAAAATATAACCAAAAGAATGTAAATAACAGTGACTGAATTTCTCACATACACACAATTTCGTCAAAAACACTTTTCATCACTACATCACTACATATTATAAAACAAAGTCCCCCGCCGCATCTGCCTGTCTGTCTGTTCGCGATAAACTGAAAAACTACTGAACGGCTTTTCATGTGGTTTTCACTAATAGACAGAGTGATTCATGAGGAAGGTTTGGGTGTATAATTTGTACCCGTGCAAAGCCGGGGTGGATTGCTAGTGTAAAAGTAATTTGTTCGTCAGTTTGCTTTGGGTTTTTTCTTGATTAGGTTTTTGGGATTCAATGATACTGCAATCTGTACGAGATCCGGTAGTTTTTGCAAGAAGGCGAGTACTTATCCGTTGTGAGGCTTCGCGGAATAGAATATAACAATGTCACGCATGAGCCGGCAAGCACCAAAAAAAAAGACACTGTCAAAACGAGACCAGCTTAATAGCATATGAATGAACACCTAATATAAAATACTTATATAGATATATAACATTACTGCAATACTTATATAAAAGGACATTTAATCCTAGCTGGAGCTTTTGTTTTTCTTAATCTCCGACGTACACCTATTAGCAATATAACGTGTATGCTGAAAATAACATATAACAACATTCCTAAGGATTGTGTTTTTAATGTTATTATTAATCGTCAAGTTCCCCGATCTTCGTTTTAATTTACCCAAGGCGAAAACAAACCCTCGGTTTCAAAAGATTAATTCAACACCGTTCAGCCTGAAAAGTTTATCCATTCGTTACACTAGTCTGAACACAGCAATAGTTCATCTGGATCCAGACTGCTGTAATGACCGAACGAACCCATACAAAAAAGGCCTTTCTAATGAGTTGTGTCGAATCGTTCCATCCGTAAGCCTGGCAGAAGTCTATGATGACCAGGATCCCGCCTTCAGAAAGGACTATGATGAAGACAGATGGGTTGATGTGTTGGTGATGTGAATATAACCGTAAAAAGAACGCCGTCTCAACTTAATGGCTCATCAGTTCAGTCAATCATTCAGACGCAAAAAAAATGTCGACAGTTAACACGTCATTTCTAAAAAAATCTTGAATTTAGGTTGAAGTGCATTAATGGTGGTCTCTACGACAATTGAATATGATAATATTGAATTTAAATAAATACACGTCACGCAGGCCATGGTTGGCCAGGTTCATGGAGGCCGGAGATCGTTTTGCAGTCTCCGGCGCCCGGTTATTTCCCATTCCCTTTCTAAAATATATGTATCAATAAGTAACGGTACCAACCCTCTATACATTTCCCGTACAGCTTCAGCGACCCTACTCACCAACAGAAAAGAATGGCACTAAGCTACCAGTGCTCTCCAGCCTCCAGTGGAGGTGCTGTACCCGCTGGACGACTTTAATGCGAGCAGATATCTGGTATGCCTTGAAAATGTCTCGCAATGTTGTCTTATGCCGCGTTCCAATAAACAAGAAACGTTTTGTTTTCCTTACGGACGGTAAAATTTCGTTGAATTTTCAACGAAAATGTTACCGTCCGTAAGCAAAACGAATCGTTTTTGTGTATTGGAACGCGGCATTAGTCTACCCGTAAACAAACAGTAGTTATCTCAAACAAAATGATAAACTCTGCCCTTGAATTTTAAACGAGTAGAATAATAAGTGGGTTATCATCTTAGGTAGTGAGTTCACAGATGACCGAGACTCTATCGTTTATCGCGAGATTTCTTAAAATATTAATAACAAAAATGTACGTATTAATTCCAAGACTTTGCTTTTTAAGAATAAAATCGTAGTCCGTTTTAAGAATATAATATATTGTCGAAGCACATTACAAACTGTTGAACAATATCAAACGAATTGCATTTTACATATATAGAATTCTATTTATAGAGGAACAGGCGTAGGTAGTGCTTATGAAAATCACTTACGTCAGATAAGCTATAATTTTATCTATGCCTGTCAAAAAGTCACTTGATGCAACTTCCGACAACAGCTTATCTATATAATAGTTTATAAAGCTGGCCCAATAAAGGTTTTTGCACAACAGATTTATGATTACAATAATACTAAAAGCTTAGCGTAGTGTGAACTATCGGGATGCCCGAATGTGGCGCTTAAAATGATAAAAATCCCCGTCAAATCCGAAAATAAACGGCTATCCCCTAAATACGTGTAACCCTCAATGCTTAAAATCCATAATAAACCTAAGAGCTTGTTACTAAAGTTTGTAGGATTATGCAACAGAAAAACAAAACACTTAGCGACATCTACCAGCGTATTCCAGCTCTGGTCATCTTTATCCGCTTCGTGTAATATTCACATCATCTGCGTATTATATTTGTCTCTGTGTTTATGTGTGTGTATATTAGTACTAGTGCTAGTGCAATTTTCTTCATGAAGAGTAACTTAATTTAAGGAATTACGTTTATTATAAGGTACATTAATTGATTAATTCACAGTACCTAATTGACAGCTAAATTTGAATGCGTTATTAAACAAGTTACAGACCGTTCATTATCATTATGTTCATATCAGTTATTTATTGAGGATATCTCCCACCACGAAATAGCGACTCGAGTGGGGTAAAATATAAATATGTAAGTATATCGATGAAATCAACTGTCTTGAACTAAGAATGTATATTGAATGTACGTATTAATAGACATTGTTGTTGTTGTTGACCTAGAAAAGAGGCAGAGGTTGTTTTGTTACTGATAATATCATTTATAACCAAGATCAAAGTCGCTCAACGAGCCATGGTGAGGTGAGAAATGAGGAGATACGCAGACGATTAAAATTTTACCTACATAGACCAACGGATCGGCAAATTGAAGTGGTAGTGGGAAGGGCACAGAGCGAAGAACAATTGCCCGCGGGGGATGAAAAATTCTCGATTGGAGACCACGGAACGGAAAGCGCAGCGTAGGACGTATCAACAAGGTGAATTGACGATCTTGTAAAGATTGCAGGTCATTGTTGAAGCCATTGAGAGGTCTTCCAGCAGTAGACATCCTATGGTTGCAATGACGATAATGACTATAATTTAAGATATTTAGTAAACTTCAATCAGACTTCAAATTTTAATTAGTTTTTTAGTTGGTAAAGCTATTGTAATTTATTACTAGTATGTTTATCTCATAGTAATTTACATTCCACTATTTTGTGTCGTAATTTTTCTACTGTCTATATACTCTACTCTCTCATAATTAATATAATGTGGCTTTTTGGTAAGCCTGTTTATTTCACAGATATAGGGGTAGTTCTTGTCATATTTAAAAATGACATAACATATACGTGTAATCACGTGTGTGTTTCGGGGATGAACGACTAGTTTTGGAACCGACAGACTGACTGACTTGTCACTTTTGTGTCGCCACATTGTGACCACGGCCTGTGTAACCTGGTTGAAACGAATGATGAAATTTCGACCAGGTTGCTGAGCCAGTCAGCCTGTGACCACGATCTATGCAACCTGGTTGAAATGTCAGGCAAATCAAGAGCATGTTATACCTACGAAATACTTACTACCTTTAAATAAATAATTATTAAATAATAATCTGCTATGGTTTATGAATAGTAGCTATTATACATGTCACAGTTAACTCAGCAGTGTAATTTTTATAACATGATAACTTACCTAATCATCTGTTTAACCATGGCAATAATAAGTAATATTAGTAAAGTATTCCAATTAAAATCCAGAGGACCAAATACTTCTGTGGAAGGAATGTTCTCTAGTCGTGATAGCAAGCACAGCGTAAGACGTTCACCGACTAGATGAGCCTTAAAGTAGAAAAGACATGTTTGACAGGCCGGTAGCACACTTCCACTGATCATCATCGTCATCAACTTAGCCGGAAAAGGATTTCTTAAAGGGTGGAAATAACAAAAAATCAAAGGAGTGTGTACTTAAATCTACTTTATTTAAAACGAATTGTCAACATCAATATTCAGCTGAGGTGGTCATTTGCCACTGCGAAGTTAGGGACTGTTATCTGAAATATAGGAAAATTATGTTAGTTTATTTAAAATGAAGTCAAAACAATTCGGAACCATTGTTATATTTGTTATACGCACAACTGTTTTATTCATAAACGGTTTGTTGTTATATAGTTAGTTTACTATAACCTAAGTGCCCCAGCGGTATGTTTATTCTAGATTTTTGACATTACCTGCGTCTTTTATAGAAATATTTACTTACATTATTACCATTAATACATTTAATAATATTGTAATATTAGTTTTTGTTCTATAACTACTTTTAGCAAAGCAATCGCTCTATTTTACTTAAAGAATAAATACATACAGACAATCACGTCTGTATCCCCGATGGGGTAGGCAGGGACATATTAAAGACTGGCTGCGCCCCGCGGCTTCGACCGCGTAAGTCCCGATGCCATGGAAATATCGGGATAAAAAGTAGACTATGTGTTAATCCAGGTGGCCAGCTATCTATATACCAAATTCATCGCAATCGGTTCAGTACTTTTTTAACCCCCGACACAAAATTCACGTCAAACTTATAACAAAAGAGGGGTCTTATAAGTTTGACGTGTCTGTGTGTCTGTCTGTGTAGTCTCCAAACTGTAATCGTAGCAACCAAACGAATGGACCGATTTAAGTGCGTTTTTTTTTTGTTTGAAAGGTGACTTGATCGAGAGTGATTTTAGATATAATTCAAGAAATTCTGTTCAGCCGTTCGAAGATCACCAGCTCTTTTTAATCGTTAAAGGGGTTTGCGAGTCGGAATATTTTGAATTGTAAACTTATAAGTAGTTATTCGTGAAAGAGCAACAAACATCCATACATGCTCACAAACTTTCACGTTTATAATCTTTGATTATATGTTTATAATATTAGTAGGATCCACGGATTTAAAGAAAAAATATTATTCGACTTGGGAAAATTTTACATAACCACACTTACATCTGCTGGCCCTGCTTTGTCCGGGCTGTACGTATTCGGGTTTAATGTCGGGTGTTTGATAACCTACAAAATAAAAAGTAGAAATTTAAACAACCTATATTATTTTTTCACAAGAAATATGTAAGATTATACAAAGTAATCAAAGGTTTCAACGTGGGAGAGCCATGCTTCGGTACGTATGGGCCGGCTCGACGCCGCTCGATACCACCTCCTCACAGAAAACCGGCTGTGAAACAATACTTGCATTGCTTTTCACCGCGTGAGTGAGGTTACCGGAGGCCCTAACCCTACCCTCTCCCCTATTCCCGTCCTTCCCTTCTCCCCCCTCTCCTCCCCTCTAATCCCCCTCTCCCGTCTTCCCGCTCTTCCCCTATTCCCACCTTAAAGGGCGTCAAAGCACTTGTGACTCTTGAGTTAGAGGTGTCCATGGGCGGCGGTAGTCATTTACCATCAGGTGAAACGTCTGCTCGTTTGCCCCCTATACCATAATAAAAAAAAAAGGTTACATCAGACTAGGAAACGGGAAAACGCTGTTACAGCTGTCAGATATATTGAAAGCGTCTAATATATTTAATGAAAACAATTTATGTAAATATAGATTCGATTAGACAATACACATAAATATAGTTATAATACTATGTATGTAAGCTTACCGGTTGGGGCCTGGCTACCTCCTGCGAAAAACGAGTCAGCTGGAAATACAATAATATAATTTTATATATCTATACTCATATTATAAAGCTGAAGAGATTGTTTGTTTGTTTGCTTGAACATGCTAATCTCAGGAACTACTGGCTCGAATTGAAAAATTATTTTAGTGTTGAATAGCCTATATATTGAGTGATCATAAACGCAGGTGAAACTGCGAAGACAGCTAGTACTAAGATAAGTGTTATGAAGACTTGACATATTAGGTGTCAAGTCTTCATCAGAAGTATCTTTATCCTTTAGAAGACCGAAAGCCTACTCAAAAGCAAACCACGAGTTACAACGGACAATTATATACTTTCTTATAGTTTACATACATCACTAGATATTCCTCGGGCATTTCAGCGTTGTTAAATTATAGTAAGTATATAGAATCGAAAAAATCTATATCCAAATTCGAATTCAATATTTACCAAACACCAAAAAAATTATTTGAATTCACTATTGTTTTTATCATTCAAGTTTCTATTGACTTGATCTATCAGTCGACTACCTATTGTGTTATATCACTATTTGAAATTCAAAATCTCTCGGCTCCGAATGCTATACATATAATTTTTTTGTTTTATATTCCAAACGACATTTGATAAACACAATCAGTTGTGCACATCAATATTTAAATCTTTAGATGACATTTACAAAATCTTTATATTACAGTTACAGTACTACTAGGTAGGTACTTACGTAAGATATTGGGCTCTGAAACAAACAAAAAATGTTTTAGCATGATTACTCTCATTTTGAGTGTGAAGGAACACTAACCACTAAATTCCTAATAAGTCTAATCGGAAATATTTAAGTTTAAAATTCACTTAAGATTGATTTGATTTATATTTAGAATAGCGTTTTGGTAATGCGATATATTATTATAATCAATTATCGGATTGAAAAATAAACAAATAAATGAAATACCAAGGAAAATCAAATACTTGGTATTTTAGTACAAATTTGGTTTTGCCAGTCTGAAACGTTCGCAATTTGGATCAGTCCAAATTGCGAACGTTTGATACTGCAACTGCAACGCAGAACTTTCTGTAAAATATCCTCAGGGATATTTTACAGAAAGTCCTGCGTTGGTAATGCAACTTATTCTAAATCCGTTTGTCTGTGTGGGTGGTGGTTTGACATTCAACATGAAGAAGACCTTAATTTTGGTACTAATTGGATTTTACTGCGCATCTGTCTTTAACAGATATTAATATTACCAAATCAATATAACAACAAATAAGCACGAAGCATCTTCAACTATGCACATAGAGGTAATAATGTATACTTACGAGGAGCCTGGCCGCCTCCCGCGAAGAAAGGGTCAGCTGGAAACGATAAGTTATAATTATGTAGGTATTAAGCTTTTATAAGAATGTGAACGGGTGACAAGCGAAGTATCCCTTCCCTATCCTCCAGAAGCTTGAAATAAGAATTAACTTTAGTAGTTTGTAATTATATATGTGCGTTGTGTATAAACGCGCGCACTAGAACCTGAGCCTCTTATAAAATGTATTAAGATACTGTTTCATGTCTACTATGAATTACAATTTCTATAATTTAAAACAATGGACATCGTTTTTTTAACCTGCTTGTATTCATTAGAGGCCATTAAAAAGCGACTTTTATTTTCTAGGATGAATGTTGGTTTATCTACTATTAGGTACTTACGTATGATGTTGGGCTCTGAAACAAACAAAAAATGGTTCAGCATGATTACTTACTCTCATTTTGAGTGTTCACTGACACTAACCACTAAATTCGTAATAAGTATAATAATCGGTAATCGTGAAATTTAAAATTCACTAAAGATAGTTTTGATTTATATTAAGAAAAACCAGCCAAGTGCGAGTCGGACTCGCGCATGCAGGGTTCCGCACCGTACAAGAAAGATCGAGCGAAAAAAAACGAATTTCTAGTAGGTTAGCCCCCTTTATTTTTTAAATTATTTTTATTGTTTGTTGGTATAGCGGCAACAGAAATACACATTCTGTGAAAATTTCAACTGTCTACCTCTTTCGGATCATGATCCGTAAGAGATAGAATATGGGATACAGCCTGCTGACAGACAGACAGACGGACAGCGGAGGCTTAGCAGTAAGGTCCCGTTGGTTACCCTTCGGGTACGGAACCCTAACTAGCAGTTCCCGCGCGGCTTCGCTCGCGTGTGGGTACATATTTATATATTTTGCACGGAACCCTAATTATTTTTCATAAATAAAAGTAGCCTAAGTTACTCCTTATAACACCAGCTATCTGCTAATGAAAGTACCGTGTAAGTCGGTCCACCTGTTCCGAAGATTAGGCGGAACAAACGTACAGACAGACGGCAAATAACTGTATGAGCTTAAAAAAAAAATATTTTGACATTAGAAACAGACATTTCAATTTTATTTATTTGTTATCGATTATCGGGTGGGGTTGTTAAATAATTTACATAGAAAATAAACTAATAAATGAAATATGAAGGAAAATCATATTTCTTGACAAAAAATCGGACTGAGGGTATCTTACAAAAAACCTGAATGACTTATAAATGCATGTTATGGTCAATCAGTTTGTCTGTGATGGTGGTTTGTCATTCAAACTGCTTTACTGCGCATCTGTCTTTAACAGATATTAATATTACCAAATCAATATAACTACAAATAAGCCCGAAGATATGTGACACACCAAATATGTATAGACTTTAACACTATCTTCAAATATGTACATAGAGGTAATAATGTATACTTACGAGGAGCCTGGCCGCCTCCCGCGAAGAAAGGATCAGCTGGAAACGATAAATTATAATTATGTAGATATTAAGATTTTATGAGGATGTGAACGCCTGACCCGCGAAGTATCCCTATCCTTGAAGCTTGAAATCAGAATTAACTTCAGCAGTTTATATAATACTAGCTGTGCCCCGCGGTTTCACCCGCGTAACTCAGATGCCATGGGAATATCGGGATAAAAGTAGCCTATGTGTTAATCCAGGTCTCCAGCTATCTACATACGAAGTATCATCGCAATCGGTTCAGTAGTTTTTGCGTGAAAGAGTAACAAACATCCAAACCTCCTCACAAACTTTCAATTTTTTTTCACATACAATATCTTCACTACATATTATAAAATATAAAACAAAGTCCCCCGCTGCGTTTGTCTGTCTGTTTGCGATAAACTAAAAAAATACTGAACGGAATTTCATGCGGTTTTCACTAATAGACAGTGATTCATGAGAAAGGTTTAGGTGTATAATTTGTACCAGTGCGAAGCCGGGGTGGGTTGCTAGTGTTATATAAATGTATGTATACAGAGCCTTTAAACAAATCGCTAGTGTCTTGAAAATTCCCATTACGGACACAACCGTCAACAACGTCTGCTTGCCCGCGTTCGGGACTCGGGTGGCTCACGTCACGCGGAGATGAGCGATGTCCCCCCCTCCACCGCACCGCACAATTTTATATTAATTTTATATCATCGTAACTTTTAAAATATTTGACCAAATTACGTACTTTAAAAGGCAAAGTTTATTTATTTTGAATATCAGAAACGGTAAAAGTATTTATTTTGATTAAAACCAATTTGTTACTGCTAAATTCGATTTGGAAATAAAAAATCAAATTTTATTGTATTTATGGTTCACTATTTTGGTAATAATGGCTTACACATAAAAGATAGATATATACTGTCGCGGACTTTTTTGTAGAACTATTTAGGAGAAACAATCCCACCGTACATTATATTCGTGTAACTCTTACAGTTTTCCCACCGCACGCCAGAATAGCTCGCAGATGACAGATTTTTTTCCGACTTACTTAACACTTATCGTTATATATTGGCCAATATACACAATATCTTCATAAATTATAGCCTATGTGTTATTCTGATATATAAGCTATATTATTGTAAAGTTTCATTAAAATCCATTCAGTACTTTTTGCGTTAAAGAGTAACAAACATCCATACATCCATCCATACATCCATACATCCTCACAAACTTTCACGTTTATAATATTAGTAGGATAGGATGTGCGTTGTGTACAAAGGCGCGCACTAGAAGCTGAGCCTAAGAGGCTCAGCTTCTAACTTGAAGCAATGAACATCGTTTTTTTAGCCTGCTTGTATTTATTAGAAGGCATTTAAAAGCGACTTTGATTTACTAGGATGAATGTTGGTTTATCTACTATTAGATACTTACGTATGATCTTGATTTCTGCAACAAAAAAATACGTATTAGTTTAATCAGTAGATTACTTTCGTTGACAGTTTTAATCACACATTCACAGCTGAGAATATAAAATCAAATTGTCTTAATTGTCTTAGATGCTAATCAGATTAAAGATCGTATACCTACTAATCCAAGAGAACATCTAGCTTATCTAATGATTGGGATCTAAAGCAAATTATAACCAATTTGTACGAGGTGAGTTTAAAACAAATGCTTAAATTAAACATAATATATATATGTATAATATCACTCACCCCCATTATTGGCCCCGTCTGATACTTGTACTGAAACAATAAAAAGTTAACAAGTTAAAAAAAAAAAAAACGGTAATACTATCGAAATTGACTAATTTCATTTTTTCATTCTTGTAACCCTTAATACGTATGCCTCCGACTGCCGTTACTTGTAAGTATATTAACTCACACACATCCGATGAATTTGCCACGGGCCTCAGATGGTACAGTTACGCCACTGGTTACAAGTGAATAAGTACTATCGGTAGGCATCGTTCCTGATAATAGAGAGACTCTCGACGGAAGCCTAACTGTTTAGTAATTAACTGAATAATGTAAAATTAATATACCTAATACATGTCATCTATAATTAACAATATCTTCATAAGAAGACTGAGGAGGAGATTTAGATCTGGACATTCCATCAACATCCTTTGTATTTAATTGCCATACATTCATTTACGCAAACCGTCGCAAAAATTATTACCTTTCTCCTCCTCCGTGCCTTTTCCAAATTAAGTTGGGGTCGGGTTTCAGTCTAACTACAATACGGCGGAACTTCAGTATTTTACGTGAAGCGACTGCCACCAGACCTCCACATCGCAAGTACTAGGTGATGTCGAAGTTCTATAGTTAGACCAGGTTGTCGGACTTTTTAGGGCTTCAACTACCCGAACGAATGCCACAGATGTTTTGTATAGCACCCGGGACCGACAGTTTACCGTGCTCGCCGAGGCACGGAGGGGTATCTCAATTGTGTTAAGAATGGTCACCCATCCTAGACTGACGTTGCTAGTATTACTGAACTTTGTAATGTGCTATCCTACTCGGTTACCACTTAGCCACGAGCCTTATTAGCTTTATTTGTCAATTTCAAGTTCAATTAGTCAGTTTCAAAATAAGAATTCTGTATTCAAAATCAGGATTTTTCTATAAAATTGTAGCACTTAACGTTATTTACGGGATTTACTATACGACCCTAAAATATGACCACACTTTTCTGTAACACCCTATATATAAAATGAAATGGAAGCCTTACCTTCATCAGCGTTCGCCATGGCGAAAAGCGCCAACGCTACAATCTGCAAAATTAAAGCAAAATTCATTACTGATCACTTACTAAAAATGAACTTTAAATACGTATAACAAAACACGGAGACGAAACACTTGAATCAGAAATCACACTAGTATCTGAAATAAAAACATGAATTACCTATCTTTTTGTGATAAGATTATTATGTGTCATTGGAAGCGTTTTTTCACAGTTAGTCTGTTTTTTCCTCTTCAGTTGTGAGACTCATTAGTTGGGTTCCTTGAATAAGTATCTACATTATAATCAATAAGATTTCGTTTGAATTTCCAATGATTTACCATAGTATTAATTCATGAGGTTATGTCTTACCATGTTAATAAAACCATCGACTCAAAAAGGAGGGGTATCAAATGTTTAACGTGTATAACTGCGTATGTGTCTATCTGGCATCCCAGCTCTTAAACGTTTACCAATTCACATTGGTACGACTATACTTAGTGTTGCAATAAAAAACGCAATTGAGACGCCCCAGAATCTCTCGCTTCGACCATTTGGTATAGTTTTATAGATCCCCAAAAATATTTCTCAATTTACAACTCATGACATGATTTTAGATTTTCTGGATCAACTTTCTACATTAAATTATTGAAGGAAAACCTTTCAATTAAAAATTGACCCTTTTAATTAAAAATGACGTAAAATTAAACAATCCAGTAGGTTACATACCTACTGAATTTTGTTTTACTGGATTTGAATAATTAAGAAAACAAAAAGGTATGTAATGAATTGCATAAATGTTTATAATCTATTTGTTTTTGATTAGTTAATGAATTAATCTACCAATCGATGCTATTTGTAGGTACCTAGGTAAAGTAAAGTTGCTGACTCACCAAAAACGACTTCATTTTATATTAAGATATCACAATGAACGTATTAGCACAAAACCAGAATAGTGATTGCACACAAATTTCAAGTTCCCAATCTTATATAGAGAGGCGCGCTCGATAACCTGTCGGCCTATTCAAATATTGTAAGATTTAATATAAACATTACCAACGCAATACAATACAAATGTTTTTTCCTCTTTAAATTCCAATAACTACAAAAACGCTATGCTGTTTTGTCTGTTCCAAAAACTGGGTACGTATCTACCTAACTTGTATTTGTCCTTGTGTGTGTGTGTGTAGGTGAACCATAATAATAGGTAGTTATGTTTCCTTTGGTACGTTTAAATTCTATACTCAAACAGAGCCTTGACTGATTAGTCTTACAAGTCCAAAAGACCAAAGAAGTTCTCTATAAAACGAGAAACTCCAAGATGCGTAAAGTCTGCCAACCCCTCTCATAGTCAAAAGAGGGGCATCAAAGGCAGGTGGGCAGGATGCGACTTCAGCACGCACAGACAACCTACATCACCTTGAACTATTATTATAATTACGTAATTATAATAATAGTTCAAGGTGATGTTGTCTTGGTCTGTTAAGAAGTAAGTAGGTACCTACACACATACGTGTGTTAAGTTTATGGTTTCAACAGTTCAGGTCATCATAATTATAAAATTGATAACCAGTATGTTACATTGCTCACGAATTGGTTGCGAGGTAGATAACAGACATTTTACAAAATTCTGTTATAAAACGCTAATTGAAAAACATGCATGACAAACATGCATTAGACCAATAGCACAGATTACTAAGTAGTTACTACGTAACTGATAAATCACTCCCTACAAAAACGTCCATACCTACCGTTTTAATTAAATACTCTTTCCGAGCGCCGACCCCTCCATGCGAAAATGATCTTTAATATTCTTAAAACACGATTATTATTGCTTCGCAATAACGCACGAGTTTA